>JAACJT020000036.1:1996015-2032739 GCA_009936485.2 Gymnarchus niloticus
TTGTTTGTTTGTTTGTTTGTTTGTTTGTTTGTTTGTTTACTTTCTAATAACTGGTTTTTGGAGTAATATAGCAGATGATACCTCATGAGAAACACTTCTAAAATTTTAAGTTTAGGCCTTTTCTTAACTGACCTTGGCTCAGCAGTTTGAGTTTTCATCTAAAGGAGGCTTTTTACCCTTGTTTTTCAGAGAAGAATGAACTGAACAAGAAGGTGTGCATGCACTGTAACGCGACTTTCCACAGCGCAGTTAGCCTGTCCAATCACCTGCGAGCATATGCTCGGCGTAAGAGGGCCGCCCTGCTGGATGGCACAAGTAAGGCGTCTTCTGACACAATTGCTGTTAATATACTTTTTTGTCTTTTTTGCCATTAGTAAAATGGAATACTTTTCTGGAGATGTTGTCTGATGTGGTGATGTTTTGTGAGTTAGTAAAATCTGCACGTGGACCCTACTTGGTCCCACTATGTTAAGTAAACCCTCGCAGAGCTTCTGTCTGTGCCGTTAACCCCAGAGCCGCGCCATCCTTTCGAAGTTCACATTGCAGAAATAACGTGGCCCGTAAGCGGAGTGTGCAGTTCCGTTTTCAGGCCAAGGCGGCCCGTACTGTGGCAGGCGCTCTGTCACCAGACGGTAAAAGAGCGTCTCCATAATCTCTGCTGTTTCAGCCTACGACTGCAAACAGAAGAAGCAGAGATCGCGGCCCGGACCCAAAAAGAAAATGTTCCGGTTGCCACATGCAGCCGATGAGATCTACAGACTCACGTGCAGGTATGTACAGCGTGGTATTTGGTGATACACTCCACCGTTCCATGATCTTCTGTGCTCTGTCACCAAGGCCACGAGTAACTGTAAGGGTACCGACAAACAAAATAAGGTCAAGAGATTAGCATGCAGAGAACGTACAATACGTTTCTAATTTTGCATTTAGATAGCGGTCTATGCTGAGCTTCAAAGTTGAAGCCTGTTTAGACCAAGCGGATTAATTCTTTCTGCCACATGCTTCATCGAGTCTCTCATTACCAAACTTTGTCTGTTTGCTTGTAAGGTTTGATTGAAGATTAAAACATTTAGCAAATCTTGCCTTTCTGTCGGTAGCGGTCTTTTTCAAGCCCCCATCACAGTGTCCGCTGGTCATTGGCCTTACTTTTGTTCAGTGTTTGCTTTATTTAAATTTTCTCTACTCCATCAGTGTTGTTATAACCATTTCTGTATGTGACAGATTCCATCAGGTCTATGACATTACGGTCACTGACCCTACAATTTACCCAGTGTGACCCGCTCAACCCAGTGTCGTCTGATCCACTCTGCTCAGTGTCGTCTGACCATCTTGGCCTGTTGCTGTTTGCCCCCTTCCCCCATCTCTTCCCGTCTCCATAGGTTCTGTGACCTAGTCTTCCAGGGTCCTCTGTCAGTCCAGGAGGACTGGATCAAGCACTTACAGAGACACATAATGAACACCGGTGTGCCACGCACGGGGGCTGGCATGGTGGAGGTGACCTCTGTGCCCAAAGACCCCCCCTCCCCCTCCCAACAGCAGACACCTCCTCTGGTGTCTCAGATGGCTTCCTGAGCCAAGGAAAGTTTTATAAACTCACTGTTTTCACTTTAGGTCAATTGTGCATATGTACATATATAAATAAATATATATATATATAAATATATATATATATATAAATATATAATTTCATACAATGTATACAGATCTCGCCTTCCCTTTTTATATGGATATCTTTTAATTCTAGTGAATTGGTTTAGGAACATTCAGTTCAAGGTGCAGCACCGTGTGACGTTATAGGGATGAATTTGAAATCATTCGATTCAAGGTGCAGCACCATGTGACGTTACAGGGATGAATTTGAAATCATTCGGTTCAAGGTGCAGCACCATGTGACGTTACAGGGATGAATTTGAAATCATTCGGTTCAAGGTGCAGCACCATGTGACGTTACAGGGATGAATTTGAAATCATTCGATTCAAGGTGCAGCACCGTGTGACGTTACAGGGATGAATTTGAAGTCATTCGGTTCAAGGTGCAGCACCGTGTGACGTTACAGGGATGAATTTGAAGTCATTCGGTTCAAGGTGCAGCACCGTGTGACGTTACAGGGATGAATTTGAAGTCATTCGGTTCAAGGTGCAGCACCATGTGACGTTACAGGGATGAATTTTTTTGTTTCAGTATCTCTCATGTGTCTAACACTATTTCTCTCATGCTTTAGTAGTATTTTACTCAGTCCACATTTAGGGTAGACTTCATACTAAGAATATGATTTTTCCTGTTTTATTTTTATGCAGTAAAATTGACAGTGTGAACCCACTACCAAATGAGACAACCCCATACCTCAGATTGTGTCCATTGGGTCAACAGTGGTCTCCGGGAACAGTAGAGAGCACGGTTTTTTTTCAGTTGTTTTCCCGGTACGACTAGCCATTTGTACTGTGGTGTATGGTCAACATTAGTACTGTAGAGTGAGTGACATTCTTATCATCTTTAGATAGGGTGAAAGGCATTCTGGGTAACAGAAACACTGTTTCAATTTGTCCCACACGCTTAGAGAAACGCCATGTGACTTTTCTAAAACCAAGACAACTAAATACCGTTTTAAAAATGATGTTCAGCTGTTCAGTCAAGTCTGTACATACTAATAATTTTTTGTTTGGTTAGGTTAAGTCGTTATTTAAGTTTGCTCAAAGTTTCGACGAACAGCAAGGATTGCGTTTTGGACCCGGACAGAACTCCCGCAAGTGTGCCAATGGATTTCTGTGTGCCCATTCCTGGCGTGACTCCAGCGACCACATCACGCTCACAGGCTGCCATCTTTGTGGATCTGCAGAACCGAAGCTCGTTACGACACCCCGGAGGACGGTCGCATTTCGTAACGTCGCTTTCACGCTGTGACTCCTGCAATTACTGCATCCTGAAAAGATAAACCCTCTCATTCACTTGAGGTATTTAAAAACTGATTTACCGTGCCAGAAACGATGCCGTAAACATTGGTTTTTAATTCTTTTTATTGTATGTAAATCACTTAGATATGGTGCTGAAAACCTGATATTAGATATGCTAAATACATAATAAAAATGGACTAAGGCTGAAGGCACACCGATCCTGGCGAATTCCTGTGCGTTTCTGAGTAGTGAATGTACCAGTGTATTTTATTTGTGCCGTGTTGAGATGAGAGTATCACGTTTTATTTCACTGTAACGTTCTAGGTATAGCGCCTTTCGCTGAGAATTAACGAGGCTACGTCTGCTGACGTGTTTCACGTTCAACTCAGCTGTAAACTTTTATTTTTTTTAATCTGTGTAAAAAAAAAAAATGGTGAAATAAAAATTATGCTTGGTAACGGACATATCATGTGGTGGAAATATCTAGGTGAGGGCGTTAATTGGGGCACCTTTTAATATATATATAATTTTTTTGGTATGTGCCTTCAGATGCATGTCTACAGAGCGTCACGGTTAACCTCAATGTGTTAGTTATGAAAAAGCGTAACCCCGAGCAACATACTTCACAGAACGTTAATTTCCCTCGCATTAATTGCAGGTAATAGGAGTAAATAATGGCATTCTGTAGAACAGCATAATCATTTATGTCTATGTCTATCTCTGCTTTCTACTGCACAGATTAGATGTAACTGTCCTCCTGAATTACTGCGTTTTAAGCATTCATCCTGAAGTTTTTTTTTTTTTTTTTTTTAAGGGAGGGGGAGATTTTGCAACTATTAATACTCTGTGTACTGTAAGACATTTCTCATTGTAAAAAGTGAAAGCCTTTTTAATTAATGTTACATTTGTAGGAGTCTGTTCAGTATGTCTGCAAATGCACGTATGAAAAAAAGAACTAACACCTTAAATTAAGGTACTGGCACAGTTTGCTTCCTTCTCAGTCTTGTGTGTTAAGTTTCAGAGTGCTGGGGAGAGTGAGCGGCAAAGGGTTCTAGGAGTGTGGAGTTGTACGAGAACAGCCGGTGCCTCAAAACTTTTGTCCTCAAGAACAAAAGAACGGCCGCGTCTCAATTATTTAGCGGCTAATACTCTTTAAGCTTTCGTAAATGAATTATTCTGTCTTGGTGATGCGTCGTTAACTCTCTCTTCACCTCTTTCAGACTGTTGCTACTTTCAACTTTGGATGTGTCACTCGAGATTCAGGGTCCCTGAGAATGAGATGTGGTCTTAACACTAGCGACTCTGTGGGGTTTGTCGGCTCCAAAGGATAGCCACTGTGTTTAAAAAAAAAAAAAAAAAGAAAAAAAAATTATTCACTGCAGTTTGTGTCAATGTTTATAGCTAAAACTGGGTTGAATTGTAAACAACATGCACATATATGACTATTGCTATATACACACTAATTCTGTGTAATATTCATGATTTTTCAGGGAAGTAATTTTAATGACCCACTCTTTTGGATATAAGCAGCCAGATGGTTAGTGTCAAACACTTTAAAAAAGAAGTCATTTACATTTTCCAATAATATCCCATCACTTTGGTGCAAAATTAGAACCTGTTGGTTTTATGTGAACCTTTTTTCCATGACTGTTAACTTAAGTGTTTATGCAAGAGTTTTCTTTGAATAAAGTGATATTAAACTTCGACGCTGACTTGAACTTGCACTTTTAAACAGAAAGTATTAAGGGGAATTAGATCGCCTGAAGGTGCACCTGCGGGGCATCTCACCGGGTCCTCTGCGAGGCCTCAAGGTGAGCAGCCTGCCTGCCGCAGTGAAGGACCCTTTACATCACTGTACCACGCCTGGGCTCGGTGGCTCGTGCGGCCGGAGTGACGTCAGAAGTCCGCGTACCGTGTCACGTGATGAGCGCCGGCGACCAGGTGGACGTTGGGTCGAGTCCCTGGGTGGTGAAACTCAGCAGTGTGTCGAACACAAATCCGAGGACCATACAAGAACTGTTTTCGGTGAGCCGCGTTGCTGGAACGGGCTCCCTAATAATGTCCGAATAGTTATTTTGATAAATGGATAGACTCCGTAGACACGCTGGATTTTCAAATTGTCTTCGTTCCAAAAGATTGTCAAATTATCTAGCGATGCAATGAAATTTTACGAATTAATCTTACGAATAAGGGTCTGAGTAAAATAACAATAATCATGATAAACCATATTCTTTGTTGAAAATCAGTGCTAAGGGGCCATCCCCGCAGTAGAGAACCTTATCCGGAGCGGTATTTAAATCGGGGATCAAAGCGGCGCAAAAACATTTGGCATGGTGCAGCTCCACGGGGAATTTGATTACATTAATGCCTTTTCTTTGGGAAATAATTGTGCCGTTCGATGGCTTCATTCGGTCCCATGGCTGTATCAAGATATGCTCTCCGTGGAGACTGCAAGTCATGTTGTGGACAGACAACCTCCCACGGGGCCCAATAAATAAAAAAAAGATTATAATGAGATTGTGGTACCGTGACCAGACTCCCGCCCCCTCCCTCCCTTTCTGGCAGCATTATGCATGAGAGAGAAAATGAACATAAAGAAATGTGTTGCTGTTACAGGGCTCACACTTGCCATCTGCCACTGGAGTCCTCTGCTAGGAGCCCAATGCATGATAAGTCAATTTTCATTAGGCAGTGTATCAGAGTACCTCCCTACGGAGTCTGTCTTTATTAAAACTGTATATAAATGTAATCCCTTTCCAATGGAAAAAAAAAAAAAAAAGATGGCAACCATTCATTGACTTTGTGTAAATTAGCAAAGATAATAAGCTGCCATTGTAGGATGAGAGTGCGGTAATACGGCGGTATTAGATGAGCGCATTTTATTTGTTAAATTCAAAGACGGCGCCTTGGCGAGCCGGACGTGGCTGGAGGCCGGGAGGCGACGCTCTCTGCCATGCTGATCTCTCATTCCGAATCGTCTTATTTGGCACCGCAGCTTTACCTGTGGCTTCCCGTCTTGATTGATATGTTTGACTTTTCTCAAGTTGACGGCATGATCTCCTCCTGGCAAGGGTGATCCAAAGATCAAGCCAATTGATCAAGTCCCCGTTTGGCTAGTTATTGTAAATTGGCCCCGCGGACCCCGGGGAAATCGATGCCTTTCCATTAGCGGGCCGGACAGTGTCACCAGCCTGTCACTCGGCTCCTTACGAGGGTGACGCGGGCCAGTCGATGGCCGCTGACAAGCGAGGAAACATGCTGACGGCCCGCCAGGAACGAGCCGCGACACGCATTTGCACTTCAAGGGCTGCCGGGAGGAGACCTGGCTGGAGGGGGGGTGTGGCCGATCGCAAAGCGGGGACCCGGGGCCCGGTGCGCGGTCCCCTCCGCAGCTCCAGCGCTTTTATCCCCCGCATCAATTATTCACCTTCCAGTGCGCCCGAGGATAGCCAGGTGCCCTGATTGCAGCCCGCACAAATTCCGCACCTCGTCTTAGCCGCTCGCTGTTTATTGCGCCCCGTCTCCGTTTTCCGCCTGTTTTGTTTCACTCGTGTTTACAAACATGCGCACGTGCGTCCGTCTGTGCCCCCCGCGCGCGCGCGCGCGCGCGCTCGTCTGTATTGCACGTGCGCGCGTGCACGGGGGATCTGCCTAATTGAAGTGATTGCCGATTTAGATTTTTACGCATCTGGCAAAACGGAAAGATCGGGGTGTCCGTTTTCAGAGTGACGCCTTGCCACGATTTAACGGATGCGGTGGCGAATTCGTGGCGTGTCTGGGATGCAGTCAGAGAGCAGGGGATGCAGATGAGAAATAAATCGGTACATCCTGACACGAACATTAGCCTTGACATCTAAAAATACAGACTCATCCCTGTCAGATTTCGTCATGTCCCGGTCGCTGTGTGAAATGCGAGGCAACGCCGCGTGTGGAATTGCATCAAGCTGATTGTGCAAGAAGTCCAGCCTTTCTGAATAGGCTGTACATCATTTAACCCGCGTACTTCAATAAAATGTGCGTTTTGCCCTCATTATCCTCATACTCTTGCAATGCATCTCAAGCGCGGACGTCTGAAAAAAGCTGAACAAAGTCGCTGGACTTGAAACGGAGCCGCCGAGATGAAGGCTGATAGCATCAGCTGTTTTTGGAGTATTTTTAAGAAAGTCAAAAGCCGGCCTTGGCTACAGAATGCTGATGACGGAGAGGCGCTCCTGTGAAATCACGTCTCTTCTGTCCGTTTTCCTTGCCCCCCTTCATTTAAAAGTAGGCACTGCGATCATGATGACTGTGGGGAATTCAGGTTAATATGTTGACAAGTCTTAACAATAGCGGGTCATGTTGGCCAACACGCTTGACTTGTTCGGTTCGGTTCAGTTCAGTTCAGTTCAGTTCAGCCCCTGACAGCTGCTAATTACCCTCTCCCCTAAAGGCACGGCCTAGGGAGCATTTTAATTACTCACATATAGGCAGCCTTAAATTGAGACATAATTAAGTCTAGATTTGCAATAATTGTCTGTTAATTTTACATTCAAAACTGCCCAGTAATTGTATCGACAACACCATAAGGTGATTACAAGCCTGTAGTGAGAGGGGATCATTAAGGCTGATGATTTACACGGCATTTCTTTCACTCTGCCTTGTGAATGAGGCTGGCGAAGCGCTCCTGCCTTATGAGGACTCATTTCTATACGTACATACTCGGAAATGAGTGAATTTCAGTTCCTAACATGACTGAATCACCCATAACGTTACATCAATACATCCTTTATTCTCTTCCAGGTAAACAGTCACAAATTGGCCGCCTGCTTATGAGGGGGACGAACTGAAAAGGCGCTTTAATTTCATTATATCCGCAACTGAGTCTGTTTTCCATCGACATATAAAGAATATCCCCATTAGGCATGCCACATCACGTTATTAATAACGGGAATAGGCCTTATGGCTAAATTAGAGCAGCTTGATAATTGCCAGTTATGGATGTGACCTGTTTGGTGGCGGCCACGGAGGACCTCGGGGCTGCTGTCACCTTCCAAAGGAGGGAATATTGGCTCCTACAAAAGCAATAAAGTCACAATCATGTAGTGAGTCCTGCTTAAATCGTGACATGCCCAAGACTGCATGGGCTGTAACTTCTTGCAGTGTCACCGATGATTCCCCGTTAATTACCGGCTAAAGAAGGGACTGCGGATATAAGGGCAGGTGTGACAGAGGAGCGGTCAGCAAGCAGCTGCCGTCCGTCGCTCCAGGCGCAACCTGACCTCGTTTCTTACTTCAGTAAACGGCGGCCTTGTCAAGACACAAAGCAAAGCATTTTATTCGGATACCGAAATTATTGCGGACGGGAGTCAGAAACTGCAACCCCAACATGGGGGCTGAGCAAAACACGGCTCTTTTAAGCCGGTTTTAAGGGCCTTTAAAGTCACCGCCTCTGTTTGTGTTTTATTATAAGGTCACAATTTTAATTAATTTCAAATCCGTTTACTGTTTATTTGCCTAGTGCGGCAGCCTGCGTCCCCTCGTATAGATGGGGCAGTGGGCGTGAGTTAATAAAATTCAAATGATTAAAAACCGAACATTCCTAATGAGTTTATAGTGATGTAGTACAGAGCCTCGCGTTTGCATCGCTCGACGTACAGCAGCTTAATGGCCGCGGTGCTCTTTCTCTCTTCTCAACTCCTCGCCATAAATGCGTGCCGTTTACCCCGATACGCAAACAGCGACAATTTGGTTTTCATCACATTTCGATGGTGTTAATTCGTCGTTTCGAATCAAGAGCAATTTAGAATTATCCAAACCAATCAGAAGTGCTTTGGCGCACTCGGCTACGCATTCATTACGGATCCGAATCCCGTCGAGGAATATTTACAAGCGGTGCAAGTCTGTCGTGTGACGCCAGGGGGCACTGTAACTCGCAACTTCGAGCTGAGAGCGAAAAACGCAGTCGGGGACGAATGGGACCTCTGTATTTGACAGTAATTAATGGAAAGCCACCTTCATGTTTGTGTTTAAACAACATCCGTCTTACAATTATGATTTTGGCCATGCATAACTACGTACTATTACATGCCAATGCTTTAATTGGAACTATGAGCTACAGTTTTGTCTAAATCGGACGTCTAACGAGCATGTAGTTTTCATCTGGTAGTAAATAGATACATCCGTAATTATATGTCACATCGGAATATTTTAAATTGAATTAGCATGGGGGGAAGGAGATTGCACAGTTTGATATTTTAGGTTGTTCGGTCTTATTGTATGGTAAAATTGTTATAGTCTGATTATTTGCCAAAGTAATTTGTCGCGACTCCAATATCTGAGCAATTGAAAAAGAGAACCGACACATACATTTAGCACCGTCACAGAAATATTTTTAGAAAACAGCTGAAGCTAAGAACCATTCGAATTTTCACAAGATGTTGCGTAATTGTATTTACGCTACAAATAACAGTATTTTATCATCACCTGGTTATACATGGAAAAGGAAAATATAACAAGTGCATTTGACACAAGACAGTCAATTCTTGTTTATGGGCAAGCGGTCAGAATTGGGATTTAAAAAAATCTTATTATGGTTTAATTTGGGTGTCACATGCCACACGGAACTTCTATTGTAACTGGTCCGTAAAAACCTGTAGATGGAAAAATTGGTACATACGCGCAGACCACAATGGTTACAGACACTATGGATCAAGGGCAGATTAAATATATTGATACTGACAGAATGACCGGCACTTAACTTCAATTACCGGAGCTGAAATAAAAGTCCCTTTGTTTATTGCGTGTTTTTAATGTGTTATCAGGCACTCGTTGAACCTCAATTTTTTAAAGGTTTACAAGCGCCCCTCCTTTGCTCTGTAGTCTCACTGAGTCCCTGAAGTCAGAAACCGAACCTCCAGAGAATGTGTCTGGTGCTTCTGACTAGACCCCTTGGTAACAAGCTCCTGGGAATTTCTGTTGAGAATATCTTATATTAATTAAGAGAATTTAAATTAGACTGCATCGCGCATCTCATTCCTTGCACCTTGGTTGGCAGCACTGGGATGTAATCTCCCGGTGTGTCACTCGCAATATCACATAGCCCCTCAAAATAAACAAAAATGGGGTTTTTTTTTTTTTGGTTTTTTTTTTCACGTTGAAGACGTAAAGAAAATAGAGCATGGAGTCTTTGATCTCGCCATTATTTAATATATATATCCTGAAATGATATAGGACTGACGTATACATGATCCTATGGATCATGAGCTGGCGTGGCTCTACAAGGACACATGATATTTTAATTTGTGCAGTGAATGCACGCGCTCACACTCCACACACACACACGCTTTTATATAAATATACGTGCAATCATATGCAAAAGTTATCCACGAGCAGGGCTTTTGTCATGAGAAATAAGCCCCATCGATTTTAATTGACGTATCTGTTGTTTTACTGTTTGACAAAAGGGGGGAAACAATGACAAACGTCAAAAGATCTCCTTTCAAAAATGTCTTTTTTTCTTCTTTCTGCAGCAGTTAAACATCGGAAAACTCGGCGTTCTGTGATTTGTTGCTTTGTTGACATATTTAATTGCCAATCAACCAATGCGGGTTACAGAGAAGGTGTCAAGCGACAAGTGAATGGCGCAGATGACAGAGAATAAAGGGGCGAAACTGGCAGATTAAAGGCGGGGGATCCACCGCTAAAAGGGAAAGGCATTCAGACAAAATACGCACCTACGGCGCACTTTGTTTCCATGCAGATCTCAGTTGTTGAATTTCCTAGCGAGCTGACAGAAAGTAAAATGAACGGAATATAGGAAATAAAACTGCTTGTCCTGTTTAAGATAGACACAGAAATGTTATACATTGTTTATCCACATTATAAAACGTTTTTATAAATAGGATCGCGCAAAGGAGACGACATACTGGCGTAGAAAAATACATATTTTATCTTAACAGGAAAATTAAAAGTTGAAAACTTTTTGATTCTCTTTAAAAATACATTTGAAACATTTTATTGGCTGCCTCTCCGCGTAAAAATGCAGTTTCATCTGCGCGATTTCGCTTTAAAGCCTTCACATTGTTACTGTGTATGTATTTTAATACGTGTTGTTTTTTTTTTTTTCTGGTCATTTCAGCGTAATCTTTTTTAACAAAAATTACGTTTGAAAATATGCAAGGAAAAACAAAGGGAATGAGGCTATTAATTGTCGGTGACATTCTGCTCCTCGCGCAGCGCACGTCCAGCCTCACATCAGCACCATTTAATATACATCACAATCTGCCTCAGACCTGTCATATCGAAGCCTTTTTAAAAATATCTCACGCTCTGATTTCTCCTGGGAATGATGCCGAACACAGAAGCCACCACCAGATTTCTCAAACTCTTATTACCGACAGCCTACCGCGCATTACGCTACAGCTAGAAACGGGTTACTTGCGACGTTAATTTAACGTTCTTGCATTTGTAATGATGAGGATATGGTGTTAGATTTATAACGTGAAAGATATATGATCTGCCTATGCTTTCATTTTCAGCCCTATCCCGGCTTAAAGGAGCGCTCCTGTACGGGGGGTCTTTGGCTATGTGTTACCTCCTTAGATGCAGTCTTACACGCTCCATACGAGCCTCATCCGCATCTCTACACCGCCTCAGCCTCAGCATCGCCCCTTCCGCGTCCTGCCGCCCTCCTCATCCCACACGCACTGAACTTGGGGCCCAAGGCGGCCAGACGCGCGACTTTCAAAGTTAAAACGCACCCAGGCCATCCCGACGTCCTCATGGAGGGCAACTGCGACATGACGAAGTATTAATGACGAGTGTCGTGTTTGCATACGTCTGTAGACATTTAGTTTAATGGCAAGGCGACAGAACAGAGGAACGACCCGCCACTGCGGGACGATACCGGGCTGGATGAAGTTTAGAGGAGCTCAGCACCGCCGTCTTTCAGCTGCTGGTTCTGGACTCCCAGACAACATCTGGGCTCCACATGATCACCAGTGACCGAAATGACCGAAATCTGCAAGGCTACAAACAAAAGGAAATAAAATGAGCAAAGGATTAGGATGCAGAGAAAGTTATTTTGCATTTAGATAGCAGTCTATGCTGAGCTTCAAAGTTGAAGCCTGTTTAGACCAAGCGGATTAATTCTTTCTGCCACATGCTTCATCGAGTCTCTCATTACCAAACTTTGTCTGTTTGCTTGTAAGGTTTGATTGAAGATTAAAACATTTAGCAGATCTTGCCTTTCTGTGGGTGGCGGTCTTTTTCAAGCCCCCCACTTCACTTTTATTCAGTGTCTGCTTCATTTAAACTTCATCAAGTCCATCAATGAACTGGAAGAGCGAATGGCCTTGCTGCTGGAAAGGCGTCCTATTGTCGCTTAATTCTCTGCTGTCTCTCCAGCTCCGTCGGCGTTAAGTCTCAAAATGACTCTGTGCTGAATTGTCTCGGCCAGTGAGTTCATGTAAATCGCTTTAGCTGCCTGTTTACAGAATGCGATGCCATCGACAGTGTCCTGCTGCTCCTATGCTCGTCCCAAGTCAAAGGACATTAAAAGGGTCACCCCGGCGTAGGTCAGACACGCACAGCCGTCTGAGGGACTCAATGGCATAACGTTATGATCTGCTAAACAAAGACCATATGCAAGTGGAGGCAGCCCGGGCTGAGTCGGGTTTTACACTGAATCATTTGCTCGGCTCCATAAAGCTGGCAAGTGGCCGCTATCAATCAGGGATGACAGCCGTGATGTGATGCTTCTTTCCTCGCCATATCCGGACATTTTGCCCTCGCACCACGAAAGCGCGGTTCACGGACGGTATATCATGTTTATACTGCTACCCAAAGAGCAATTTCAAAGGTATTTGCAACGAGAATGTACGTAACCATCTGCCGCCTTCTCAATAAATGTGCCACGTTTCCAGGCTCCAACGGCAATCATATCTCTAATGATCAACTGACTTGTGATATATAACATAGTATGAAAAAAGATTTTTATATCATACCGCGGGTGGATGATGCCATGGCGTTCTCCATATGTTATGCTGCGCACTTCCTCTCGGTAATTTGCCTTGTAAAGGCATCATATTGACACAAAGCATATTTTTGTCAAGCATACGCCGCCATCCACTAAGATTTAAAACGTGCCGAGAAACATGCCTTTATACAGAGTTATTCATACGGTGTGTTCTCCCATGCCAAGCGCCAAAACCTCATACTATTCATTTCGCAATCGCCTTCATTTCCCATTATGGACCTCATTGAAGTGAACAAAATATTTCTCTCTGGGAACAGAGCGGAATATAACATATCTTTACAATTTATTACTTGTTTTATTCAGAGGATTATTGTTTTTATTGCTTGAAAACCTCTGGGTATAAAATTACCATATCTTCTGGCAGAATTACTCGTCTAAGTGAAAGATCTTCAAGCCGGAGTCAGGCCTCTATCAGTCGTTGATGCGCTTTAATGTTCCGGCAATTTGTCCGCTCAGAATGAGCAGCCCTGTCAGATCTCAGCCGTGCATGGCCAAGTGTCACCTAATTAAGTGGCCTGGATGTCCCCGTATCTTGGACGCGGCGTGGGCAGCCTGAGCTGCACCGGCCCTCCCTCCGCTAGGCGTAGGGAATGAACACACACGAACAGAGCATCATTTACCGCAGTGGCGATTTTGTCATCCGGCCCAGTTTGAAGCGTCAAAGCGCGTGCACTTCCTTTAATCTCCACCAGGGGGAGTGAAGAGCGAGTGACCTAGAACGCGGGGTTACGGCAGAGCCGGACCCAGAAGGTGCCGTTCATGGGGTTTCTTCAAATGAATCTAGCATTAATCGAGAAAGTTAACATGTCGTTGTTAGTCTATTGGGCAAGACTCGTGCAGCTCCATTGTGAATATATGATTATTATATCTCAAAAAAGCCTAAAATCAGTTGTAACAGGCAGCATAAAATATACTTGGTGGGGGGAGGATGGAGTCTGCAACCATTCAAAATTGAGGAAAAGTTGATCCAATGCAGTGAGATAATAGAATTTTCCTCACCTCCAGCAAGCCATTCCCCAAGATGTTCACCCGCATAGTGAGCTTGGTGTTGAACATCAGTTTTTGCATGAGTTCTCATTATTTCTGCTGAGGGCGGATACACACATTCTGAAGTGTGATTATTAGTGATAAACATATAAGTAATACAACTTTTCTAATCTACTCGCCTCAGTATGATGTCTCGCGCACAGCGGCATAAATGAATACATGAATAAATGAACAGGCAGATAAACAGACCAACGAATCGATAGACGCGCACACAGACACACATACAGACAAATGAAACAGCTAAACACAAATCAAGTTGCCTTCCTGGGCTGATGACTACAGCTGAGAATGGAAAATCAGTTCATTTTAAAAAGATTAAACTGTCTGATTCTAATAAGAATGGCAAGAGACGAAATCTGACTATCAAAATTAATTAGTCCTTTTTCAAAAAAATCAAGTGTCTGCCTAGTTTTGGCGCGGTCAGCGATCCGGCACTGCCTGCTTACATGTGTCATGATGGCATCGAGAGATGACACGTGAACGGCCTTCTCGTGCTTTGATATCCTTCAGTACCCTACTGTACTCATGCTTACCCCAACCTCACTGTACTTCAGCTTTTTCATACACTGCTCAGTAACGCTAAAATCACAAACTAACGTGGCTCCACGTCTCAGCACACAAGGCCCGGGTTCAGTGGAAAGCGTCTGGAAGACATCGCTCAGACGAGTGCCAAAGGGTTAAGGCCACCCCTGAAATGGTCCTCATGATGCCACAGTATTGTACACGCATCTTGTTGGCAAATACGCTCCAGATATACTCTTCTAATACTCATCATTACTATTTTTATGTACCACTGATGATATACTAGTCGAAAAACCTTTACGTGCCATGTGTATTCAGCCATCTCCCAGCCGCTTGTCCTGGTCGCAGTTGTCGGACGTGTCCTCACACTAATGATAGTGTATGTAGTCTTCATTGTTATGTGTGAGTTACGTCTCCTCATCATTCCTTATCAGATTTACTTAACTGGCAGACTTTTAACCTGATAATGTACTGTATGGTCATCCCGTATTATATTCATCGTTGTTTTACACAGGTCACATACACTCATACACGCATTGCCTTTTCCCAATCATTCTGGCTTTTTCATTTTTGTCCTCATGTACATGCCATAGTCTCTAAAAGCGAAGTCACCTTCTCCATGCCTCTTCTTGGTAGGCTCTCCTGTGGATGAAGCTAATTCTTATCATGAAGGTTTTCTCTGCGACTGCTGATGTGGCCCCAGCATCTCTGAGGTGTAACAAGCAAAACACTATGGAAAAGTTTAGTACAAGAGGAGGGGGTGGAGGTGGGGTTGAGCTGGATGTCCTGGGTGTGCTGGAGATCAGGTTCACACTCCTCTCCACCAACCTCTGAGGCCATAAGTCATTCTAATCACGTGTGGAGTGCCATCACGTGCAAATGGCACCGGCCGGTTCATAAAACATGATTGTTTGAGGCTGGTTATGTGCCAGTCTGTCCTTAGCTGCGTTCAGAGGTTATGCATAACAGCCAATCAAAGCTGGCCTTTTCCAATGATTCGAGCTCTCGTTAGTCACATTGAGAAGTCATTTCATTATTGTTAGCACTGCAACAGAAGACCGGTCCAAAAAAAAGGTGTGCATGGAGCCCATGCTGCATGGTCTACTGATCCAGCTGATGCCTGCAAGTGATGCAACCGCAAGCTTTGCGATGAGGGCCGGTCCCACAACAGTCTGTGTAGTGAACACGTCGACACTTAACAGTGTGGGCTGGCTATATGGACAGTGCTGTTGCTCAGTCGTTTATAACATTGTGCCCTGGGCCTCCCACCCCTGCCCCTACAATGCCTGATACTCTCCCTGATGATAGCTAGGAAAAACAAGATGACAGGTGTGTGTCTGTACGCTGGCTGGGGACTTCAAGTGGAATCAACTGTGACCCCCCCCCAACCAATTTCCCCCCACCACCACCATCACACCCAGCATGTCTCCCAGAGGTCTGTTTCGGACTGCCAGGTCTGTGGTGTTTATTTGTTCCCTCCGCACTGGGGGTAAGCGTGTGGCCAAGTAATTAATCCCCAATGCCACCGGTGCCTTGCCGGAGATATCCAGAGCACTGGAGAAGGTACGGCCGTACACATACACACACACAATCACACGCACACGCACACAGGACTGTTGCCACGGGACCTTCCGACTTCCATGTGGAACTTATTAAATAGCAAGTTGTTCCGGGAGCACGCCAGTCCACACCCAGGTTAGCTGTCCCACTTAAAGGCCCTCATGGCTCCCTGTGCATGCTGGGACTCTGTTCTAGACACGGTGTGTGAGAGGGGTCATGCAGCTGTGTTTCCCTAAATCAGCACACCAAACTGGTGCACTCCCGGTTTCACTGGGACGGCGTGAGGCAGAGTGGATGCTCCGTCATCCACCGGATGGCGTAACGGTGGATGTTACCGGCGCATTAATGTTTAATGCTTGGCATCCGTGCAGCGACACCCCGAGACTGATTAGCCACGCCGCAGACGTGCCACGGTCGCCCGTCAAGCCGCGTGGCGGTGCTACGTGGGGCCCTGGTGCACGTCGGGAGCCCGAATGGGAGCCCATCCGAGTCTAATCACATTTAACAAAAAGAATATATGCATCAAATAAAAGGGGTGGGGTGGAGGGGGAGAAAAACGCATAATCTTCGCCTTTACGGAGGGCAAGCCCGCCCACCATGCTGGCTGTCGTCCTGCAGGCCTCAGCCCGAGCTGGGATGTGTCCAACCTCGGCCCTGCCTGGGACCCGAGCCACTGTGGCTGCCATCGCCTTCATTTGCCATTCTTCAGATGTACAGCAAGTGCTTGCCGTGCCTCCAGCCTGGATGGGACCGTGGCCTTGCTTCAGTTATCCAGCCAAGAGCCCCGGCTGTCTGTATGTAATGACCGGAGGGGGTGATCCATGACAGCCAGAGTACAATAACGCCTCCAGTCATGGACAAAGCAGGCCCAGGGGGTCCATTTTTAAATACTTTATACCGAGGGGAAGTCATTTATTGATTTTTTTTTTAGGTCAGCAATATACACTTTCTATTTATTACAAAAGTAGAGTGTTTACTCTCTCTTTGCGAGAAGGCTGTGTAAACACTGAAGCATAAGGACACTAATGAAAATCATTGAAAAACACTTATGGATTTTATGGAGTGGTGCCGTGCTTAGCAAGGGGGTCACAAGGTTTCAGGCGGCTGTGGTTGTTTTCATGGCTTCCTGTCATTGGGCTTTGTCAGATCTTCGTGTGGTACGCTTTGTCTCGTCCTGTAAATTATTTTCGCAAAAACATCATTCATCTTTTATCCTGAGCTAATCCACCGGAACAGACTTATTGCTCCTAAGGCGTCCCTGGAGTGGGGCTGTAGTCTTCCCCCAGCTTCCCGCCAACGAAACACGCCGTGGCGTGAACGCTTCCGCGCGAGGCACCGGAGTGTGAGAGCGGGATCATAATTTGTGGGGGTTTTGTCGAGACGTTTTGGCCCGGAGAGTGAGCGGATGAGGCCACCGCGAGAGAGGACAGCGCTCCCAAAAGCATGCCTGTGACGTTAGACGTGAGAAAAGGAGAGTTTGGGGCTCGCTCCCGATCCCCATTTTCAGTGCGAACACACATCAGGGTGTCTGGGACAGGGGTGTGAGCCCACCACCCCCCACCCATCCTTAGTCCTCCATGGTCAAAAAATGACTCAGTGGGACTCAAAGCAGACAATAAACACTCTCTGTCTGGGTCCAAAGAAACCACGGGAAGAAAATCTAACAGCAATTTGAGAGTTTGCACGCTTCAAAAAGGCGGGCCCCCCCGGGACAGACACCCCTGCCAGTGAAGAGGGACGGCCCTCTGCTTAAAATGGCACCTCCTCACACCCGCACTGGCCTCTTTGGCTAATTGAGGAGGGGGGCCCCAGCTACCAGTCAACTCGAACTCTGAGCCGTTTGGACCCTCCAAGCAAAACAAGGTGGACACGGCAGCCCGCATGTCTGTTGTTGTGGCTTGGTTTACCATCTGAGACTCGCAGAAGATCTCAGCTTGGGGAACCACGCCATAAACAGCAGAGGATGTGAGACCGTTAGCCGCAAAGCCACATGATAGGGAGGCATGAGCTCACTGTAGGGATGGAGCTCACCGCATAGCCAAAAGAAAGACTACTTAAGCCCAGACTCTGGCACACTTACATCACCTTTGGAGTCTCATCATCTGCTGTACCCCTGTCAAAGTTATTCAACTGAAAGCATCACAATGCTAATTGCTAAGTCACAATTTCACGAAGGAACAGACCAAAGTTTCCGCCAAAGTGAAATCACAGGAGATGACAGAGCGTCTCATTTAGGAGGGTGCATGTTCGCTATTTTAACGGGGAAAACGGAAGCATCTAGAATTTGTCCAGAGCCACAAAGCAACAGAGCAGGGGTGCTGAGGCTCAGCAAGCTAATTCTCCACAGGTACACTTTACTTTAATTGGGGCTGTCCTTCCGCCATAATGTGAGAGCTTTGATGAATGTTTCGGTATTTTGGAAACCTGTGTGTTGGCTGAGAGAGCGAAATTTAATCACTGCTGAGAGCCCAATTCCCGACAGACTGAGCGGCGGTCTATAGCCTGACCCAAGGAGGTTTCCGAGAGCTTTTCTCAAGTTTCAATTTTCCACGTGTGCGCCAGAGAAATTCTGCACGCAGCAATGTCACCTTCAGAGGAAAAAAAAAAAAAAGAAGCAATCAAAAGATGTGGTGTCGGATTTCAAAGGCGGCTAAATCGCAGCCGTTGGTGCGTATGGCTGCACGTGACGTTTACGTTCTGTGTGTTAGGGCCAGAGAGCCGAATTCATCCACTGTCACGCTGTTATGAATTGCTTGTTGGGAATGGTATTGATTAGCATTAACATGGCCTCATAACACGTAAAGAGATTGTCTATAATCGAGGTTCGCTTTCAGTCTGCATTGCAGCTCCGGTTGCTTCTGCTAATGCGCTGCTGTGGCTCTAATGTGAAACGCCCGCCGTGTGCTTCCCTCGGCGGAGAGGGGCTCCGTTGACCTGCAATCACTGCCGTGTCAGTTGTAGCCGTCCTGCCATAATCCTCCCCGCCCTGACACGGCAGGACCTGATGTTTACGGAGCTGAGGCTGCAGTTTTCCAGGCCCTGGGTGGGAGTCCGTTGAAGACGCTTTGGGGTAAAAAAAAAACAAAAAAAAACCTGAGTTTGTGAAAAGTAAGGAGTAAAAAAAACACACAATGGTACGCAGGTTGTAAAAGGAAAGGAACAACATCGTGACGGCGGAAAGCGACGCCTTCGTCCTGTCCTTCAGCATTGAAATCACCTGTCAGTCAGTAATGTTTCATTACGGCTCCTCGCCAGGGCCGCCCTACGGAGCGTCGTTTATTCTGGGCGTGCTGCTCCGTCCTGAAACGCCAATAAAGGCCAGCTTCTGGGACTGTATGTTTTGCCACACAAAACTGCTGTGGCCCTGCCCCCCCCCAAAGGCCCTGTCTAGGAGACTCGGTTAGGTTCTGGCTGTCTGCTACCGTCTTCTGCTTTATTAGGGGTGTAATCAAGCACCGCTTAAGTAGAAAATAAATACCCCAAAGTAATAAGCTGTTCAGTCAGATTGTGTAAATGCAAATTATGAGATGATCCCCACCTGCCCGCCGTGGGGGAATGGAGACACCCCTCGCCAGCATGCCCCCACCCCACTGTTATAAATCGATGGATGCAACGACTGCATAATGACCAGGTCGGAGGCTCGAGCAGACTGAGCAATATTGAACGCCTGTGAGTCCTGGCTGTTTCATTTAGCGTCCCATCACAAGGCAGCATGACTTGAGGAGGGGTTGGGGGGGTCCTCACGGGCCGTCCTCATTAAAACTGCCAATGGCGGCGCGTGAACTCGAGTTGCACGGGGGGGCGAGTGGCACAGATTGGATGTCCCGCGACCGAGAGGGGAGACAGTCGGTTTGATTCCGCCTGTCGGGGCCCCCCCGGCCTAGAGGCGGCCAAGCCGACTCCGGGACGGATTGACGGCGCTTTTTCTCGCGCCCGCTTCCGCGAGCGGGGAGACGGCGAACAGACGCACGCGTGGCACGGCGGACGCACGCCGCTCCGTCTTGTTGTTTCCCGGGTGATGTTGATTTAGCGGCTAATTGGTGACAGAAACTGTCAAACGGCTGGCAGGTAGCGGTGGCAGTGGCTCCTGTCACGATTGGGTGAGAACACTTTTTTCCGGAAAAGTCAAAGAGAAATGATGGCAGCCCTCCACAGCACTGCCCCCCCAGCTCACTTCTCTTGTCTGGTATTTACCCAAAGCACATTAAAAAGACGGAGCAGAGAGAGCAATAAGCCTGGTATTTTGGATTTGCCCCCCCCATCTCTCGCACTCCCCCTTGTCATTTTTTATTACACCTCCCTCCCCCCGCTTCAGCCATCTCTTGGATTGATCAGCACGTTTGTTTGTAGAATTGTGTTCCCTCGCTTGCGGGATCGAGCTAAACATGCCACCGTTGAACCTTTTTAAACAGGAAGGGGCGACAGGTGGGGGCGCCCTGTGGACCTCAGGGACCCCCACGTCCGGGAGCGCACAATGAACGGCAATTAGACTTTGATACTCTTAAATGAGTAGTAATTAAAAGCTGCAACCGAGGTCCTAGGCTCTGCTGCTCACGGAACATTCTGGGCTCATGGAAAATTCACGCCACCATCTAACATTAAGATCCTCTTTCTCCGCCGTCGCGCAGGAAACACAGCACGCGGCAGCTGCAGGTCGAGAGAGGCCCGTAAGCCGGGAACCCGCAGCCCTTGGAGGGAATTTTTTTGGTTATTAAACCCCTCAAACCCCCCACCTCCTGCCCGCCAGATCAGGGCCAATTATACAGAAAACTGTCAATCATAGAGAAATCGCGACATGATTAGTGGAAGAGAGGATGGAAACGTCATAGGAGGCCAGGGCCCCGCTCTGGAGCCTTTGATTTGCTAATAAGAGTGAGAGGGACTTGTTCCCAGCTGGGTCTGACGGTCCCCTGCCTTCATCTGGTCGCGACCCCTTAAGTAGACGGACATGCGGCCAGGACAGATATAGAGAGAAGTGTGGGGCCAAGGTTTGGAGGTGGTACTGCTGGGGGGCGATGAGGACTCCAGTCCTCACACTTGGGACCGCTCTGGAGCAACAGGGAAAGAAGCTTCCTTAATTAGGGTAATAGATTTAACCAGCTTAATTCCTTAATTACCGTAATAGATTTAAGCAGCCTAATTCTTTAATTGTGGTAATACATTTAAGCAGCCTAATTTCCCACCCAGCGGCCCCTTTGTCTCTGAGACCGACATGGGTTATGAAACGGGTAACCCGTTGCACTGCCCGTCCCATAATCCTTGGCTGGACTGCCAGGGGGTGTATTCCTACCCCACCCAGAGTGACTCTCCGTTCACGGTGGTGTGCCAGGACCTAACGAGACCTTGCCAGCAGGTGACGGGCAGGGCAGCTGGCCAATCCCCCTCCGGGTGAGGGTCAGACCCCGGGAAGTTGACCGCATGTCCCATTATCCCTCTAGTATGTGACAGGAAAATGAAGACATCAAGTCGTGGTGGTCTTGGGAGGAGGGGGGCAGCCACGCTGGTTTTTCTGGCTACCCCCCCCCTTCCCCCACCAAAGTTATTGATGACTTTTGATGACTGATGACCTTTTCGGCTGTGGGTCAGCAGTGATGGATACATTTATGATGTTTGACATAAACAGAACGCAGTAACAAGGTAGCGCATGCATCATTGTCCTGCTTCTGGGACACCCTAAGTATAACACACACACACACACACACACACACACACACACACACACACACCCCAGCTCATAAACCCACACATGCCTATGTAAAAGATTTTTTAACACACATGTGAATCTTTATCCTCTACGAATTGGTCAGTGCTCCAGCCAATCATGGGTAGCAGACAGATGAATTCAGGGTCCAGGAAATTTTTCCTATTAATTCTCCACATTCAGTTGCTTCATCCTGCCTTTGACTTCCGCCCTGATTGCGGAGCATGATGGTGATTCTCAGTTATAAAAAAAAAAAAACATGGGTTACCACAAATCCAGGTGTGTTTACCATGAATCTTTTATCTTGTTGTCCGGATCAGGCTGAAATTTTTGACAACCTATGCAGCAAATATAAATGACCCCCCCATCGGACAAATAGGAAAACTAGTCTCCGGCTGCTTCATCACGGCGAGGGGTGACAAATAGCCAAGCTGAATCCTGCAGAAAAAAAGCATGCAGGCCTGACAGACAGGGAACACAATTATCAGGCGGTGATGAAGGAGCCGGAGGCAGTGTACATCTCGCCGTTAATTACCGTCCTTTTTCCGCCATGCCGTAATGTGAGGGAAAGCACGTGATGACAAGTGTCCCAAAGAGCAGGTACTACGTCAATGTCGGGGGGGGGAGTGCTGGAAGTAAACGCGGGACTGCACGCCGCACCCGCTGATTTACGGGGGCGATTAGCCTCCACCACACCAAGGTTCCCTGGCTGCCTTGGCTGCCAGTTTGTATCAGGGAGACTCAGGAAAAACTACTTCCTGGACCCTCCTCCTTGTTTTTCCCGTTCCACACTTGCCTGCTGGCTGTCATCGGATTCCTCCTGTCTGGTTCCTCCAGCACACATTGTGCGTTCTGTTTCGTGACTTTGCACCTTCTGCCCCCTCGCCTGTGTCGACACCAGCTATTGTAAGGTCAGATGCTTCTGAGAAAGACTCGTCATCCCTCAGATCATTCCACTGAGTTCGACTACGGTCCAGGTCTCCTCGGGTGTGGCACGGTGCTCTTGGCCGTCCAGCACCCCCGCCCTGAATGCACAGGTGGGTTCCCCGTTTTGGGTCTGTCCTCAGACAGACAGTCACGTGTGAAAGCTGTCACTTCAAGTCATTATGATGCAGGAAAGAAAGCTGAAAAGAATGATGTCATCCTTCATTCCTGCTTTGCTGACTGCGGCGGAGAAAGGTGAAGATGCCAGACGTAAATGACAGAACGTACAAGCGAGTTTTTAATATCCGCATCCAGGTGACCGTGGTACGCTACATAGACCCAGATGACATAATATGCTTTGCTGCAAATGTACTTCTTTTCGAGATGGATGCTTTGCTCACACACATACACACATGGGAAAATGGTGATCACTTTCTGTTTGTTCTGGCACAGCAACGCTGTTGAAATACCACACGCACCTTCATGAACTCCGTCAGAATTGGCGACGCGGTCTGTGCTTTAAAAGGTCACCTTCAGGTACAGACTGGAAATACTGTGGCCCCCGGTCCTGAGTAAATAAGTGATCGGGGACACTGCCATGTCACGTGCGTTAAAAGTAACCCAGTTACGTTTGTTGGTGAAGCCACCGTGGATAATGAATCTGGAATCTGTTATCCTCCTTGTCTAGAAGTTGGCTTGTTCATTAAGTCACACGTCTGCTCGTTTTATTGGCTGTGCTGAATCTTAAAAAAATAAATAAATAAATAAATAAAAAATGACCCGTTTGAGGAACGAGCACCTCTGGGAACGTACACATCAGGCGCACAACGTAACGAGATTTAATAGGTGATGACAGGCCGTGTCGTACTATTTCACTTAATTTTCCTCACCCGCCACTCGTTTAACGAGCTGAGCCAGCCCAGCACCGTGGAAAATGATTTCTGAAACGATCGTGCCGAACACAGCTGAAACAGATCCGGCGACGGGATTGTCACGTCGCGTGGCGTTTTACAGGGAAATGATTAAATAAAGGATTTGTCACAGGGGGAGCCGTAATGATGACAAAAAACATGACATTTTGCATAGCTGGTACCCCAGAAGACGCCCGGTGTACGGGCAGAAGCCAGGCCGGGAAACCATGGTGAGGCCAATACGAATTAAATCTTTTCCCCTGCTATTTATATCGCAAAATCCACACACAAATGTGGCTCCTACAATAAAAAAGCTGCGTTAAAACCGCGGTGAAATGACAGCGGCTACCTTGTGCTAACGTCCCACGGCACAATGCTACAAATCATCTGTGTTCGGCTGATTTACGGAACGCCTGCCTTTTCGATACACTCGTCCTCGATAATAAAAAAACACAAACAAAGGACGTAAAGACAGGCGAGGATGAGCACGGGGCTTTTGGGGCCGGATCACGTGTCGCTCGCGGCAATGCTGCGAGCGGAGGGGTGGGGCTTCTGCCGCACGCCCTGGGTGTCCGTCTGCGGTGAGTTCATTGGCGAGGCTAGGCCCGATTTCCAGGTCAGTTGTCTTTGGCATGCTTGGATACAGCTGTCTTCACGGATTCTCGGCCGGCGCAGTCCGTGCTTCCGGAGACGTCAGAAGGGAGCCTAAGCAGCGGAGAAGGTATGGTGTGGCAGTTAACTGGAAAGACCGCTTGTGGTTAAGCATGGCTGTCCAACGTAAGACATTCCCCCATTCCATTCTGGACCCATGTCTCCAGATCCAGAGTACCTTCGTCACTTGGTGTCTGAGTAACAATGACTGCGATATCATGCCAACGTAGTTGTGGACGAAATGCAAGGAAGGTAACGAGTAACAGCCAGCAGGGCTGGGGGCTAACCTGGGCTATGGAGCCCCTGTCACTAAGGGTGTCGCTCTGTCGCTCCGCTGTGACTAGATAAATCATCCTCACCTATGCTTCCCGTTCTTATCCCACTTGAGGCCCACTGGCCGTCTGCTCCTGCACCGCTGGGGTCCATTTCCGGTGATGATGCCGCGCTTGGCACATTCATCTCAGGCTCACTTTTCACTGTACGAAACCTCCAATTAAAGCTGGCGAAATCTTTTAATTCGAGGAAAACATAAACCTGCTGACCTTTTGAAAACAGACACATCGTGGCTTGATGCGACCCAACGGCAGGCTCAGCCGGCGATATATTGACGAGGTTTCCATTTTAAATTAGTCCAATAATTGATTGGGATTGGATAAAGGGGACTTGAAGGGAAGAGAAAGGGGCCATTTAGGATACGGCCCCCACAGGGGGGCTCCCAGCAGACGACTCTGATGAGGTCAGAGTTCAGCTCTGTGTGGTTTCTGCTGACCTCATCAGGACTGTGAGGTTTCATGCCCTGTAGCTGCTGAAGCAGGTGATACCTCACCTGCATTAGATCTCCGTGTGAAGGGCTCGATCATTTGTTCGCCATGAACGCGGATGTTTATGGGAGGGACAAGTCACATGTTAATGACCTTTTCATAATACGATGGACGGAATGCGTGACAAGTCAGCATTAAGGAATACCTTCACTCTTGTTCTTTTTCTCTTATATGAAGATGTGATGAAAATACATGTTTTTCAAAAATCTTCTTCCCTTATGTTGGAACAATATAATAAATACAGGTGGATGTTTTAAAATTGTACATAAACACCTCACTGCATTAACAAATGTTATCCCACACTTCTCCACGCAGTGGAATGCAGGCCTGTTTATAACCCTGCTCAGTCTGATAAACCGTGAGCAAGAAACAGATCTTTTAAATTAATTGTAAACTGAGCAATTTACAATGCTGAGTGATGCTGTAAAACGTGTAAACGATGAAATGAAATTCAGACATTTGTTTAAGATCTAAAGTTTGACACTGTGAAGTGTTTCACGTCAGATTGACGCTTGGGGTTCCTGTCGCCATTTGACAGTCCTTCCAGCTTTAACCAGAACCTTCCACGGGGTAAGTGCTGGTGAGCCAAATTGCAGGTGGGTCTTTCGGTACACTGGACCACGCTCGTCATCTTACGGGGGCCCCGCCCTCCCTGGAGATTTCAGAGCAGGGCATAGGGTGGTAATAAAAACAACTCTCTGGACTGGGGGGGGGACAGGGTGACACGACGCCGGCCCGGCAACCCGTGACGTGGCGGTGAGCTGAGAACAAGGGCCGTGAAGGCTCATGAATCAATCCGGATAATGGGGAGGGCCGTGAGTAATAAATAATACAGTAACAACCCTAACTAATGAGCTGTTGGCTAGGTACTTTTCACAGGCTCATCCCACATATAACAAGCCACTAATAATCCCAGAGAGCTCACACATGATAAAGCTTCTCGAAAAGGAGACACCTGTGCAATTAAAAGCACACTCCCATTCACACGTCTCATTAATTTCAGGGTTCTGCAAAAGACCCAACGAGCGTGCTAATAATCTAGTCTACTTGACTCCACGTCTAGTCGAAACAGGGCGTCTAATTAGATAAAGGTAATTAATTAGAGATAAATGGAGCTAATCAGACCTAGTTAGCGGTCTCTAGGTCTCCGGATTAAGACGTTTGGATCCTCCTATGCTGTTTTTTGAGTGCTGCGGCAGTCCTTAAAGAAGATTTGAAAGAAATGGCAGGCAGGACTGCGTCTGGGATTTGGTGTGCCAACGTGTCACGTGCGATGCGTCCCTAAAAGACCCTCGGAAACATGGTAATCGGTCCTTAATAACGTGTAAGTTAGAAACATCATAAAATTAGGACTGTCTTTGGAAAAACAGGCCGGAATCCTTTGTGTATCTAAAATCTGTGTATTCTGTTCCTGGAATACCATCTTACAACACATAATGTGTAAATATCGCTCCGCTTTACATATCAGCACGGATTCACAAATACTGCTGTGAGCAACACAGAAAAACAAAACAAAAAAAAATAAACAAATTAAAGAAAGGATCCCCAGTGATAAGAAGTGTAAAATTCTGGTGGTGACGCAAATTGTGGCCCATAATTACATGGGCTGAGGATGAGTAGCGTTCTGTCTGGTCAAAGTCACAGCTCTTTCCTCTGGTGACATCATGGTGGCAGTGCTTTCCGAGGGGAACCTTCTGGAGTCTCCATCCTACTCATGGTAGCTCAGGAATTTCCATCACCTGGAAGCTTTTGGAGCTGTAATGGTCACCGCAGTGGGTCTGGACTCCGAGTGCAGTGTAACTAAAAAGAGAGCGAGGTGGGATATTGTGCCGGGATGCCCTTGTTATGCTAGTGTCGCGGGAACATTTCAGTAACGTTTGTTATGTTATATATATGCATGGCCCGCGTACACCAGGGACTCGTCAGCTGCGGGGAGGCAGGCTGTCCCCTGGCACACATTATTAGAGGTTTCTCTTACAAAAGACAAGCAGGCAATTTGGCTGTCATTGCGATTGTTTGAAAAGAATATGTTTATCCGGGAGACACTTGGGAGAGGGGGGCGGGCTTCCACACGCAAATCGCCGGCGCTCACTTGACACCGCCGTTATGCATTTGTCAATACTGCGTTTAATAAATGCCACGGGTGCGTGCGAAGCACCACGGCGCACAAACGGAAGCTGACCCCTGACCCCCGCTGGCACATGGTTTCCTGCTCAGCCGCGACCCGTGCTAATTGGAGTGGGGTGAGCGACTTCAGTATGTTACCATTCGTACCTAAGGATTCTAAGGAGGCCCTGAGATTCAGCCGCTACTCTGCTTGTTTGCATGATTTTTAAATAAAATAAAAATGACTAACATTGCTTTTTAAGAAATGAACCCATTTAAAATGAAGTAATGTGCACATCGATAAAAATATTCAAGTATAGAAACTCACTGTGCTAATTATAATGTAATATAATAATATTATTATCACAATTTAGCTATCAAAATTTCCTGCCGACTGAAAACCTATAGCAGACTGTTTAAAAGAATTCATGGCCATTAATTAATTAAAATTTAGATATACTGTATCATCCGTGGTGGATTCAAGAAAGACCAAAATGAATGTCGTAATTCAGGTGATAATGACACCATCAGCGAGTCTGTGTGCCATCGGCCCAGACCCTCCTTATGGAGAACAAAGGTGTAGTGCCAGTTTGATGATGCCCCCGTACAGGAAGATCAAGAGGAGACAGGACCCAGCAGCGCACTGGGTGTCTGGGGGTACGTCCCCATGGTTAGCGGCGTGCGGTCTCCTTCTTCCTGCCTGTGTCGAGGCGTCTGATTGGGCCGTCCCCATGGTTAGTGGCGTGCAGTCTCCTTCTTCCTGCCTGTGTCGAGGCGTCTGATTGGGCCGTCCCCATGGTTAGTAGCGTACAGTTTCCTGTTCCTGTCTGTTTCAAGGTGTCTGATTGGGCCGTCCCCATGGTTAGCGGCATGCGGTCTCCTTCTTCCTGTCTGTGTCGAGGCGTCTGATTGGGCCATACCTCTGAACGCTACAGTGCCGAAGATGAAAGTCGTTTATAACCACGCTGCTTTTCAGACCGATAATGGCTGTCAGTCGTGATCTGAGGCTCTCCCCGTCTGGCAGTGAAGACATTGCTGGTAGATGTGTGAGAGCGCATGTGTGTAATATGGTCTGTGTCTGTGCCAGAGTGTGTGTGACTACCTGTGTGCGAACGTTTGTGCGTGCGTGTGAGCTCCTGTCTGTGTGTGTCTGTGAGTGTGCATGTGGTCACACACTGAACAGTTCCATTTTTTTTAACCATGAAAAAGAAGGTGGGTAATGTATTACCTTGTTAAAATGCCTCTTAAAATGGAAATTTGATCATAACAAGGTGGGCTATTTCCATACATATTCATGTTACGCCTGCCTTTACACGCCCCGTATGTGTTTATTTATTATAACGGGATCTACATCTCTGAGACGTGGTTTGTACAGATGTGCCCGCTAATCAATTTTCCTGTTGTGCTGCCGCCTGGACCTCCTCAGCAATTAGGAACGACGAACGTTTGCGGTCAACGGTCCTGTTCTGGGGCTTGGGCGGATCCGAACCGGCAGCAGAGCCGGCGTTTAGTCCAGGCGTTTAGTCCAGGCGTTTAGGCCAGGCGTTTAGCCACGTCAATGACATTTTGGGCCCCTGCCCAATCAGCTGCAAGTGTAGCGGTTTGCGTCCGCTTCCTCTCTCACTCAGGTGACCTACCACCTCTCTCTGTGACCACTTCACACATTGCAGAATGTGCCCTAATATGTGCAAAACAAACATGCATTTAGCAGAGCTGCTTCAATCCCCTGTTGAGTCAAAGTGTCCCCCAACACGCATACATGTAGGCATACATGTGTGCATAGGATAAATATCTACCCTGCTCATGAGGGACATGGCAAATAGTCGTGCATTTTTTCACACCAGTCAGAACCTGTGGAGTGTAATTACAGTAGCCATATATAGTCACAGTCTAAGGATATCAATACAATAACGGCACAAAATTACGCGATCCAGAAAGCGTGTCATTCAGGATGACGCTTGTCAACACACGCTTGATGCCATATACGATCCTGGAAGTGTCACCACCAGTCTGGCCCTTCGTCGGAGAACAGAACCAACCTGGGTGTGACCTCACCAGCATGGCTGAAGGGGCTGTGACGTCTGTCTGTAGCGGGAGGCGGCTGGCAATCACAGCCATAAAGTTTCCCATGCAGACGCCGGGAGTCCTTCGCAGCATGGCGGCGCTGGTGCCGGTTAGGGTTTCATCACAAGACAATTTAATAGTGTATTAAAGTGAAAAATGGGCAGCGGTGTTGCACTGCAGCTGAGAGAGGTGGGATCTGGTAGAACGGCACCTCTGGGTGGCAAGCCGAAGCAGTGCGTGAGGCTCACGACACTTAAACGGGAAGATTTTACTGATGATAACGTCCCCCGGACGAGGAAGAGCCGCGGAAGGTGAGAGATGAGGTGCCAGGACACGCACGGTCGCTAGGCAAACGAGACAGCAAGCCGTGCTGCCCGGGACCGCGTCGGCCTTTCCCACGGACTGATGGGATGGAGCAGGTGTCTCAGCCTGCAAAATCAACACCCTGACAGGGGGCTCGAGAGTATGGGCTGCTCCTAGCTGAGGATACTGCTTGA
This sequence comes from Gymnarchus niloticus, assembly GCA_009936485.2. Classification (NCBI taxonomy): domain Eukaryota; kingdom Metazoa; phylum Chordata; class Actinopteri; order Osteoglossiformes; family Gymnarchidae; genus Gymnarchus; species Gymnarchus niloticus. The sequence goes on from JAACJT020000036.1 coordinate 2,025,727, forward strand.
TATCCTTGGTATTTTCTGGCTATTTTTATCCTCCACATCTGTGTAAACACCACACCTGTGTAACGCAGTTTTTTTCCATAGCAGTCCAGGATTTAGGAAGCTCCCCCCTCCCCGGTAAACAGATAATAGTAGGTAATGTTGAGTTCAGGAGAGCAGAGGAAGCTTCTGAACAAACCTGGGCAGGTGTTGAACTGCTGGGTGCCTTTTGGTGCAAAACGAAACCAAAAAACAAGAATCACACTGCGTACAAGTGTAAATGTGTGCCGCTCAAGGCTCGTCTTCACCCACATTCAGCTGGTTTTTGTCATATAATTTAGAATTTTTTTTTAATATTCAGCCAATGAATAAGAAATAAGTCCGGATACCTGCAGCAGTGTGTTTACCAATTAGGCGTTTGTCAGCTTTTGCCCAAATCACACCTTTTAAATTAACGGCTGTTTATTTTTTTTAACTTGTCAATTAGTGCCTGGATCAGATTTTGTTTCATCTGATCCTGCTCTGATGTGTGCTCGCTATTTCTTAGCTGTCAGATGCATTCCGGAAGGTTCACAGGGAATTAACTCACTAAACCCGCTGAGTATCTGCATCCCGCTCTCCACGCACGAGTCTCTGAGTCGCAAGAGTGGGAGGATGGGCGATGGGGGTGGGGGGGTGCCGGAAACGGCCAAGGATGATTAGGCCCGACTCAGTCCAAACTCACCCGACCCGGGTACCACACGGAGATATGCAGGTGCGGTGGCGTGCACGTCGTCTGCAGCGTTGTGTGAGTGCTCTGTGGTTAATGCGAATGCAGAGCCTGGATTTGGAGACGACACGGCACTCCTGTTTAACACAGGTCTGCACAAAGAGCTTTTTGTAGTGTGCCTATTTATTTATTCATATCTCTGTCTATCTGCTTGTTTGTTTACGTGTTGCTCTTCTGCTTCTTCCCTGCCAGTGCTGGGGTTACAGAATGTTTACACTTGTATGAATTTAAAATGTACGAAGCCCATCGAGACACACGGTGTCTGGAAATTGAAGAAATAAATATCCCGCACAAAAAAGTGTGTGTGATTGTTGCTTAAACAGACGTTTCCTTTTGAATGAATGATTCCACTGCTCTTCCACTTCACTAAAATGTTTTTTTTCTTCTAGTGAGAAAATGGGGTTCACCTCTCCCCATGATTAATTTAGTTCATCATAAAAAATGAATATCGTTCTGTTTTATATTGTTTCCTAATGACCTCTTTTTTTAATACATTTCAGACTCTCACATAGGTGATAAGCAAACTTGTTAAAATGGCTTTTGTCAAATTTAAACGGTTTCCTGTGGGGGTGAAATGGAGAGATTGTGTCATGGTATCTCTTCAGTGGGCATAGCTGGACTTGCAGTGAGAGCACTGGAAGCACTGGGAACTCTGGGAATGACTCCCAAAACCTGCTTGGTAGTGTATCTCGACGTGGTCGTCCTGATAATGCCACCCAGCATTACGACGTGTCAGGTAACGGGGGAGGTTAGGGCATTAATGTCATTGCATTAAAACATTCGTCTTTCTCATGTTTATGCAAATACATTCGGTATCCATGCTTGCCGAAGTCTTCACCGAGAGTGTCGTCACCATTTTAATTGTAATTAGCATCATCACCATTATAGTCATGTGTAACGCCAGGCTGTTTTCCTTACGTTTCCCTTGTATTTTTGCTGTCTGGCTCCCGCATTATGCAGATCAGGCCCTCGACAGTTCAGTGCTACCAGGGTAACCTGTTTCTTTTTTTCATTATGGTTAATTCTAATGCCGACTTGATATCCAGAATTACGGCTTTGAAGACCGTCTCCCGGGAATATTCCCCTGGGTGCTTGAATCTTGGTTAATTAGCCCCTACCTGTAGGCTGGGGGTTTTATTTTGCTTTTCTCTTATCCTCTCCAAAGTCGTGATATTATTAAGCCCGCTGCTGGTCTCTGCCCCTCCATGCAAATCGAGCCGTTTTCCCGACACCCCCCCACCCCCCATAATCCGTCAACTATGAATCCGGCAGACGGACCTGCTAGGAAAGAGAATGCATCGTTCCCAGGAAATTTCAGAACATTGGCGTGGATCCACCAATCTGCTGTCTGTTATGGTAACTGGACGCGCCACGGACCTCATCCCCATCAGGTGACCTCTCCCATCAGCACGGCATCTGCGAGTCGTCGTGAATGCTGTATGGCCGCGATGCCCCTGGATCCTCCTCGCCGCCTCAGTTTCCAAGCCTGGCTTACCAGCCTGAGGAAGTACCAGACATCCCTAATATAACACCCGCTAATCCTGTAGCTCTTTAAAAGTGTCTCAGAAACGTTCCCACTGAGGCTTCCCCACCGTTTACAGAAGTGTCAGAACTGCAGAAACTCGACAGAAATTCCAAAAAGAGAAGCGTCTGATATCCGCAAGCGATCCGCCACACAAAGGGGACGCTTCGCTCTGCCGAGGGCTATCGCCCGGCAACAACACGCACATATCAACATATCACTCATGCCAGGAGGAGGGGGGTAAAGCATATATACACCAAGGGGCTTCCTCTTAAACGATATGGAGCCCTCCATAAAAACGGTAAATCATTATTTAAAGAGGGACGATTATTTTTAATTTTTTTTTTTCCAGCCTTAATGTTGAACGTACCTTCACTTGTCAATTAAGTTCCCACGTGGTCTCCGGCTTTTCATTTTATTGTTACCAGGCAGAAAATGCTTAGGGAATTACTTCTTTTGAATAATTTCTTTTGAGGGTGTTTAAGCAATATGGTATTTTACTGAACACGCATCGTAACTTCACAGTCACACTGCGAGCAGCTTGAAAGATGTCGTAATCACTTCACGGCCACAGAAACACATGCATTTTCCTCAGGACCCGTGAAGATGGAGATTTTTTTCTAAAGCCGTGAACACCCGCCTTCGTAAAAGGCACTCATTTATTTCACGTGATGCTACAGACTCCAAACCTCCACTCACCGATTCAAATCTTGAAACATTTACAGCCTTTTCAGTACAGCAAATCTTAACAGATTCACATGATGGATTCTGTAAGCCCACGATGACTCGAGGTCCATGTCGAAGGATTACGTTCGTCCACTCAAACCAAAACACGCTTACATATATGAACATGTGCTGTTCGTCACCCCGCTAAGAGCCGTGACCCCTCTGCATTGCAGCTGGGGGGGGGGGGGCGACTCTAATGATGCCATAAAGACCTCTGAGGACCCCTAATAAGGGCATCATCATCTTGGGAGACACAGCGATGCAGATTGCATGTGATGGGTTTCCTGCAAAAGCGTGTACGTGTGACCGCGTGTGCTCCCGCTTGCTCCAGTGTCCACGCACACACATTGTGGCTGCCAGGAGGAATGTGAGGCCGCGGTATAACACCGCGGGCAGTTCTGTCACAGCCGCCACCACTACGCCAGGCCCACAGATGGCCGTAATTGATACAGCTTGCGTTGTCGCGGAGGGCTCATTCACGTAATTGTGCACATTGTCTTTCTTTTTGGGGAGCAGTCATTAATATGCGTATTCTGCAATGCACGAGGGGTGGAACCAGGCTGGTACTCCCCCACTACTCTCTGGAGGATAATTGGGCGGTCAACCCCCAGATTAATTGGCATTCCACTTTCCTTCCATCCTCTCAGGCTGGCCTGAAGGGCACGGTGGTCCACACCGGGTGCTGATTGTCGAGCCCCGTGGCTGGCCTGGGGGGCTGCAGAGTAGCGTCAGTTGGGTGTACGAGGACTGGGGGCAATGCTCAAGCACTCTTGTCACCGTGGTACTGCTGTGAGCCTGGAGAACAGCCCACCCCTCGTGTTTGATGCTATTAGTGTTTACAGGTGTCTCACCCGAGCCCCCAAGGTGAATCTGATCATGGATGCACTCCGTGTGGTTAGGTAGAGGTACATTGGGATCCTGCTGCAGCCTGGAGGAGGATATAGCAAGCCACACGCTAGGGTCACAAGACCCACTACAGACTTGTGGCTTGGAGAGTCTTTGCATCGCATTATCGATTCGTGCAGAAACGGCTTCGCCCTAGGACCAAATGTTGTTTTGCCTTCCCGACCTTGGCCACAGAATTCGAGCTGACTTACTGTCACAGGTCCCTGTGTAAAAGCCCCTCAAAACATTACCTTCTGAGGACCACGTGGGGGTGGGTGGCAGAATAGTAATGTCATTGAAATTGGGAGATTACAATTTTAGTGTCTGGATCGTTATGACCTGTGTCCAATTCTCCCAGTGGGGTGTCCGTGGGAGTCTGTGGTCAAGAGGAACGATTCTCCCCCCTCCTCTCAGCAGGCCTGAAATGCTGAGCTCACAACGAGGACTAAGTCAATCTCCAGACATGGCTGTGTGATGTCGTTACCTTGCCCAGCTGTGTAGGAATGTCCTAGAGGTGTGCTTTAACCTCTGACCATTAATCACCCAAGACACTCAATTAAGACCCCTGAGTTTGCCGCACACTAATACGTTGCAATAAGGGGAAATTAACAATGCAATCAATGCAATTATTAAAACTGACCATTCTTCAATGTTTACATTGTGCAGGTTTAAGTCGGACAACAGACTGGAATACAGACAGAATGGATGACAGTCCAAGAAATTGAGTGTAGCACGTGGTCATATTTAGCGATTAAGCGCTTAAACATGCCATTCTTAAGTGAGCACGGCCACTCCTTTCACCCATCGGAGGCGGCTCTATTCTTCAGAACAAACGATGGAGAGTTCTGTCTGGCTGCTCTAAGGGTCAGAGAGGCTTTTCATGGAAGTTGACCTTGACACGGACTGATTTATCCATTGTCATCTTCCTTCACCATGCCTCTTCTCTTCTGTTCCTGAGGTTGTTCAATCCCCCCCTTCCTTCCTGTTGTTATCTTTTTTCTGTACACACATCCGTTTCAGTTTTATACATCCCTTCATCTGAATAGCTGCATTTTAAGCAGCCCTTCCGGCACGGCTTCTGCGAGGACACAGAAGTTTTTTCTTTTTTGTACCCCGGCAAAGTCCTCGGGTTGCAACGTTGCCTTGCGTTGCGTTTCTAAAAAAAAAAAGGAAACAACAAAAAAAGAAAGAGAAAGTAATGAAACAAAAGAAAGACAAACAAACAGAGAGCTTCAAATAGAGAGTGGCTCCTTCCTCTTTTGTTCTTGTGTTTATATCCTGTCTGCCTGTCCTAAATTTCAGAGCAGTTTTATTTACTGCAAGCGTAAGCAAATGTCCCACGTTTAATTTGTGCGGAATTTCCGGGAACCGGATGCTGTTTTGACAGTTTAATTAGCAATGGGAGAAAGCTCTGCAAAATCACACTCTGCAGTATGGAGTTTGAAATTATGGGTGAAATGGGTAAAAATCATGCTTTGAATAGTGATGTTAAGAAAAAGTATGGAGAAGAGTCACACATTGTGCTGTGATTTTAAATAGTATGGAGAAGAATCATACTTAATACAGTGAATTTATAAAGTATGAAAAGAATCACAGATTATACTGTGATTTTAAATAGTTTGCAGAAAGTCACACCTTATGCTGTAATTTTTTAAAAAGTATAGAAAACAGGACATACCCCAGCACACACCCTAACCCTAACCCACCATGCAGTGCCACCTCCCCATGTTTATGTGTGCTCGAAGTGTGTAGATAAACAAGCCATTCATGTGAGATAATTATTAATTAAACATGAGGTAGGAACATGGCACAGGGATAATGAAGGAGTCCCCATAGAGGCTCTAAACAAACTGGGTCTGGGCAGCTTCTGGCCCCTTCTCTCTCACACCGTGTCTCCAGTGAGGCAGCCAGCCTGCTAATGAGGTGTTTGAGGACCCCCATATATGTGGTGACATCGACCTTTGACCCTGAACTCGTATTGTCAAGGGGGCGAGAGGCAGGGAAGTAAAAAAAAAAAAAAGGAACATCAGTGAGGTGGAATTGGCTGGGATGCTACAAAACAGTTTGCTTTCAACCTTCGGTCAGCTGTTTGTTCCTCCATTCTGTCTCCAGTTTTGTTGTTCGGCCGTCCATTCTGTTGCCTGTTTCATTGTTCGGTCATCCATTATGTTGCCTGTTTCGTTGCTCATTTAATCAGCAGTTCTATTGCCCGTTCAGTCACCCATTTTGTGTTCTGTTTGGGTGCAGCTCTGTGCTAACATGCTAAACTTCTGCTGGCACGCTGACGGGCGCAAATCCAGGCCTGCTTCTCGCACGTCAGACTACTTAAGTGGCCTTCTGCGCTGGCCTACATCTGCCTGAATAGACCTCTGAGTCTGACAAGCCTCTGATTTAATGCTGGAACAGAACAGTCGCATTTCTTAACGGTATGCCAAACGTGCCTCGAGGACAACGCTAGGTTCACGAAGAGCGCACATGCGATGCACGCGCTAGGCTCTCCTCCCCAGCCCCAGGCCCAAAGCGATCAAGGTTCGAGCCAACGTGCCTCGTGGGGACTGTCCTCCATTTTGCTCTCTCGAAACCCCCTCCCCTTAATAGCTGCCTGACAGACTGAGGGAAAATCCACATTTGCTTTTGGAGAGCGCCGGTGGTGTGAGCCGTTAGTGGCCGTGCACGCTGATGGCACAAAGCCGTCTAATTAGCTCTCACGGTGCACCGTCATGCGATTAAACAGGGCTGGGAGAACCCTCAGGGTGCTCGCCGCCGAAAACATTCGCAATAATCATTTGTTTTGTTTTACTGTTAAGGCCCATCTCAGGGCTCGGTGCTGAGATAATTACAAGCTTCATCTCCCGGTTTTTTTCCTGCGTCCAATGTTCATTAATAACAATCCAAGGTTGGAGGTTAAAAACCCATTTAATTGCCTTTATGTTAATGACATTATGAATAGCCGCAGCAACCCTATCCTCATTCGACGAGGTACCTAGTCACCACACAGGTCCCCATGAGAACTGCTCATTTTACAGAATTACTGAGGCAAGGTTCGCCCCTTGCAGGTGGGTGTCCCCACCTAGGATTAATGTACAGTCTGCTTTAGTGGGGACAGCAAAAAATTCCACGGTGCGGGGAATTATC
>JAACJT020000036.1:2032839-2047763 GCA_009936485.2 Gymnarchus niloticus
GGGTGTCCCCACCTAGGATTAATGTACAGTCTGCTTTAGTGGGGACAGCAAAAAATTCCACGGTGCGGGGAATTATCCACAGAGCTCAACTGGATGGGCGTGCAGAGACATGTCGATGATGCAAGAGTACTAGGACACTAGGTGGCATAATGGTTAAGAATGTAACGTAGTAATAAGAAGGTTGCAGGATTTGATCTGAGGAGGACACAGCCGCTACGTATTTCATAGAGTGTGATTTGGCGAGCCTTATAACCCGCAGAAAAACATTATCTCCAAAAGGTAATAAGCTTTACTTCTCTTTTTAGCACTTTGAACAGTTGAATTGTCATTTATAAAATAATTATGCAAATTAATTTCAGCAGAGACTGTCAGTAACATGGCTTATAAAGGCTAGCGATCTTCTCTCTCTACACCTATGTACTTTAATAGATACACCTATGTAGTACCAGATAGGACCCATTTTGTCTCCAGAACCGCATCAGTGGATGACAAGTTGTACATTCAGAGATACCTTATTGTACACCAGTGCTGTACTGAGCTGTTTTTTTGCACTTGTGGCCTTGCTGTAAGCTTTAAGGAGTCTGCCCATTCTCCTCTGACCTCTATCATTGTGGAGGTATTTTCAGCAACAGAACTGTTCCTGACTGGAGGTTTAATTTTTTTTGTTTGTTTATCACGCCATCTTCTGTAAACTCCAGACCCCGTAGTGTGTGAAAATCCCAGGAAGGTGGCTGTTTCTGAGAAGCTGGAACCACCACTTCTGGTACCTACAATCACACCACGTCTAAAGCCACTCCGGACACACGCATTCGCCATTCAAATGCTTAGCTGCACAGTAAATGAACCTTCTGAGCCTGCCACATGGTTTGCTGTCTGTAGGAGCAGGCCGTTTATGTTAATGAGCAGACATGCCTAATTAAGTGACCACTAAGTGTACATACACTCGCACGCACACACACACACACGCGCGCACATGTGCCCATCTCTCAGCAGTTTACCCTGTGTCCTGCCAGCTCACATCTTCTCCTGTAGCCACATCATGATGCTCTGATATTGTACATAAATATGACCTGCCTTGCGGTGACAGGGACCCCTCGGCCCCCAGCAGAATCATCCCAGATTGACGGCTGCACCTCATCAGCTGAAATGCAGCCCCAGATCGACGCTCTGCTGTGGATGGGTCGGCGCCCCTGAAAAAAATGACCCACGATGGGACCCAAATGTCCCCGTTTGGAGAGCCAGCCCGTCCCGCCCCATTTCCGCTCCTCCTTTAGGGGGGAATGCGGAGTAAATCTTGCGGGGGGACGATGGCGATGCTTCCGTAATCCCCGGCACAAGATGGATGGAGGCCCGGCAGAAAATGTTTTTTTGACGTAGCGCCGACACGTGGCGTAATGAAGAAGGGGTGCGTATAACCCATGGAGGTGTCGCTGCCTGCCGCAATTGCCGCGACAGAAATGAGGCCACGGACATGATGAATGGGCACATCTCTCCCAGCTAAAGGATGACCTGGATACTCCCTCCCCTCCCTCTGCCAAGCAGGCCGGCATTTTTCACCGCCACGCTCAGCCGCGGACCAGCTCAGGGGCTCCTTCAAAAGGCCTGACCCTCCACGTCCCCCCACACCATGTTCCAGCCTGTAATGGCTGCCCGGGGCCCCTCCATTTGATCAAGCGGCCCCGCTGCCTCTCCCTCCCACTTACCGGCCAATTAAGTCAAGTTCTCACGGAGGGGGTCCAGCTGGTTCCATGTTATCCTCAGAGAAATTGATTGGAGCCACTCTGCCATCTATGAACCTGCTTTAATGACCTGGGTGATAATACTTCTGATTCCTCTCAGTCAGGGGACAGGATACACAGCTGTCGCCATGGTAATCCTGGTGCTGATACAGTCGTAGCAGCGAGGCACTAATCTGCCCCTGAAACTCTCCTGTGATCCCCCCACCACCCCCCCCAGCTAATCTACACACGCGTACACACACACAGACACAGCACGCACACACACCCACACGCGGCACTGCTGTCTCACGGCCTAGGCCGCAAGGGGAAGACGTGACGTTTAAGATGCCTAAAAGAGACAAAAACTGGGGGGGGGGGGATGAAAATCACTGTTCTTTCTTCGCACAAACACCCAGCAGCCATTTTTTTCTGTCTCCCTCCTCTCAGTGGCAGATTGTGTCGAGGCCTGGCTGTCAGGAAACATCGTGGATGGCTGTCTCAGAATGGCGGTGGACGCCACTCTCAGCGAATAAATGAATATATTATTTTCAGGGCTTCGGACTGCCGCTCGAAAACTCAGACTCTGCCACCAGCTAAAATACCAAATTATCATAATTAAGTATAAATGCATATAAATGTCGAGCTTTTAAGAAGCGATGGGGAAACTGCATTAAATTTGTCTCAAAAGCGTGACTAAATCATATCCTTTTGTAGGAATGCACAACGGTGGATTTTATGCCAGACACTTCCAGACTCGCGGACACCGCTTTGGTGTGAACGTTAGCGGGGGGACGGATTTCGCAGGCGTGCCACGCTTCATCCATTTTTCACAGACCCGGCTCACCTTCCTTTGTTCTGAGATATCGCCATAATAATGGAAAACCGTAATGATGTGCATCTCAGGGCGTCATGCTTCCGTCTCCATCGGATGAATGATTATTGAGCACAATGAGGGAGAGCGACCTCACCCTCTCGCGGAGGGGGCCATTCCGGAGATTTAGTAGTCTCTCAAGATGCCTGAGATGACATCAGAGAATAGGAACAGCATAAATAAGTTCTGCAGAAAACAGACTTTGCCAACACTTGATTGGGGAAATAATGGGGAGTCTGGGACATGGTGATGTTGCTGTAAAGTAGAGTTGCATTTTCAACTAACCTGTGTGTTTGTCTCCATCTTCCTGTCCAGTCCACTTCAGCCTGTCCCTGGTGGTCCTCACAGCTATGTGTCTAGTCCCCACAGCCGTCCATTAGACCCCAGAAAACACACACACACACGCATTCACACACCAATATACACGCAAACAGAAATGCCCCACCATTCACAGTCCCTACGAGCAGCTACGGGTCAATCTAATGGTCCTCTGTGGTTTTTGTGCTCATAGGTCAAGGGTCATAAAACCCAGGTGGAGTCCGTGAAAATTTATGAAGCGGATGAGGTCAAGCGGAGCTTCTAGAAATGCTAGGGCAGCCATAACAGCGGGCGCTATGTAGATCGACGGCATTTGTCTGTGGGTAAGGAATGGCATCTCATGGCCAACGGTGGTTAATTTGACTGAAGTCCACTGCAGTGTCTTCATTTGTTAAAAACTCAGTGAATATGAATTCACCACAAACGTTCCCACAGTCAAGCACGGAGGTGAACACGAAGAATCAGTAGGAGCCAATTAAGCTAAATGTGACTGGAGAAGGTTCTTGTGAACGTCCCTCTAGTGCTCCTGGGCTGCTCAGTGGAATTCGATGGGAGATGAAAGAAGATGAACATCGCCGGTCATCTGGCAAGCTGGGCCCATCGATTCCACGGTGTGCTAACGTGCTAACGGTGGCGCTGCACTCATGTTTAACGGCAGCTTAACGTCGAAACGAACGGATGTAGACATGGAGTAGAGTGCCGCCATATTTACTGTGCCAAATGATTTGAGTCAGTGTGCCTGTTCTCAGCCTCAGACGGGCTCTCATACCAGGTGAAAGAGTTTTGTTTAATATATCTGAAATGTACGCGTAGGTGGGTATTTCTGCGAGGTTGCATAGCGCCGGGGGGATGGGCGCAGTGCATAGGGGGTGCAAATGCCAGTGAACTTGCCCACGGTATTGCATTTACCACATTCAAATCGAGCTGGTCTTTGGGGTCACCAGTTGTGCACGTTCATTCACATCAGTTGACATTATTTACATCAGCTCTAAATCTCGGTTTTGAAAGAGCTGGGCCGGAGAGGTTACCAGGCCCGTAAAAACTCGATGTGGTCCACTGCCCCCCAGTGGGCCTTCCCTTATCGTTTTTGGCTGGCGTGTATATGCTCATGCTCTTCATCCCATCCAGTCAGAGGAGGCGTGACGGCAGGACCCTCTTCCTCCCGTCCAATCAGAGGGGGCATGGGCAAGGCTGGTGGTGGGGGTTACGGGCAGTGGTTGAAGATTCGTTTTTATTTGCGGTAATTAATAACATTGATGCATCTGACGGGGCCCATTAAAGGACCTTTTTGATGGACCAGACTTCTTGTTTGCATAACCGCAGTGCCACGGCTCTATCAAAGCGCGATGCCATCAGATACGTGTCCAAGTACAATCTGGGAACTTCAGTTCTTTTATTGATTTAGCCCTAGTTTGATGCTCCCTCGGTAGACATTAGAGGATTCACATCCTTGTCACCAGCTTGGCCCCCTTTTCACAGGGAACAATTGCCACAGGGCAGGCCTACAGTCATGGTTTAATTGCTATTAATTAAAGCATGAATCTATTTTTTCTTCACTTACTCTGCTTTTAAATAGGGCCTCGCCAGTCTGCTTTTCTTGTGTTTGTAGGGACGTCTCCTGGCAAGGTGGTGGCGGAGGGTTAACCCCTCCCTCTGGAATGATCTTTCTGCGCAGAACCTCTCACGATCCTACGCCAAGCGTGAGCTAAGCAGTGATATTTAACAAAGTGGATTTCTCCTTTATTGCGGTATAATGAGGTCAAATGAATCCCCACACAAGCCGTACACAAGCTTACATGGCTGCAGCATCAAATCCTTCCTGACAGCGATTAAAACAGCGGGAAAACAGAACATGAGCTCCCGGAGAGTAAACTAGATGGGACAAACCAGAGTGCATGCAGCCGTTTTATGTGCAAAAAAACGTTAGGGCTCTCCTTACTGTTGTAGGTTTAAAAAATAATGGCTTCAATAAGCATTGTATGGTTTATGTTTGTCACAAGCATTATTTCACAGGCGGCCACCACTGTCTCCTCATAACATTTTTAATTGTATGGAAAGAGAACGGGAGCACTGACTATCAAACAAAAAATAAAAAAACGCCGTATCGTCTTTTCCTCCGGGTCCTCTTGGCGACCACTAACATTTGCCGCAGCAACACATCAGCTTAACCGGTATGGAAGGTGTGCCCCGGCTGGCCCCTTCGCCTGCAATCTGCGGGGTGCTCGCGGGACAGGAACGCTCCACATGCACTGTCCACAGGCCGGGTCTCTTGGGGTGATTGATTACGACCACAGCGTGCTCCTGGCAGAAACATCTTAAACCGAAACCGTCCTGCTTAATTTGGAGCTTTGCGGCACAGATCGGAGCTTATTTGATGCTGATCATGGTGTCCCTGGGCGCTCCTAGAGATCTTTAAACTAAACGCGAATGTTTGCAGCCTTTATTTGTATCTCAGTCACAGAGCTAACCGGCAGATTTGACCTACATAGGATTATCGCTGGCTATTTACAGGCTCCTCTCTCAGCATGGTAGTACCTTGTCTGTCTTGTTGTTCCACCTGAAAGGGGGGGAAGTCCCAATTAAAATGGAAATGGGCCGTTTTAATGGTCCCTTGAATTGACAAGTGAGCAATGATTTTCGTATCGGTGTCTGTCAAAGGTCTGGGAAAAACCGCTGTTGATAAGGCCCAACGCTACCAATTAGGCCCTGTGCAGACCTGTGTCCAGATCCCTGTGTGGATGTCACCGACACTTATCACGAATTACTGACAAAAGGGCCTGCGTGGTGATGAGGGGGAAACGCAAATGCTGCTTCCCATCCCCGCTGGGCAGGAGCCTGAAAGCCGGAGAAGGCCTCGATGCAGAAACAGAGCCCCTACCTTACTCCCACTGCCTTCCGGCCAGGCCTTTCCATCATTACCCCTAGCCTCCTGCTAGTCGTAGCGCATTAATGATGTTGTCTGTTTGTCTGGAACGGCAGCACGCTAGTTTCACCTCGTCTGGCTCTGCTACTGAGTGTGCCAAAAACGAAAATGGAGTGAGGTCTGAACAGCATTGAAAAACACAGATCCTGGAGGTTAGTAGCTTAAATATTAACACTCTGTTACTGACCCAGTCTCCCTTTGGCAAGTAGTGCCAGCTAAGAGTGCTAGGATGATATTTGCCATCTTTCGGGATTGTGTGAAATTGAATTTTCTCGTCTAGTATTCGTCGGGCTCCAAAAGTTATTTTTCCTGTGGTGTACGGTAGTCTTACCTTCCGCAAAATCCCATCCGTGGTTACCTAGCTGGGTTTGAGGTCATCATTCAGAAATTTAAGGATGAGTAGTTTGGAAATAGCTCTCAGAAAATGATCAGGTAAATTCTTAAATGTACATTTTCACTACGCCTGTTTGAACCTATAATGACCTGTGCTTTAAACTGTATGATCTTTTCTATTAACATGAGTGGAAATTAGTCTTCTGAACTAGTGAATCACAATTTGGATGAGAGCATTGGTTGATTCTGTGGTTCACAGTGCATGCCATGGTCTAGGGTTGTTGAGCTTATAACAGGGTATGTGGTCCGTATCAAATCCATGGCAACAGCAGAGTATTTCAAGGGCATGCCATTCCATCGGGATTACAGCTGATTTGGCCGTCCTTCATTCTTCAGCAATATAACGACCCACAACACTGCGTAAGAACAATCAGAAAATGGAAGGTGAAAGACAACTCAAACTAATCACTGAGCCAGTCCAGCATCCAGGCATTAATCCCTTAAAAGTTGTATAGGACAAGCTGCAGAGAAGAGTCAAAGCAAAGCAGCCCACAAGCACCCTACATCTCTGGGAACTGCTTGAGAAGAGTGAAGAAGACATGTCAGGTGATTTCCTGCTGAGTCACGTCAAGTGAAAACTCTCATCCAGGCGAATGGTGGCTATTTTCAGAATTCCAAGATCTACAGAAAACTTTCAGTTTTCTTGACTAATTTTGTACTGCTGATTTATACATTGTAATATGTTTTTATTTTCTTATACTTAATGGAAATGTCACAGGCCACCACCATCTTGGGGTGCTGGGCCATGAGCCAAAGATGGTGAGAAAACAAGTGCGAGTGCCAACGAGGTTTAACGAAGAACAACAGACAAAAACACAAGGCTTTGCCCTGAACACAAGGGCATGAACTCAAATATAAACTAGACAGGACTAGACTAGCATGGTTGGCACGAACATAGAAATAGACATGACTAGAGCATCACCAGTCTAGCAACCAAGGACAGGACTCGGAGAATAAAAACAGGACTGGTGATGCCCCATACCAGACAACACGAACAATCTAAACAAGACCAACCTAACAGGACAAACTGGGCTACTCAAACCAAAATATAGAACAACCAAAGAGAACAAAACAACACAAACATTCGACCCTGACAGGAGGGGAACCTAGACTTCAGTAACAAAAGAACACATGAGGGTAAATCAAGGCAATTAAACGGAACGGGGAAATGAGGAACTTGGGTACACAAAAACCCGGGCAGTCCTTGGGGATCCAGAGCGCTGGTGTAGATGTGACAAAAAACCTTGAGTTCTCAGTAAATTTTTCACTGATGCTTCATGGATATAAAAATGTACACAGAGGAGTAGAGAAACTATACATTTATAAATGTATAGTTATTTTAGCATTTATGTTAATGATGACGTCATGTAGAGAGAATTAATGGGTGCTGTGACATAAGGCTGTATAGTGAATGTTTGATACTCCACAACACAGGACGTATACATTTATTCCAGTAAGATATGCAAACAAGGAGCTAGATCAGGTGTTTCTGTTCATTCTTATCATTTATAGGAAGACCATACAGACCTAATAGATACTCAGTAGGCTAGAAAAATAATTACTAGACTTTGGTATTCCTGCCCTGTAGTTGGTCCCAGCTAAAACTATTAGCCCAAGTTAGGTATGTAGTTAACATTAATATAGGTAGGAAACGTTATATTACATGATCAAAAATGTATGCATATTGAATAGGTGTGGGAATGTATCAACTAACGGCACCTCTGGCTTCAGCTAGCTAGTCGTTTAAACTGCTCAAACTGCTAAAATGCTTGATATTGTAGTTTTATGGGTTATTCTGTTGTTTTTAAATGATAAATGGTCTGTTTTCTCTAGGGCTAATTAGCTACCTTTTTTAACTGTGTGACGTGTCGCAAGATTGAGTGGATGTGTTGCTCCAGAGAGCACCTCCTTTGCTTAGAAACGCCAATCTTTCATTCAAAAGTTTATTCAAACATGCCAGCCTTGTTTTGTCTGCTCTTGTGCTTTTGGCCCAGTCTGGCCTCTAATTGAACCTTCTGGATCATTCTTTTCACTGTTGGGCCTCACACCTGCCTTCGAATTCGGCACGGCTCCTGGGGAAAGTCACTGACACCTTGGCGAACGGGCAGCCAGAGTGGAAAGTTGCTCCCGCCTCAGCCTGCTCCATGTTAGGCTGTAAGTGTCTGGAAACCCCGGGGATTGTGGCAAAAACCCCATCAAAGGCCTAATTAAATATTCCAGCAAATCAATACGATAACAAGAAGGAGGAAGCAACTACACCCACGCCATTCTGTTACACCTCAACCCCAGATTGGGGTTGTTAGACGAGGCCGGCAGCAGCAGGACAAAGCGCACGCCCATCTTCTCGTGGAGGTGTGATGCTCTCCCGCTGTTCGGAGATGCTTCAGTAAGCCTCATGGCGCCATATCTTCGTTAAACCGCACGTTGCACGGCTCTCCATCCAGTGTCTCTGGAGATCGAGGGGGGTGCCCCGATGGAGACTGGGACGGCTTCAGCACCTCCGTCCATCCTCTGTTTTGTTTCAAAAGGGCGACTCACTTGGCTCGGGTGGTTCGACCTGCAGCAGCGGCCAGGGGGGCTGCTTGCCTCAGCTACTCTGTCACACGGTGTACGGCTAACACCCCCTGACTGCGCTTAGCTGTGTTTCCCCGATGCGGTCATATCACATCAAGACGGCTGCTCATGACATCACATCCCCCCATCCCTCGGTCTGCGTTTCAAGGCCGTATTGTGATTGCCTTCTGCATGCTTCCTGGCAGAAGCATCGCACATTTACGTCTCATAATGGTCTGTTACACTTCCTTGGGTCCGAGTCTTTTTTTTTTTTAACATTTCGTTGAAGAGTAAGGGCCCCCTTTCTTTTTTTTCTCCCCCCACCACGTTTGAAATTTCCAGATAATAGGCTTTGACTTCTGGCTGTACGTTTATGGGTCTTTTCATGTTATCAACTTAGCTCATAGCGTGAAGCTGAGGAACACAGACGCCCACTGACAGGCCAGCCAGTCAGCAAGGCAAGCCTGTCAGTATCTCTCATGCACTAATCATTTCCCTTTAGTCTATTTTCTGTCTCATTGGCCGTTTCCTTCAAAAACAAAATTGCTCATTTAAATTCGAATGCCCGGGGCATTTTGGTCCTCAAATATTGTTGGAAAGTGAAAGGATTAGGCAAAATATGCTTTTTTAAAATGTTAATATATTTTCTGGTTCACTCTCTCCTCTGAGGCCAATTAGGAAATTTCCTCTGGCTGCATTAATGTCAGACTGACAACCGCAGCTATAATTACACTGTGCTTGAAACCTGACTTTCACTTGTGGGCAGATGAGTGTGCCTGACAGTGACACTGAATTCCCTCTGCCAGCTTTTGATCATTTAATCATCGCCCGCTTTCTTTCTCTCTGTGCCAGTTGATCACTTCACCTTTATTCTTTCTGTTTCTAAAGGAAGAGCCGCCTCACGTTATTCATGCCTGTCTTTCCCCCCCCTTCCCTTTCCCTCCCCGCACCCGTTGCGGGAGGCGGTGCGGGGAGCTCATTAGCCGCTCCGTCTCTTTCCGTCGCGGCGCCCTTCGGGCACGCCCGCCGCACGCGCGCTGTTTGCTCGCTTGATTCGCGCCGCGCGTCCCGCGCTTCGCGGAGCCGCGCGGGATGCGTGTTCGCGTCAGCCCCCCCCTCCCCGCCCACCTGCATCCGTCCTCGCTACAACCACGGCTAATGACATTTAGATGGTACCACAGCCCCGGTCCTGCAATGACGGTAAATCACACACGTGTATGTGTAGCCGCCACACCAGGAATTTTATAGTCACAAACAGGAGCGAAATCAACGAAATCAGCGCGAGCTAACCGCACAGTTCCAGCCTTCAGGGTTCCTGTTTAGGAGACCATATACCGTAGAAGGCTTCAGCAAGAATAAGCCAAATTTTAATGAAATGCAACCTACATAAGAATATGTATGTATTGACGAAAAAAGCTTTGAAGTACTGTTCTGTGCCATGTAATTATTTTTACAAGGAATTATAATTCGTCCCCCCCCCTTTCAAGATGTTTGTGCTCGGCTTCAACTGAAGCAGCACCAATGCATTTTGTACCAGAAGGCCTGATTAATCTTACAGACACTTTCACATTACTGCATTAGACCCTTGTCCCGTTTTGGCTCAAACGAAGGCGCTTTAATGTTTGCCTTTTGTCAATACTCATGTTATATGGCTCCACATTCGAAATTGTATTTATTAATAAGAAGAAATGAAATAGGTGAGTTTGCGCTGGAAATATAAATAAGATTTAGATTGTTGACTTCCAGTATAAACAGTCTGTGTGACTTAAATCCCTGGTCACTTATGATGAAGATTCATGCTCCTTTTGATGCGAATGATTAAAAAATTCAATTGTATTCTGAGATCAAAAAAATATATATATCAATTAGGTCCTAATCACATTTCATCAGTTCTCTGTCTACAAATGCAAACATTTTCCTTCAAGATTACATGCAGTGGGCCCTATTTAAATGCAAGAACACTAGGCCCGCCTGTGTTTTTCTTTGAGATAAAAGCACATTATTGAGTCTTTTTAATGTTTTCCTACAGTGGAGTCTAAATAAGCTTTAGGAGATGGAGATGTAAAAAGCTACACACTGATAGCAGCTCTTTAAACATTTATCATCCCATCAGCAAACACAGCATTATAATGCCTGTACCACACCGTACACAAAGCGGGATTGTTCCATGCTTCCTTGAGATGCGGGGAGTATTCGAATTCCATTTGTGTCGCTCTTCCAGCAATAAGTGGCGGATGGGTAAACACAGGATCCGTTGGCGGCTTTTCCGAGCAGGAGCCTCGGTTCAGGGGGCGCCGAGCAGTGAGAGGCAAGCATTTTTTTTTTTAACAATGGTGTGCCCGTCATGGATGTCTGACGCGTTCTGATGTCTGCTGACCGTTGGCATGGACAGACTGCTCTGACAGACGATTCACATGTCCCCTCGGAGGTTCACGCCGAACAGGTCCCCTCCCCGCCTGCTTCTGCCCCCTTTGGCACCATCAGCCCCCTGTCTTCCTCGTTTTCCACCCTCGCTTTGCTTTTCCACCCCGTTGCTCAGGTTTCAGGTAATAAGGAGCGGCAAGGAGTGTCTCTTAATCCCGTGATTACATCGGCAAGGCGGGGCCTCCGCAGAAATCACACGTCACAAGACCCAGCCGTAATTGTTTAGTGGTGCCATCAACATGCATCAGTCAAGGGGAGGAAGAGGTATGGCAGTGGGACACTCCTCGCAGCCACGGACGTGGTCCATACTGTCCTGCTTGACTGACAGCTTTGGTGATTAAGTGATTATGTAGACCTCAGCCATGGTTATAATAGCCATGTTAGGGCCAGTCAGTGGACGGGGGGGGGGGGGCAATATTGATGTGCTCTCAGCTCCTTGAGCAGTGCTGACTGTGGTCAGACCTCTGGGGGGGAGGTCTCCTCGAGTGGGCCAGAGGATTCCTGGCTAAAATGGAGTGGTTACAAAGCAAGCTGTTAACACATGAGACACAATATCCTTTATCCTGTATGTACACATAGAAATACACACACACACACACTGTATATGCATTTAAGTGTGAATCTATACACGTTACTTAAATAGCCTCCTCACAGTTAGTCATCATATAGATAGAGTTCAAATACGTTTTATCTCAATTATGCATCAATACCAATTACTTTCTCCTGTTTTAATATCCCCTTTCCCGGTGTAAGATTAATAATATTGCGTTTCATATTAAAATTTGAATGTCATGTATTTTATTACAGAGTGTAAATTCAGTGTGGAAAAGATTGTCTCCTTGCGGTAGTGATTTTCAAAGGCCAATTCTAAATGTCATATTCCACTCAAAGCCACAACCTTTAATATAATGAAAGTCTTCACTGTGATACCATGTTGAATTTTGGCTCACATAACAATTTCTTGTTATACATATTTAGTAAATGACAGGTAATTTGTAAATAGTTTGGGTGATGTAATCTGGTACTTCTTAAACATATTATATCTCAGCAGCTATGGAGATGTTCCAATTCCCTCATCAAGTCCAGACAGGTAAAATACACACTGATCGCTTTCATGGTCCATGCAAAGCTGTTAAAACCTTTCTGGATTGTTCTCGTGGCGAATGCTGTGATTATTCATTTATTTAATTTATTTATTTGCACGAAGAATTATCTTGAAGTATCCGGTAGACTTTTATTAATGATTATTTTTGTTTTGTTTGACCATACTTTTGTTTTAGAGACACAAACAAGAGAGATTATGATTCATAGTCCAAAACAGCTTGCCATTTTTCAAAATAAATTCACACACGCCGGTACGAGGGACCTTGAGAAACATTCTCCCAAGTGCTGAAGAAAAAGACAGTCACTAAAGGTCACTTTACTAAAGGTCATTTAATCATGTAGCGCCATCCGTGGCGTCGCCCTGGCTGCAGTGGCGCGGCAGGGCTCCCAGAAAGACCGGCGATGTCCTACACCTGTAGGCCGTGCAGGTAAACCACGCAGCAGGAATTACAGAAGGGCAAATGCAGAATGAATGCAACATGCGATACGGGGAGCGAAGCTGCCCCCGGAGGGTCGCACAGGGCTTCACGGCTGAAGCTGTGCATTCTTAATGGTGACCAGGGCGTGTGAGAGCGCTGTTTACACGTCGGACTGGGTCATAATTATCTATAATCGGGGAAGAAGAAATTACACCATATCATCCTCTCAGGGACTGCTGCCATTTGCAATAATGAAGCGACGTATTGTAAATACTGATAATCTCTGTCTACTGAAAAGATAATAATAATGAATTGAACGGGAGGCTGGAGATATTTTTTGCACTTAGGGTTATAATACTCGGTACTGCCCCCTATCGGGCTGGTCGTAACATTTAGCTGAATGTGGCATGAATTTCATGTCTGCCACAGGAGTTTGTATTTTGTCTTAAAGGAAACGTTGGAAACATAGGGGAACATATGGTGACATAAGGAGGAATCTCTCGTAAAATTAATTTGAACCATGAGGTTTCATATGCATATGGAGGACAGCGTATTACTGCATACAAGGTGAACACTGGTGCCTGTCTACAGAGCAGAGAATTAACACTTTGATTGAACTCTTCTCAGTATAAAGCTCCCATTCCTACATTTTGCTGTGTTTTGTAAATGGATTGACCTTGTAGTGTTATGTCATATCACGACTGGATACTTACGGTAAAGGTGAGGGTCCCCCCAACGGTTTTTCAGCTTCTAGTCTTTGGTTCCCACCTGCTATGAAACACTACGGGAGCATCTAAATTATGGTATTACGGTGACAGGACAGCGATGCGCATGCAGAGCTGGAATGCTAATCCCATCACTTACTCAAACTACTGCAGGTTTACCTGATGGGTCCATGTCATTCCATGATGACCTACATGTGTATATAATGTTTAGAATTTTGGTGGGGATCACCTCCAGGGGTTTCATTTCAGAAACACATCATGCATATGAGTCATGGATTCTCGATTCAAGGCTGTTTAGTAATTGACCCCAATTCTGTCAATCGTTAGTAAAATGAATGTTGTTGGGTTGATGGCTGAGGAACTGCTGAGGAACCTGCTGCCCGCGCGTAAACGCCGCATTCTCTCAGGACCGGGAAGCTCGCTGGCCGACGTGGCGAGGACCTGTCGTCCTCCCTTCCTTTGTTAGCAGAATGTCTTCTCGCAAAAGCGCCCCACGAACCGAAACACAGGCGCTTCTTAAGTGCCCCTTAATGGCTTCCGCGGTGATTCAAACATCTCGTCTATAAATCTTAATTCATAATCACTTGAGATTTACAAGCAGATGTGTCCAAATTACTGCTAAATAAAACATCCCAGCTCATCCATTCGGAAAAAAAGGCTGACAATAGAGATAAATCAAAGTGAGATTATGAAATCTGGTCTTCTTGTTCCTAACTCGTACGGATGGGTTTCTGCGCTCCACCACAAACGAAAGACGCCACTGCAGGTGACAGCAGAGGAGTTCATCACAAATTCAGGATCAGTAAGTAATTGGTGCAAATGTCTTCACCAACAAACTATTGCATCATCACAAGAGATAGAAATCTGTTGCGAGAACTGGACAGTCAATAACTATAAACTTACACACGTCTAACATCTAGCGCTAGCTTTGTGTTATACTCTTCCTCTAAATATCTCGTCGGGTCTGTGGCGTGTTCCTCACGCTTTAATCATTTCTGCAATATAAATATCAAATCTATAAATATGTAAATCTTAGCCGTAACAAAACACCAAGACAAATCCCTCAAGATGGGGATCAGAGGAAACATCATCCTGATAACGTCAGCCTGGTAACATCATCATGGTAACATCAGCTTGATAACATCATGGTAACATCATCATGGTAACATCAGCTTGATAACATCATGGTAACATCATCATGGTAACATCAGCCAGGTAACATCATCATGGTAACATCAGCTTGATAACATCATGGTAATATCATCATGGTAACATCAGCCAGGTAACATCATCATGGTAACATCATCATGGTAACATCAGCCTGGTAACATCATCATGGTAACATCAGCCTGATAACATCACGGTAACATCATCATGGTAACATCAGCCTCATAACATTATGGTAACATCAGCCTGGTAACATCATCATGGTAACATCAGCCTGATAACATCACGGTAACATCATCATGGTAACAT
>JAACJT020000036.1:2052467-2066405 GCA_009936485.2 Gymnarchus niloticus
CGGCATTTTAAAGTTGGTAATGAAGGCTAAATAAGAAAAAAAAAAAAAAGTATTTTATTTTTTCCATCATCATGGAGGCATCCAGCGGATCGAGTTTTGGAATAGACACTATTTTGTCAAACACTACCAGCTGTGGAAGCCCAGTACAGATGAACGGAGATTTTCGTCTAGGGGACAGCCGGAGCGCGGATTTCAGGAGCCAGGCCACCCCATCACCATGCTCGGAGATAGACACTGTGGGAACCGCTCCATCGTCCCCCATTTCCGTAACCATGGAGCACGCCGAAGCCCATCTGCTCCAAGAAAGCCTGCAGCATCACCACCAACTTCACAATCAGCACCTTTCGCCGGCCCAGCAGCTCGGCGCTGCCGGCTCTGCCCCGAGGACAGTCACCTCGTCCTTCTTAATCAAAGACATTTTGGGGGACAGCAAACCTCTGGCCACATGTGCGCCGTACAGCACCAGCGTGTCGTCGCCTCACCACACTCCGAAACTGGAGAGCGTCGCGGCGGACGGCTTCAGGCCAAAACTGGAACAAGATGACAGTAAGAACAAACTGGACGCAAGAGATGACATTCACGGCGACGTTAAATGTAACGGTAAGGAGAAAGGCACAGATTTTACGAAGCTATTATTTTTATTTTGTGTTTTTTACCCTTAAAGGATGCGAAAATTAAAGGCGTGCAGGCGTTGCTTCTCAAAACAGCAAATTAATGTGCGTTTAATTTAATAATGTTGCGTATGTTGTGTACGCGGAAGGTATTATTATTATTATTATCATTATTATTATTGGCATTTTATTCTGGCTATTAGGTGTGTTTAATTTATTAAATGAAAAGAGATTTGCGGCGAAAGCAAATTTCACACCTTATTTATTTCTGTTAGATAAGTTTGCCAATTCGATATTAAATGATAACGTCGGATATAAAAGGCTGTATATTATGCGGTAATATTATATAATGCTCGGTGTAAAAGATCCCGTTTTAAATTACGTAAATGGAGGGTAAATAAGGCTTCACGGCGCAGAGCTGCGTTATCGTGTGGCTCCTTCTATCATCACAACAGGACGGAGAACAGATGAAGAGAGCGCCTGTCTGGTGGTTTTTTCCTGAGTTGGCCTCCCTAGTGGGTCAATTAGAGAGATTATTGTTCTTCCTACAGGGGAGACCATGGAGCGCAGAAAAAGTGCTACAAATAGAGATGGATTGACATATCGATTCCCTAGCTTCTCAGCGAAAAAACTGAAGTTGACAAATAGAATCCGGATTCCTTATACGCCTCGTCTGGTCTTTCAGTGCAGTCTCCGTGCCTGTCGTCAACTCAGACCCTGCCTGTTTGCCCTCAGCCTGAATGTATTTCATAGAAGTTAACTTTCTTCACGATATGACAGAGTCTGAAGCATTTTACTGGCAAGATCGAACGAGTTTCGATTTTTTTTTTCTGATATTCAAATTGTTACATATAGTTGGGAGATGTTTCCATGCATTATTGACGAATTTTCCTATTTGGTAGTAAAATGAAACGGAATAGAGTATTAATGATGCGGCGCGTTCTTATACTGATGGCGTCGTATTGTATTTTTAATGCTGGTGTTCGTTAAAGTAAAATGTTTACGATATATTTAATCATATTAATATGTCTGTCTAGGGACGAAAGAGGAAGGCGACCGAGAGATTTCGAGCAGCCGAGAGAGTCCCCCGATCCGCACTAAAAAACCACGGAAAGCACGGACAGCCTTCTCAGACAACCAGTTAAACCAGCTGGAGCGCAGCTTCGAGCGTCAAAAATACCTCAGCGTTCAGGATCGCATGGACTTGGCCGCGGCGCTGAACCTCACCGACACCCAGGTGAAGACCTGGTATCAGAACCGACGGTATGTGGCCCTTATTGCTCTCGTTACGGAACATAATCGTTCAAACCCTACCGACTGTCAGTAGCAGTACTAGGTACTAGTTACAGGCCTGGCGTGGGACATCAGTCTGTATTTTATATGTTGAGTTTATTCCGCTTAGTAATAAAAAACAGGCTCTGCTTTTGAAAGACAAAATGACGATTAAATAAATTGCAAAGGGACACAATTCAAATAAAATGTTCGATTCCAAAGTGCATAAACTCTTGCAATTGTTGCTTAATTAAATTGACCCTAATTTATAGATTGGCCTAGGAATTCAAAACATTATGGGGTATCTAATTATAATATTTAAAAACCACCGTTAAAGCGATTCGAATTTTCTCTATATGAAACTCTCTTTTAATCAAATATATTTTGAATATCTATTTTATGTGGGCACATTTTTTTATATATAAATATTTTTATTTACATGCAACACTAATATGAAGTAAACATGTTGATTAATTCCTATATAGGAGACGGACAATACAATGCGGCGCTGTTGTTTAACGTTATATTTATGGCTTAATGGATAAAAGGACACTTTAAATTGTTGCAATGCAAAGCTTAAAACGTATTTAAATATTAATATGTATTTATGATTTATGCCCTTGTCCTTAGTTATCACCCCCAATACGTCAGAAAAGATTAGCGTTAAATTTTTGTAAATAAACGAATACGAAGGGCGGTATAACTTTTAAAAAGAAAGTAAGAGACATGTGTGAATGGAATATTTTGTTTTGATTTTGATTACAGAAATGTATAAAGCTAAATATACTGAATGTCACTTTTAATTTATTTAGTAAGTCTGTTTTTTTTTAAAAAAAACATTGTAGTAGCCGTTTATGATGAGTGCTGTGTTCTATTGCTGTAATAATATAATTTTACAAGTTATATAAAATGGAAAAAACTTAAATACAGCTAGATTTGTTATTTTCAGTTTCGCAACAAATTCTTATAATTATTTGAAGAATAACACAAGATTATTTCTTTTTTTTTTGTTATGTTCTTGGGACGAGGGGAGAGAGCGTACGCATTCGATGAAAGGGATGTCGTCGCTTTGTTTGGATTACAGATTTCTTTAATGAAAACACATACTAATTTGTTCGCCCAGTGATTAAACCTACCTAATTAAGAGGTGTTTGGGGAATTGAAGCCGTCCCAGCCAGTTAAATCACTGACTTGTGTTCTCGATCTAATTTTAGGACGAAATGGAAGAGGCAGACCGCTGTCGGATTAGAGTTGCTTGCTGAAGCTGGAAATTATTCGGCTTTACAAAGAATGTTTCCATCGCCATATTTTTACCATCCCAGTTTGTTGGGCACCATGGACACCACGACGGCCGCCGCTGCAGCCGCTGCGATGTACAGTAGCATGTATCGGACTGCGCCGGCGCCGCACCCCGGTCTTCAGAGGCCCCTGGTTCCAAGGGTACTCATCCACGGCCTTGGGTCAGGGGGCCAACCTGCTTTGAATCCACTGGCTAACCCCATTCCCGGCACCCCGCATCCTCGGTAAATCGGTCCAATCGACACAAATTCTCGTGTGGAGAGACGAACAAGAAATGAGGAAAAAAAAAAAAAAAAGTCAGAAATGACTACACGGCGACTATTTTTAAAGCGGATCAGAAATACTATCAACACCACGGTTCGGTTCTCAGAAAAAAAAGAAAAAAGAAAAAAATCAGTGAACTCTAAAAGAAAGATCTACGCAGAGACGCGGACTGTATATATATATGCTCCTTTTTGTTTTGTTTTGTACAAATACACTTAAGATACTAACAAACTTGTAAAAAATTATTAGATGGAAAGAATGTGTCGATTAAAGAGGAATGACACAAACTGCTTCTCAGAGACTCGTCTATTACAGAGAAAGGTTAAAGACGACCAGAGACTTCTACACTCGTCCTCACGTTTGTTCGTATAGGCATGTGCTTTTGATACAAAGTGTACGCGCGGTAAAGTCGGGATTAAACCAACTGTATTGGAGTTAAGTCCACTCTGAGACAGTTCAATTCTAACACAACGGGCACGGATCGAACAAGCTCTCTCAGATTTGATTTAACTCCTCCGATTTTACTGTGCACGTCGAAAGACTGGGTGAAATATTTATTATGTGTTGTCTGAAGTCCTCTTACGTAGAGCATACAGATTTCCGCTGATTCGTTTAATTAGGTCAGCCAAATGAAAAACAAAAACAAACAAACACTAGTTTGTATTTACGACTGTTTGACTTACTGATCTCATGAAAAAAAAAAAAAACATTCTGTAATAACAATAAAACTATATTTTTACTAGCACCGAAATATGTGATGATTTTAATTTTGTAAGAAAGGTAAATTCGCGAGACAAACATGAAGTTAAATATAAATTGCTATTCTTACAACACACTTCAAACAAAGCTAAATATTGGCAGTACTATTAGCCCTATTATTATTATTATTATGATGATGATGATTATTATTATTATCGCAGTGTGTTCTGCGGCTTCGCAGTAAATCGAAAGGCAAACATTCTGCTCATGAGAGCCGAGCTGTTAATAGGCACATGACTGTGAGGATAAATGAGACGACGCGGGGCCGGGAGGCCTGGGAAGGTGGACGCTGCTTGGCAGCTGTTCCGTAGCAGCAGAACGCGTCAGACGAGCGGCACTGGCGCAGACAGCAGGCGCTAGGCGTCTCAGCGTGAGAAATCGGATGACATCGCAATAATTACAAGTCAAATTACATATGAACAATTAAAAAGAAGATCCCCGGAGAATTATTTCGGTCCACATAAAGAGCTCCTACCCAGAGGAGCAAGTCCGCTCGTACATTTGAATGCATTTTGTATTTTCACACCACCATTAAAAACACGACGGGTTTCTGTGTTTGAACGTCTACTAATATTTGCTCACATTAATTAAAAACAATGTAGCAGGCGGGCGACGCAATCCAGTATAACTGAAACCAACCTAAAATATGCAACGAACGCATAAAAATAAATTAGCCTTTCTGCCCCCAGCATCACAGACATATTTTAATAAAAAAGGAGACGCGCATTTCCCTACATATTTATGGAGCTTAGGAAATCTAGGCTACTCTTTGCAAACGATGCATCGTGTGGCTTTTAAATGACAGAACCAAGCAAATAGCGCTCCTGAGTAAGCGTAATTACATGAAAGATTAAGTACATTCATTTTATTATTAATTTTTTAAGCATGATCTCGTCCCTGAGAGGATTTTGGCAAGGCTTCGGTTTCATTAGAATTGACTCAAGGATGGAAGCGCCTGAGGGCGCGTTTGTTGGGATCTTATAATTCGTTTGCTTATTTCTCTGCTATTAAATTAAAGTTAAAGCAATTAAAGTCGCGTAAAAACAGTTTACCCTCACAACGTCCTGCAAAACCGTCATTTAACTCTCATCCAAAGTTTTGACTAGTAAATGTAGAATGTCGCGAAAAACAGAATCTCAGAAGGTCAAAATTGATATGCGGCCTAGAATTTGACTTATTTTTATTTTATTTTTTTTTTTCCCCCACGGTAGCTGAATATCGTCGTACATTTAAAGACTTTTAGATAATGCGTTTAAACATTTCATTTGATGTTTTGGGATATTAATTTTATCATTTGCATATGCCTTCGATAGACTGAAATCCAATTCGAAGTTCTTTTGGAGAAGCATACTTGAGAATTATGATTGCACGCTAATTGTAGGTTATCGTGCAGAGTTAAGAGGATAGTGTAGATGGATACATTCTATCCGACTATTAAAAAATACCAGAAAGCAAATTATTATCACGACGACGTGTATATGAAACCTGTTACTTCTGCGGTGATTTGCTCTTTGATTATCTATTGTATAACCACTGCTAAAATAATTATTAGAAACCACCAGTACAGCTCGATAACTGTTGGATGGCTGCAGGAAAGAGAAGTTAATTGAAAATATGTTTGAATAAGTTTTGCCGTATAATTATGACCTGAACATATGTTTGCGTTTTAGTAACTTTAAAATGAGCAAGCGGCGTTTCAAGCAGAAGGATGCTGATTGGAGACAAAACGTTTAAATTAGCTAAACATTTTCACTTCTATTTGTGAAAAAAAAGCCAACGAGGAAACGAAAATGTACTGTGGATTTTTCACGCGCACGCACGAATTTTAATCGTTAGTCTATAGAAGGAATTGCGATTCACGTGAAACCGCGCATAGGCGGGATCGTTAATAAGTTGACAGTTTAACACAATTGCCCGTGCAACGACACGTCTAATCACAGTATCTCCCAAATCAAGGCTGTTTTTAATTTATTTATGCGTGTATCATGTTTTCTTTCTTTCTTTCTTTTTCATGCATAAAACTTTACTCTGCCCCCCCCAAGCAATTTCAGGATACGAGCGCAGTATTGGTGGGAGTGCGGCGTCGGTAATGAAAGGCGCGTGAGAATGACACCACATATAGAAGGCAAACACATCTTAGGGCACTGGAACTAATTTTTTTAATAATTCAAAACTAGTTGCTATACATATTTAATATTATGTATGAGTTCTAAACATTATTTATTTATTGCTGAGAAGAACTGCGGGGGGGTGGCTCGAATGCATTAATTATAATTGACTCAGCGATTTCTTTACCGATGTCTCGGACACACGGTATTGACTTAAAAATCGTCCTATGGCCGTGGTCGCCTTGGTTGTTGGATGCATGCTTAGCGCCTTTCAGATAATTATTCATTCCGCTCAGCGCATTTTAGGGAAAACATTAAACGGAAGGGGTCGGGGCCCGGCTGGAATTTATTGCTCTCGAGTTCTGCTTATGTGAAACAAGAGAATCAGCTACTTAAAAACCGCTGCACCATTTAACCTCGCTTCTTGAAAGGGTCTAATGAACTCAGCTGTACCGCGCCGCGTTTAAAATGACTGAATTTCGGGCAATCGATGCTAAGGAAAAACCGACAGGAGACCACAGCCGCCTTCATTCTTAACAGCAAATACGTTTAGAGCGTAACGCGTTCACACCGCGCACGACTGCTGTTAACACAAGAGTAACACGTTTCTTTGCTGGGACATCATCTAATTTAACTGCGTGCCGCCGCGTTTGCAATACGTTGTTTTGCTTTTGTTGTGCAGTCAAAGAAGTAAAATGTAAAAATCGACGGCCTCAGATGCAGGGTCTGAGCTGGTGGCGGCGGCCCTGGCAGCTGCATCCCCCCTCGTAGGCGGTGATGAAGTTATAAGCCGTCCTTCAGTGCCTCGCTTCCACGTCGTGTACCGAACGCCGTCTGTGCAATGCAGAGACAAACATATTCGTTACGTTTAGGTCCCATGCATTAGGCGATTACGGTCAAGGCGTCCACGCAACGACGCGGAAGAGCCGTGCATCGAAGATGTGCCTTAACGCGTCTGTGGAAGTATTCTTCTCAAATAATAGCTTAAAAAATGATGCACTGCGCCCAATATAAGTATGCTGCAGTAATACGAATGGCTTCGGCGTTAAGCCGGAGGTTCTGTTCGCCGCCGATCATTCGGGTAACGGTCGAGATCAGATCTGGTCACGCCAGCCGCTTTAACTTAAAGACACCACCTTTGGTGGCGAAAGCGCATTATTTAATGGTAGCCATGTGGTTGGGAAACACCTTTTTTTTGAAGAAAAGAACACGTGGGAGGGGACTTGAAAATTAAAGGAAGATGTTGGGCCCTTTCACTTACATGACACGGATTAGCTGCAACACGCGCGCGGGCTTCAGAGAATTGGAGCGCGCGGTAGCCTCCAGGAGCGCGTGCAGGGTACTTTAATTGCCACAACTGATGTAATGGTGGGGATGTCGCAGTCATTACCCTAATGAGGTAGCACTTTCCGTCTTCTCAGCCTTCTCATTATCGCGTCTCATGTGCCACTTTCAAACGTGCAGATGTATTTTTCTATTTAAACAATATAGTAGAAATTCAAGCCCTGAATTAGGATATTCGGGAAATGAGAGCGCGCTGGTCTTTAGGACGGACGTTTCCTTTTTTCCAAGTCCATAGATGACGAACTGATAGTTGTAAAGATATCCTTAAAAATAACTATTTTTATTACAAATGTGTGTGTGTGTGGGGGGGGGGGGGCATTCGCATCTGGGTATCCCTTAATTATTGTTGCTTGGATCCTTAATCTTGCCCCGTGGTGATGGCGAGGTGTCATATAGTGATGAATTTTAAAACGCTGCCTTGCGAACATGTGCAGAAGGAAAGTTTATAACAAGGTTGTCTTTATGTAAAGTGTGAATTGGGAACTCTGCAAACAGGCTGTGATCGCCGAAGGTATTTCTGCGCTGTCCACGCGTGATTCTTAACCCTACAATGAATCCACGAAGTGTGAAATGGACATTTCTAAAAATATACATCAATAAAAGTTGTCGGCCTTTTTATGGAAACGAGAAGATTATGCCACAACTCATTTCTCTTCCAATCGTAGAAGAAGTTAATATTCAGCGTGTAATTGATATGATTTTAATCTATGATGTCGTTAAACAGACCAAATGCATGCTGACATTCGGTCGTCTCTTCTGTTTTCATCGGCTGCTAATTCATGAAAGTTCATTCCGGTCGAAAACAGCTCGGGTAGTGTGTCTAATATTTGTTCATGTGTGTTTTAATCTGAGTTGTTATCTTTATATGCACCAGAAAGGTCGAGAAGCGACTGGACACAGAAGAGCGATCAGACACGGCCTTACGGTTCATACCCATTATCAAGTCGTCTGCGGTTTTACCAGCTTTTCTTGTCTATTTGTGTCCACATACACATTCGTTGTAACATTCTGCATGTTACTGAATTGCTTTAATTTCGCTCGTTGATGATTTTTTCAAACCCAAACTTCAGGATTACGCGGCCGTGTATTTACACGTCATTAGTTGTTCTGCACCTTAAACAGTAAAGTCGACGATTCCCTCGTGTTAAATCATCCGAGGTGATGTGCAGTCATGAATAAGTTTGAGGAACGTTTAGCGACCGGGGGCTCCGGTGATGGTGAAGCATCTCACGTCTTACTAGACAAAACACCGCCGGCTTCTGGGTGAACTTTCATGACGGCCGTTCGTGTTTCCAGCAGCTCGGAATTCTGCTCTGTTTACGAAAAACGAATTTAAACGAAGGATATTTTTATTTCTTCAAATGTGGAATTATCCATTAGCAGGAAATAGAAGAACAAAGAAAGTTATTTCTGCACAAATTGCTTATTTTTATCTATTAGGTGGATTTATTTATTCTTGATTAAAACGAATAAATATCCATACTTCAGGTGATTCTTGGCTTTTGCTGGTAATTTTGTGGATTTGTGTCGAAGAGTTTAAAGGCCAAATGATGCCAGAAGATGTTTCAGAGAAGAAAATTAAAAAAAAAAAAATGTCAAATTCGCAAACCAGCCTCAGAAAAACCTCACTTTGGTCAGAATATTTAATTGGACAAATCCCTTCTAACAAATTACAGCGACTGCTATCTTTTCACTGAAACGGGTTTGACTCGTGTACGAATCCTAAATAAATATTATATTAACTGCCAGCGTCGATTTCCATTTGATTAAATCTGGGCCATCATGCTAACTGAGGACAAACGGTAAATAACTGCTAAGGACGAATATCCCGAGGATATAAGAAGCACTTTCTGTTTTATTATTCTTCAAGCAAAGTATCTTTCCACATGTTAGACTTAAATCTAAAAGTTACAAACTAAACTTAACATGTGAGGTTTACTTTAGGAGAAAGAGTTTATTACTACGCCATAAAGGTACCAATCGAAGTATTATTTTATTTTGTCGGTCTGTCCTTCAGCCAGCTTTATTTTCACGCTCAATTTTCCCCTCATGAGTAATTGCTCATGCAGGTACATGAAACCATCCGGCCACCAAAAGGAGATTTTAATTCAGCTCCACGATTAAATGTCTGTATCTCTCCGAGCAGCAGATGACCAAGGTTCAGATGGTAGTCACCTGCCATCGGATTCACAGTGGCCAGATATACGCCTGAAGTTCTGGCGTGCCAATGTCGAGAGACGACAAGATTGGATGAAAGCTGATAATTTTATCATTTCCTGGAGGAATGTGGCCACGTACCAACAGTACGGGAGAAAAGACGCTATGATGGGTGGGATTACCGTGCAGTCTTCGCCCGGTTTAACCTACATCCTGTTGGTTACTCTTTTGGTTCCCATTGGATTAAACTGTGGGGTGACTGACAGCGCATGGATATCCCACCCACAGAGGCCTTCAAAGCTTCATTTCTCCCATCACTGGTAGATGCCACCAGCAGTCGTGGGGCTTCAGTCAATCATCAAATCATAATTTGGCTTCTCCCCATGGATTCCAAGGTGAGCTCTCCCTGCTTGGCCGCTCCATGTGCCCTGTTCAATGACAGCGTTCCCTCTGAGCTGACACTGGGAAGCTGACTCTTGTCGCAGGGCAAACAGTCAGCTTGTTGCAGGAAATCCAGGCTTTTTTTTTTTCTTTTTGTCATGTGATGGGATGGCGTTGGAGCCTCACAACCTCTCAAGCTCAAAACAACCGGTGGTTGTTCATGAATGAAAAAGGAAAACTGTCAACGTTCACGTCAGGATTCATTTTTTTGTCCCAAAGCAAATTAAGACTTTCGTCAGCACTGAACTGATGTCAGGACATATAATGTCTCAACTGCAGCTAATTGCCACAAGGTTAGCATACCAGATTTGTGGCAGTGATATGTAAAATAACAGGCTTTCACCCCCACCCCCCGTGCTCAGTAGACCAGAGCATCGTCATTAACTGGGTGAGGAAAGAACCAACAGAGAAAGTCATCCAGATGATTAATTATATGATTTGTTTTAAAGAACATTCTGTGGTCATTGAGGGTTGTCTGGTTGTCTGTGCAAAGAGAGGATGTCAGCATTTACACACAACGCTTACATTCAATTATACATTGGATAGTTTCCAAGCAACTGCACAGTGGAAACTCAATGCTGTTAATTAATTACTCAAAGCTCGTTGTGGTGCAGTCCCTGGGGCTCGACCCATTCCGAATGGTCAACACCTTTGGAATTTTACAGTGTAATTAAAACTTTAAACTATCCACCGAGGGTGGCTTTCCAGCCGCTGTGGTCTCTTGCTCCCTCTCAGGCTCGTCCGTCTTTTTTTTTGTTCTCCTTCCAGAATTGTTACCACCGTGATGGAACTTTCATTTGAGCTGTAAACGGCGCCGAGGTGGTGAAGCTGAACATTATTAACAAGCAAGCTGAGCAGTCGGCCCGACATCTACTCTGGCAACCTTCTCTGGTCCACCTCTCCAAGTGAGCAGATGTTTACTGTCCTTCATGAAAGCAGGATACCTGAGCCCCTGAGCCATTGAACCCATTACTTGATTAACCACTATTGAGAAGGGGGGGGGAGGCTCTCAAGTCTCAGTAAGTGTTGGTTTAAGGCTGGATTTTAAGATCCCCTAATGAGGGTATGCTTTGTGTAATTAACGATCTTCCAAGTTGCTTGTGGTTAATTACTGAATAGTACAAATGTTAACACTGGAGTGGAAGAGGGTTTCACAGACAGTAGAGGTTAATGTTGTCTGTGGCCACAACCATCTGACCTGTACTTTGTCAGAAATGGGCTACAGAGACCTGGGCA
The DNA here is from genome assembly GCA_009936485.2 of Gymnarchus niloticus. Classification (NCBI taxonomy): domain Eukaryota; kingdom Metazoa; phylum Chordata; class Actinopteri; order Osteoglossiformes; family Gymnarchidae; genus Gymnarchus; species Gymnarchus niloticus. The sequence continues at coordinate 2,063,959 of JAACJT020000036.1, forward strand.
TCTGCTGTTGGACTAACACCACGATGGTGTTATGTTGTTACAGGTACCATTGCAGTGGATGGTATAAACCTGAGCATTCCTGAGAAGAAAGGGCCAACCACGAGTAAGCAAATTCCAGGCACCAGGAAGCAACTGCCGGTTACCAGGATGTAACTACCAGCCACCAGGAAGCAACTGCTGGTTACCAAGATGTAACTACCAGCCACCAGGAAGTAACTGCCGGTAACCAGGATGTAGGCCTAACTACCAGGAACAGGAAGTAACTGCCGGTTACCAGGAAGCAGTTTTTTACGACTGGCTGTTTAAAACATTGAGTAAATGAAGATAGGCCTAATAGAAGTAGGCTAATTAGACCACAAATAGCAGCATTTGTCTGTTGAACATTGGGTTTTAGATAGACGATGATGTAACTAAAGCGGATGTTCTTAAGTATGACTTTTTATAACAGCTCTTGGATGGACTGCAGACTGCAGATAAAGTGCATGTTTGTGTCTATGAGGGCCTCTAAACTACTGGATCCCATTCCAGATTTTAAGGGCGGCTGCAAAAATTGTTGTGCACTAGAGCTCCCTTTTCCCCCAGCCGGGCAGTGGGGAGCAGGGCCCCTCCGGAGAGTGTGTCACGTCAGACCCAATTCCCTTCCTTAAGACTGAAGGTGTCCCCAGGTCAGCTGCTGGGGAGTGACCCACCGGGGCATTAAGTGCAAGGTTAGTGGGGGGTGTGAATAAATGGGCTGAGACAAGCTAGCAGATACCTGGGAGGTGTAGACGCAGACCTGCAACTAGGGGCTCATCAGATTCCCATCCGGTCATCCCCGTTTAGGGTATCGTCCATCGGTGCCCAGCTGTCCCCAATTTCTTTTCCTGTCACACGGGCCCTAGTCACATCATGGAGTTGCCTCTTCCCTTTGGTGTTATGATATGTTTAATGCCTCCGATGGGAGCCAACAACAATGCGTTAGCAGTCACGGATTGATGGTGGCTTGGGGAACCCTGTCTCTGGGTCATTAGACATGACACAGAGCTGGTTCCTGCAGAAGGAACGTAAATACGATGAAGGTGACTTGGGCACTTTCTATTTTACCTCTCTGTGGTTGTGTGGAACAATCTCCATGTCTATGTTTGTCCCACAGAGATGCACCATTCTGCTGCAGGTCTGCTATCTCTGTGCTTGACCACAATGGTCAGAATCAAGCAGAACGCCAAATGGTACCATCTTTGGAATGACATCACTGATGCTGTCAAGGGGTCTTTGGATTGGCTGTCATCTTACTTTGTGCTTTGAGGGAGTCAACCCAGTACAGTATAGGTAACAAACACCTTGATTCCGTTACCGTCTAATCATTGTTTAATCCTCATCAAAGACAATTTTGTGAACAACGCAGATGGTCTGACGACCTTAACAGAATGTCGACAAAGGCATGAGAACACAGGAGACATTGGGTACACAGGGACAATCCCCTGAAAAAACACATCGAGTGGTAATTGAGACAAAAGTTAATGACCCATATATTTATAATCATGACATAGATATATAACTTAACGATAATCGATGCGGTCAGACGCAAGCAGAGCCTCGAACTCATTTAGTGCTGTGCTAAGAACTGCCAAATATCGCTGAAGTGACAAAAACAAACGCGCACAAATAAAGGAGCAAAACAAGTCCTCCTGTCCCAAGGTGCTTTAAATACACAGACGGAAACACACGATGCAGCACCTTTTATAACGCTCTGCCATTTGTCACGCTTCCATTTCCCCCCATCAGTAGCACCGCGCCCGCATGGCTCTTCGTCTCGTTTTACAGGAGTCCTCTAGTAAGCGAGGAACATCAAGTTCTCGTCGGATCCAGTGCAACATCATCCGAGGAGAAATTTCTCTTCGCTTTGGTGCGATAAACAATCCATTAACATCTGTAAACGTCAGATCGCCAGGCGACTGGAAACAAACGACCCCCCGATGACATTAATCATATTGATAGGTTAGCAGATGACGGGACGAGCTGCACAAGGTTGTTCTCATCTCGGTCGGCAGACCCAGGAACGGGTCCTCGGCACTGACACCAGCGACGTGCCTGAACTGCTGTTTGCGTCCCGCAAAGAGGACAAAGGCAACTGCCGCGCCTGCTCTCCATCACCTTTAAGCAGGGGGCAGGCGAGCACACGGATGGAGAGCGTTGCATGGGGAACCTCGTCGGCCACACCAGCTACTGGGCGAAGGGAGGCGAGCGTCTGGGCTGCCACATCCGAAGCCAGTGCTGAAGCCGAGGAGGAAGCGTGCGAACGTGTTCACCCATCTGCATCAGGACCACCTGGCCATTCGCAGGCGGCTTCGCCAGCGGCAGCCTCTCGGGGGGGGGGGGGGGGGCGGCCGACACCAGGGGGAGGATTGGAGGGGCGGAGGGGGGGCAACACGGGGGGGGGGCTTTAATTCGGAGTCCTCGGAGGGAGG
>JAACJT020000036.1:2066505-2080496 GCA_009936485.2 Gymnarchus niloticus
AGCTGGGGTATAGCCCTCCAGGTGGAAGCTGGAGTACCGCCTCCCCCGGGGGTAGCAGGGCTCCGCGTTGGGCAGGCGGACGCTGCAGGGCGGCCCGCGCATGGTGAACATGGTGTATAGGCCCGACTGGCGGGCGGCGCGGGCGAGAGACAGCAACGCCGGCAGGCCGCGGCCGCGCGACACACACGCAGGGCGCCCAAGGCACCAGCGGAAGACACGCGGCAGCAGACGGGGCGAAGGGGGGGAACGGATTGCAGCCCAGCTGCAGGATCGTTTTCAAGTGTCAGAGAAGCTGCACCACGGGGAGGGGGCTTTAATTCCGTGTCATGCGATGGAGGGGCTGGGGAGGGGGGCAGAGACACAGAGTAAGTAACAGGAGGAGAAAAGGGCTGCCCGCAATCACTCCTGGCATCCCGAAGCCATTTGTGCGGCGCTAACATCTGGATGGCTAACCTGGAGATGATTCCCTGCCAATCTGCGGTCTTCCTCAGGAAAAATCCGGCATTTGAGAAGTGTTAAGGGTGTGCAGTAACATCAGGTACCGATCAAGATGACTCATCTGACATTATCTTAATGCTCCCTCAACATAAACATGTGCGTTTTTTTCTTTTTTAAACACGAGACTTAATTAAGCCTCTGTGACAATTCTATTTTCAAGTGCAGTAAAAGATCCTTTTCATGGATCATTTTTAATTAGGTTTGAAGGAGACGAACAGCGGAAGCTGTCTATTCTGTCTCCTAAAATGGTATTTTGTTTGTAGGAAGAGTGCAGAGACATTCACACCCCTGTAGGCACAAGAGCAATTATGCATGTCTAATAAAAGTAATAGTATGCTCCCTCTACTGGAAAGTGATGATTTTTTGAGATGGGTCCCCATAAAGCATGGTCCTTTCAAGGCTCACATCACACAAGCCTAGCTTATTGAACCATATCTGCTCCCTTCCCTTCCAGCATCTCCATACCCCGCTTCTGCGTAGATCCTCTGCCATTTTAGGATATCGGCACCTCCGAATCTCACTGCTTGTAGCCTAGGTACCACAGACACCGTCCTTCGATCCTTCAAACAGAAAGGAACTATTAAGCGCTGCCTTTGACGGAGGAATTGCAGGAAAATTGTTCCCCATATTTTTGTTGATGCCTCAACCATCCTTTAGCTTTTTCGTCTGTCCTATAGTGCAACTGAGTTTTAATGGAAGCTTCTAAAGGCAACTATGGGGGTAATTTGGGCAGCCAGACTGAATGCCCAGTGTGTCCGCCCAGAACAAAGGTGCAATTAGAGATCATTTAGTAAAGAAGTCCTCTATTGCTTTTACTTGAAGCCTGTGTCTTCTGTGGAGCCCCTCTTTAAAGTAGTGACTGTGCGAGATAAAGAGGCATGTACGAGAGGCGGTCTTTAATCTCAGAGTCGGGTGAGAGTGCCTCGTCCCCCTCTGCAATCAGCCTAATGCAGCCGGTCGGCGGCCCACATCGGCGAGGCTCTCAGGGGGATCCGTGGAGAAGCCAGCAGAGGCACCACAGGAGAGGAGCTGGAAGTTACTGGTGGGGGTCAGGTGTTCTTGCTGGCCCTTCTTGTCCCATCAGGCAGGGGAATGCTGGGAAAAAACCAGCTGCCCCCCCCACCCCCACTCCCCACATCACTCCACAATCTCCCGTACACGAGTCCATAAGGCATCCTCGTATGAAGTGCCGGTGATGGACCTTTGTTTAGTTCAAAGGTTTCTACCTCTCAGTTCCCAAGTGGCTTTGTGGATTCGCAGGCCTTGAAATATGTATCATTGTCCCTTTTTATTTCAGCCATCAGAGGAAAAATCAAAGAGCAAAGTTTCTCCAAAAGTCAGTTTGAAATAGTGAGTCCACTCAGAACCGCGCGCTCATCTGCTCCCCGGACGAGACGAGTGGGAAGACTCCGCCCAGAAGTGCGAGCCAACTTAGGAAGGTTTACATTTACATTACTAACTGGATCTGCAGTGTTGATTCTTGTTTCTTAATTTACACACTGAGCGAGGAACACGCAAATAAACAGGAAAAGAGCTGTCTGATCCATGCACCAATCGCATCTGCCAGTTAGCTCGCCGCAGTGCATCCCCGGGCTCTTTGAACTGTAAACAACTGTGTACTGAGCATGAATGCTAATTTCATTCAATTAGCAACACGATTTCTTTAAGTAGACACTTAGGTAGCATGACAACCCGCATACACTCCAGGCAGCCTGGCCCAAAGTTGGGACCCCACCTGAACTGATCACCTCAGCTCTGGATGAAGGCAAATGCTCGTTTTCATGTGTCATGAGTGAAGACCCTGTACCACGACTTCATTTTTTTGTAATTTCATTTCCGTACTCTCCAGCCATCACGGCTTTTGCAAGGCAATGCCGTCTGCAAGACGCTGGGCAAGTCTATCTTGAACTGGCAGGTAGCATTTGAATGAGAAGGATAGCAGTTTTTTGGAACCGTGTCAGTTTTCCAGCCAGACTAATAGTTAGACATACAACATGTATGTCAACACAGCAAGGGCACCATGAATCATGAACATCCACGATGTTCCTGTGGGAAGACCACGTCCTTCTGCCTGCTCCAGTGACTGCATATGGGAATCACACCCTTGGCCTTTTTCAGATGTGGACAGAACCAGGGGATGGATTTTCAACAGACATGATGAAGGCTGGAGTCAAAGAGGTTCAGAGATGCCTGGAAGAAGCAGGAGCATGCTCTGTCCACCCTCATAATGGGCCATAATCCCAGGAGGAGAGTGGTCAGAAAGTGCCGCATTTCCTTTATGTTTGGCTGAGTCTTCATATCTGTGTTGAGTTGCTCTCTCCTCAGCTGCTCTTGTGTCCACGCACCCTGTGAAGTAGGTCGTCCTACATGAAGAACCCTCCCCGGTAATTAATATCCCCTAGGGCACCTACTGTCACCGTCTCTTCCAATTAATCACGGGGTTGTTCCCTGACGTACAGGCGTGTCTCGGGGACGCTGTGGTGACAGCATGGGATTACAGTCCCCTTTGGAGTGCAACTTGGACGTGGACAGATGGGGCCTACTGACAGACAGTTTGGCCATCCTTCTGAGAACGTTTGGGCGGGTCACTTTGTGGCCTGAGCGGGAGACGTGCAAATTCCTGCGAGCTGACAATCGTTCTCCCTAGAAGACATGGAGAACAAGCTGCAGTTTTGCAAGAGCTCTGGTATTCAAATGTCTGCTTCTAAATCTATGACCTGTCCTTTCCATGGCAATGGAGGGATACATCTCAAAAGTCTTAACACCTTCACAGGGTGTCCCTCCACTTATCTGCCATCTGACAGCAGGTAGATGACACCATCCAGACGGTGGTGCTTGCTGGACTTCCGTGTTTGGGCAGATCCAGAACAAAGTGCTGGAGGCAGCAGGCCACACAGGACCCTTAACCCAAGGTCCAGGCTAGAGGACCGAGACTCTATCTGAAGCTGAGACTGGAAGCTGCTCATGCGACTTCTGGTAGCGAATGGGAAAATTCCGTAGTTTGGTTTTAGCGCCAGATGATTGAAAGCTTCTGTGGGCGGCAGTACTGGGTAACTTTCTACTTTCCGGTGAAATCTGTGTGCAATAATATTAAAGAAAGGCACAGGATTTTTCTGCGAGCTCTTTCTGGTTGAACATCAGATGGTCGTGAATATTGTTTGCTGGGAAATGGAGGAAGGACCAGGAGGAGGGTGATGTTGCAGATCGGGGTCAGGTTCACTCGAATTTGTCAGTGACATGATTTAAAAAAAACTGCCAAGTTCTAGGGGCCGTGAACGAGCCTGCTAAAAAGATGAGGCAGGCTGTAGTGCGGAAATGAGCTTTTCCTGCCAGCCTGCGGAATCCGGGAACGCGGCGGCGTGTATGACAAGAGCGGCTATGGTACGTATAGGGAAGATGTCGACCAGTCAGATAAGGCTTCCTCTACTGCACATCAGGGAGATGATTTAATGTAACCTGGATTGAAACTGATCTGGAAACTGTTGTGGCTGGGGGTCGCTGGTGGCTGTGGGGGAGGTGTATACTCTGAGGAAAAATGACATGTCTGATTACGTCATTCCAGACTCCTTCCAGGAGAACTGCGATGAGGTGGGAGGGGGGCAAAGAGGAGCTTGGAACAGCTCTGGGGTTCATCCCATCCGAAAATCGAGCCCCGAGAAGGATCTGCGGCCACAGCAATAACTTAACATTTCTAAATGGTGTGATGAACCTCAGATTGTGCTTGGAAATTAGGCCTTTCGAAGGAGCGTAGCTTGCTGCTATAAATGTACTTCACATCCTGTGTTAAACGAAAAATAAATCTAAAAGGCCTACAAACCAAGGGATGACTTTGGTTGGCCACAGGGGAGAAGCAACAACAGGCTTAGTAGGGACTCAGATGGCTTGGTACATCACGGTATATCGTCCTTCCTGCCCACAGAAGGCCAGCTCTGCATTTAATTTTTAAGCACTTTTTAAGTCCTCCCTTATTTTTGCAGAAAGACGATCATTTGCTGACATCAGTTGCATCCGTGCATGGAAAGATCACAGAAGGCATGAAGGTTTTTTTTTTTGTTTTAACTCTCATGTATCAGCGACCAGATGTACACTTTAAATTTATCGTTGGTTTCAAACGGGTTAGACAACGGATTTATGGGTTCGGTAATGAGCTCCCTGGAGCTTGCGCCGCACTTCCCATAATCCCTGGCATTTCCTCTGTGTTATTTTCCTCAGTGATGGATAGTGGCAAACATCATTCACGCACAGCAGAGACAAATGACAGTACTGTGATTCGCGTGAACGGGACGACTCGGCAAGTGCCGCCATGTAGGTTTTGTGTCTATATTTGTATTCCACTCTGCCGCTACTTTTTCCGTTTAAGCTGTCATGTGTGAGCATGGATGTATCGGGGGTGGGGTGGGGGTGGGTACATTTTGCAAAGCCTTCTCAGTTTCCTCTTCAGTTACCCCTGAGGCACTGGAGGTACAGTGTCACCTAAAGTTTTCCAGCAACCCATTACAATCAAGTGAAAAGTAACCAGACATACTCGGGGGAAAATTTAGCCAAAAAAAGATTTGGCTTTTATATTTTGCTAAAAGATATAACAAGACTGCAGGTTAGTTTATGAGAGAAGGATAGACTTTCTAAGGGCTGGGGTTTAAGGATACAATTTCCTTTTAATTATTATTATTTTTTTAATTTGTCTTGCCTTGCCATGTTTTGCTAGAGCAATGTTGCCTTCCGGTGCTGCATTCATCCAGAGGCACAACCTTCTTGAAGGCTGCACATGAGGTGAGGCTGTCGCCTTGCTGGGATCTCGAGCATCGCCGTTACGGCTGATTCCTCAGAATGAGCAAGCCAGATCGCAAGGCCTTCATGCATAATCATTTAATCCTTGTCAAAGGACCAACGGAGGTGTCCTAAGAATTCTGTGAATGCGATGGTCTCTTTGACACACATGCCTAACTGCAGAGTCGGATTTGCCACAAATGTTTGAAACATTTAGAAAGAAAATGTAAATAACAAGTTTCTCTGCGAAAACATGAAGAAATAAAATCCCCTGCCAAAGTACAGGAGAATATGAAATTTACCTTTGTTCCATGAAACGTCCCCGACACCTCAGTGTACTTTCTGCCACAGTCACGTTTTTGTTTTGCTTCTTTGGGTGTCAGTTACAAATCTTGCATTTACTTTATAAATAAGTGCAGCATTTTTAAACATCTCCCAGTGCAAGTTGTCTACTGTGAGTCATTCATTAATTTGGGCAGTGTATAGATCAGTAGTTTAGGGATCTATGGCTGTGTCAGAAGGTTGTGGGCTCAAATCCCACAACCAATAGAGTAATCATATTACCGCCTGACCAAGACCCTTAACCCCAAATATTCCAGGGACACTGACTGACCGTCGTGTTCGCTAACCCCAAGCTTTCCTCACTTGTACATGGCTTTGGGCATAACCTCTGCTAAATAAATAAATGTAATATAGACTCTGGGGAAGTCGGCACACATGAAACTCCCGTGGCATGGCATGACATGAAAAGCAGACGTGACCCTAAGCCGTAGGCCGGAATACACGGGCAATGTTTCGATACTCCGTGCTCAAACTGGAAAGGCGGTGAAATGAGATGAAATTGCAGTGGCAGTGTCACCTCATTAACAGGGGTCAGGAGAAGTCATGTTACACCTCCACGCTAAGTAAGAGACGAGGACACGGGCTCCTGGCTAATCACCAGGCTCTGCTCGGTTAGACACGGCCACACAGCTCTGCGTCTGATCATTAGCTGACCTTACATGTTGAAGAAAGATCCATGGGGGGCAAGTAATTCATTCATGCAAAAAAAAAGGAAAGAGATTGTGTGAAGACAATTCCACTCCTGGATTATTCTGCACTCTGTTGCAATTGACCAGCATGCAATTTTCCTCGTTGTGTCATTATCGGCTGTTGGGCTGCCTCTCGCTCGCAGGGCTCACGATTGTTAATTCCGTCACTGCCGAGGACCTTATTCCCATTTCCCCTCCATCTACTGCTCACCCATGGACTTCTGCGGCTAAAGACAGTCATTTTTAACGGTTAGAAAGATCAATTTGGACCAAAGAAATGTGGTCTTCATTAGCCAGGACTAACGTTTCTCATTTTGAAGGGATTCGTTGTAAAAGGTACGGAGACTTAAACTAAGATAAATGACATTAGAGTTAGTGAACCAGAATACGTTTATTCATTAAAACCTGGAGTGTTGTCTAATGCAGTGCAGCTTTCTTGGCCTCGTCTAGCTTGCATCAGCTTTCTGGAAGCCTCTCAACATGCGGACCTTTCCGTGAGATTGTGGCAATGCGTCCGTCATGCCGTGATGCCACCCAGTGAATTTAGAGCTGACTAGAGGTGTCTGCACAATTCTACATGTCCGATATGTTAAAGGAATTCCTGTCCCAAAGAGGGATCAAATTGTTTTATGGGGTCAGAAACAAGAACGGCTCATTTCTTTACAGGTTGCAAGGCTAAACAAACCACCAAATTCTCCCTCTATCTTACCTTCCTTATCGTGTATTCCTTATACTTACCACTGTTCACAGGCAAGGACGCTTGTAATACCCTCTGAGTTTATGAATTATTTATACACCTGCTCTGAGAAGTAATTCCACCTTAAGTTAAACTCTGCGTCTTCATTATACAGCTCAGCATTTTGATTAGAAGTAAACTTGCATTTGTAGACTTGATGGAATGCATCAGTTTAGGATAGACCCCTACCAGGACCATGCAAACCTTAAATGATTTCCTATCTAAAGCATCCAACCATACGCCTCTGTTCCGTTGACATTTTTTTCAGTGGTTTAATGATTTCGGGGAAGAGTATGAAATCATCGGCATGTCTCGCGGACAGATGGAAAAGCCTGCCAGCCTCGTTATACAAAAGACATTATTCCTTTAATGCCGTGTGCGGGTGACCGTTGTTCCGAAAAAATTTGCATTTAAATAGTAAATGTTAGCAGAAAATCAGTGACTATTTATGGCGATAGTTAAGACGTGAGAGACAACATGTTAATAACGGTCTTATTCAGTGTGATCTGCTGTATTTTGGTGAAAGATTACGCATCAGATGTATACTTTGTATACAGCCCACTAAAATGATACAAAAAATCATAACTGTGCATAGTGTCTCGAGCAATGATAAGGATCTATTCAATAAACATACACATATGTGTAATAAAGATATTGAAAATATAAATGCAATGTTTAATCTTTGTTATTTTAATGGTGCAGCAGTTACTGCGATGAAGTGTGTAATGGGTAAGGACACGATTTTCTAACCGAAAGGCTGCCGAGATGCGATTCTGTTGTACCATTGAATGATGCTTCGTTATAACCATGTTGCTGTTTAAATAAGTTGGGTTATTTTGGATCGAAGTGTGAGGTTAGCAGCCAAATAGTGAGGGGCCTGGCGTTTGGCGAAGCCGTCTGTCCCTGTCTGGTGGGCGAGCGTTTTCTCCGTGTTCTGGTGGCATTGCATCGAGTACCGCTCAGGGTCTCTGGTCCACAAGCCAACCGCTCAGATATTCACCCAGTCCTGGTGTCACACGGCGCTCTTCCCACACACCATCAATAGCCCCCGGGGCAGTCTGACCTTTGCTCCCGCCTGCAAGGCTGCTTTTGCTGTGAGGCTTTGGGTTAAGAGTTCCTATGCTTTGCCACACTCGCACAACGTAGGGTCCTGAAGGACAGCCACGTGTGATTGGCTGGCCCATCGGCGTTTCCCACGTCTCCAGCTCCTTTATTTACAGTTAAGAAAAATCACCTCAAGTAAACATTAGGCTGAATATCCATAATTATATTAGAGTTTCCTCTAGAAGCTTCAGTTTGGTTTTTCCCAAGCGCCTGCATCACGTAGTCATTATCCAGAAAATGTGTAACAGCAAAGAACGAAAATGTAACGTTCATTTAATGTTTCTGTAACCATTCCTTTAATTACATTTTTTTAAACATCTCACCAGCATGAGACAATGTGCGATGTTGCCTACAACGGCAATAAAAAAACAATAACAAAAAAAATATAAAAACGACGTTTTAGCCATCAGCAAACTTCAGCAGAACACACATCGTGGCGAAAGCTTTCACAGGAATTCCGGCTTTATTTCATGTCTTTTGGCTGCCAGTGGTTCTCAAATAAGAATTTGTTATTTTTTAGGATCGTTGGTGATATTGCTTCTCTCCTCCCTTCGGTTCCCCTTGAAGTTTGCTGCTGAAAAGGAAACAAAATTGTGCTTAAAGTGTTCAAGTGTTTTTTTTTTTTTTTTTTTGAGGGCAGTTTGGGTGGGGGAGACTGCCTAATCTATGGAATGGGTGTTCGGTCGTGAATCTGGCTCAAGTTTGAGTGCCTGCGGGGCCGGGCTGGGTATTAATATTTAAATTCCCATCTAGATAATCACTGGAAAGGCTACTTATGTGTGCGGTTACCTTCATGTGAAGGGTGTTAATGTGAGGAGAAGTCCTCATTAGCCATCAGAGCCGCCCTCCAGCCTCCACACCGCTCTGTACTTTAGCATTAATCACCACCTATTGAGGCAGAAAACTTGATCGAATATAAACTCTTTAAATTCCTTGTTCCCTCAATGGCGAGTCAAAAGAGCATTCAGCGATTCGTGTAGCAAAATGGCGACTCGGTTAAACAGTCGCCAGCTCTCTCTTGCGTACGGCACGCAAGGACGAATTTTTAGCCCCATCTCTGTGGCAGCATAATGCTTTGATATGGCTACCATTGCCATAACAGACTGCAACAGGGAACTGATATCTTATTATTCTTTTCAGTAAACGTATAAAAAAAAAAAAAACAGCCGGCTTAGTTCTTTGTTGTTGTTTGAATACTTTGAGGTCTTTTTAGCTAGTTGGTTTACTTTGTGTGCCTTAGAATGCGGCTCGTATTCACTGTAAAGACACTGAAAAACCCCAAGCAAAACTGTGAGTGTCTTAAGCAAGACCACACATCTTTAGTGGGGCATTTGCATATATTAGGCCAAAGAAAGGCCCTCTCCATTTCAAGGAAAAAAAAGGGGGAGCAACGCCTCATACCTCGGCCTCCAAATGGTTTAACCAGCGTAGCCCTGTTTCAGACACAACAACGTCGACCGCGTCCACAATGGCCAGCAACAGCAAGCCCCGAATCCGACCTTTCCAGGAGTCGCGTCTTATTGGGGAGGGAAAGACAAAGCGCTCAGTGGGCAGCGTGAGATCTGAGGATAACGTCTCGTTTGAAGGGCCAGCAGGAAGAGGGCAGATGGGCTGAAGTGGACCTCGCAGGGTCTCAAGCAGAGCAAGGCCGCAACCGAACTGCTCAGTTCATTTTCCGACTCACTGGTCATGGTAATCCAGCTGGTCCAGCTGCTAACAAGATTGGGTCTGAAGTTTACCTCCACAATGAGATAATCAGATTAACAGCTACAAAGATCAAATAATGATCCGGCTTTGGGGCAAGATCATCAGGCTGCTGATTGCAATGTGTGGTCCTTGAGGTTTATTAAAAAATCGAACGCGAAAGAGACCCGGCTGGAAAAAAGGCATCACCCCCCGCCCCATTCTCCGTCGTGTGGACCCCAGTCCAGCATGGACGTATTTCCAAAGTCCTGCTTTAATATGGAAGCAGGCTCAGAAACTGCAGAGTGTCTTTTGGGCCGGCCCATGAATGCGGACGAGATGTCATTACGCGGAAGCGCGGGGGTCGAAATGATGGGCATGTGGCGCAATTTTAGCTGTCTGCCCGAGCAACGCGTGAGGATTTGCAGCGCAAGGCGAAAAACAATTACGCAACATTGCTGAGGAGTGAGGCGTGAACTCCCCAATGGGAATACTATTTGGTAGATTTCGTTTCTTGTTGCGATAGGTGTTTTTTTTTTTTAAGTCCCTTCTCTAAAAAGTAAAAAGGATTATCCCGCCAAGCAAAGAAATGTGATTGTGTCCTCACAGATGGTACACACTGTTTCACCTTTGAGGGAAGTTAATTAAGCCCGCCATATTGCACCCATCCAGGGGAAAATGTAGACGAATTTTGAGCAATCAAACTTGGTGTTTCCTTTTCATGCACCCACGCGGAGACAGAGAAGCCCATTGATGGGGAATAATGTACAGAATGAAATGAGTCCCCATCCAGCCCCAAACCTCTTCCCACGTTTTAGCAGCGCTGGGCACCAGGCTCTTCAAAAGGATATCTCCAAATCAACGGCAGACTCCAGTGTCTGCCGCAGCAAATGAATCAGAGCTGAAAAAAAGCAACACACAACTCTTGAGGATATTTGAAAAAGGAGGATGGCGGGGGGGGGCGAATTGCTTCATTGAGATCCTTTTCCTACATCTTTTCTCGTTGATGTCTGGCTTTTGAACAGTACAAAAATGGCAACCCATTCCCCCCCCCACCCCGGCATTCTGGCCCCCACACCACCAAAACCTCCACCCAAGTTGCCTGGGAAAAATAACCAGAAACGAATTCCCGTTTATATTCGCTTACGAGCACAACTCACGTTTGTGCAGGTAACTAAAAAAGACTGCAACTCGTTAAATTTTTACTTTTACATGCCTTGTGCTGTCTAACGCGACGTGGTTTCCCACAATGCAGCCAGGAGCGGTTCATTTTACGGGCTGCTCGTTCAGCTGTTTTTTTTTTCCCCTCCTTTTCCGGGACAGTCGGATTATTGACCGCGTTGAATCGAAATCATGGAATTGCGTTCAAAGTGCGCAACATGTGAGGGATGGCCTGCTGTGACCAATATAAGACCTGAGGTTAAGCTCATTGTAAACTCTCTCTGCAACGTTCTGGAGGTAGACGTTACATATGATTAAGGGGCCACTGCTGAGGGGGTCCCGGAGTGGGCTTCCGTTCCAGTTGAGCATTGCTAATTTCCTAAACCCCCGCCACTGTCCCTGCTATGTGTGTGTAGACCCATATTCTTTCCTTTTCGATTTCCTATTTTTTTAAAGACAATTCAAGGGTAAGCACCTACCTGAATCTCAAATGATTTCCCCCTAAAGTTTAATCCTGCTTAGCAAATACTAATGTTTAATGAAATTTTGATTTGCCACGACAACTCGTGTTTAAGTCCCTTTGATCAGTTCTGCCAGTTTTCATATTTTTTAACACAAGCATCCTTTATGATTTGCCATGATAGACATAAACTGGTCTCTGTCGGGCTTCTTTTTTGGAACCATCGAGCAGTTAAGTGAAGAAAACATGTTAAATTAGTCCGCTTTCTGAAAGAATCCATTTCCGTGACGTTTGCCATTTTAAATACTAATTTCACTTCTGTGCATGTGATTATGACAGCTGTGTGATTACTCTTAAACGTGTTGTCTACTCTATTCACAACTGCTGTTAATCCTGTGTGGGTGTGTGTGTGTGTGTGTGTGTATGTGTGTGTGTGTGTGGGGGGGGGGGTTCGTGAAAGCTGAGTTCAATTATTTATTGGGGTTGCTTGTTAATTGAACTCTTGTTTTACCACACCTTGGCATTTCACAATCCTTCAGGTATGTTTTTTTACGAGGTGCATTTGTACTGACAGATAAAAATAACATATGATATCAGTGTATCTGTTACTCTGAAAGTTAATAATAGTAGGTCAAATCGGATTGTACTCAATTAATTCATTGTTAATGAATGCTTAATAGCCCTTAGTCCCCAAACGAAGAACCAACAGCATGATTAATTAAACTTATTTAAGCAAATACTAATTTGTACAATTTCTATGGAGGGCACAAATTAATCAAATCAAGTTATGAGGTCATATTTCACTCCTTATCAGACACAGCACACCTGCAGGACTTTTCTAAAGGGCGGAGAGTGTTTTGCCAAACTCCAAACAGATGTGCGGCCAGATTCTGTATTTCACGTCCTTGTAAAGATTAATAAATTAAGAAAAGGGCTAAGATGACAGGGAGAGCAGGCCGAGGTTTGAGAGTCACGCCTCTTAGCCGCTTATGTGTCTGTTGCCGTTTCCTGGTGGTCTGCCGCGGCCGAATGACGCCTCTGTTTCCTCCTGCTGCTTGGGGGGAAGGTTATGTCTTAATAAAGTGGCACCTCCCCAGTCAAGTGCGGTAGCTAACCAGCTATTTATTCTGCCCGGTCAAACTGGAAGCAATGGGATTGCTGGAATTCATACAGTTTGCCCTTATCTGACTTTTCTAAAGAGTCTGTAACAGTCACTGTTATAAAAAGCGATTTTTCTGTTGCTGTCCTTAAGGGTCACTGGAATTCTTGCTTATTTGAATAATACTGTTTTCAAGGTTTTGTTCTCTCAGAGTGTATAAAATATTATTTATGAGTTTTTAATATTTTTGGTGTTTTACAGGGTTATGCTGTACCCATTGATCTGCGCCACACACTGTTTGGTTATATGGGGCAAATTCCAAGCTGCCATTGAGTTTGCATTTTTTTTTGTTTGTTTTTAAATAAACATTCAAAGCTTCAACTCATTTTCTCAGCATTCATCCGAACGTCCACTGGCAGCAGCTTTAACTGAAACACTGCACTCATAAGCCTTCTGGAATTATGGGTAGTGCTTACCAAGGAAATATAGTGCTTCTTGTTTGCTGGTAGAGGATACAAATGATGGCCTTTTTGAAAAGTCTCTCCATGAGATTTTTGTGATCAGTGGAGTAACTTGAAGTCTCAGAATATACATTGAACAATCGCCTTTAACTGTAAATCAGCAAGTCGTAAGGAAATGTCCAATAATCTGCACATTCATAAAGTCCCACCATGCAATATCTGAGTGAGAAATATAACAAATTTTGTCCAAGCCATAAAACCAAGTTTTTGGTTAGTCTTTTCCTATAAGGCTAATGGGTGGGGGGTGCATATGCTAAACGATGCTCATTTTGGGAGGCAGTATGGAGGGAATTTTAAAATATTCATATTTACAAAAGAGAGGCCTGAACGATAAAGTTTGGAAACCTCCATTCTAATGGAGTTCCAGAATTTCAGGCACAACAAGGACACCCTTACTGACTTGCTGGGGTCCTCTGGTCAGACTCTGTGAGCCTGTTTCTGACAGTGCCTGTTCATCTCAGTTGTGTAAGTTTCACACGCGGTTCCTTTCTGCTTTGAGTTGTCTTTGTTAACCTCTGGTTTTTAATGTGCACCTATGTAAAAGTCACAACTCTTTGACTTGCTTTCACTTTCCAGCAGAGAAAATTTCACTACATGATCACTTTTATGTATGCTTTCTGGTTTGCATGTTTTTTAAACATTTAAAAAGCTTAAAATACAACATGTTCTTCATAAATAAGTACTAATCTTGTTATATTGAGCTGTTGTGTGGCTGATTTTGCCATGATGCTCATATTTAGTAGCAATGTGACTGATTTTACCACATTTTTTATATGTAGTGTTTAGGTGACCGATTTGGTCATGATTTTTATATTTAGTGTTTAAGTGACCGATTTGGTCATGATTTTTATATTTAGTGTTTAGGTGACCGATTTGGTCATGATTTTTATATTTAGTGTTTAAGTGACCGATTTGGTCATGATTTTTATAT
>JAACJT020000036.1:2081523-2092288 GCA_009936485.2 Gymnarchus niloticus
GTGAGAATGGTAGATTTCTGGCTCTTGAGAGATCTGGTGAGAATGGCAGATTTTTAGTTCTTGGGAGACCTGGTGAGAATGGTCGATCTCTGGTTCTTGGGAGACCTGGTGAGAATGGCAGATTTTTAGTTCTTGGGAGACCTGGTGAGAATGGTCGATCTCTGGTTCTTGGGAGACCTGGTGAGAATGGCAGCTCTGTTCAATTTATGTGAGCTTATTTTAAGGCAGAATTTGTGATTTTTTGAGCTCCCCAAGTGGGTGGAAAAGGTGGAACAATATGGAGATGTGACCAAATGAACATATGGGGGTCAGATGAGGTGGCGTCAGATCAGAGATGCTGGAGTATGGAGTAGGAAGATGAAGGGTCCCTGAAAGGTCTCCCTGCTGTCCAGCCAGCACAAGTCAAGCCCTCTGTGGGTACCGGGACTCATTAAGATGCAGAGGAGCCCCACAAACCGATGCAGATTAGCCACCTCACTACTGCTTCTTCAGCAACGAGCTGACAATGAGATTCATCCACATCCTTAATTGCGGTCATCTGGTCCGACGTGGCGGCGGTTAATGATGGAGAAAACCTGAAGGCCGCTCTGGGCACTCTAATGAGGACTTCTGTTTTTAAAGACCGCAGAATGCCACCGATCGAGGGCTGGCCAATTTCCCTCCGCTTGGGCTTCACAACCACCCTGGGAGAAATAGATCATCTCACTAGAACCAGCAAGTCTTGCTAAAGAAGAGGCCAGCATGACTCCCTCCCCTCCTCGTGGTGAGACCTATTTTAAGATGCTAGAAATAACGTCTGTCTGTCTTATGCTCTGCTCTCCCCAACTTTTAATTAAAAGGAGAAGACAGCCACTTAGAGGAGTGATCTTTCGCTCTGGAGATTGGAAGACAGCTCTCCATGCCTTAATTGTCCTTAACAAATGTCACCGTTTTCCACTCCAAACATTATACCCAAGCATCTTTCTTTTCTTCCTTCTTGTTATTTTTTTTCTCTCCTTCCATGTTTGAGTATCCCCGCAATGGAATTCCTGCCTTGGAAAGTTCTGGCGAAATGAACTGAGGAAACCTGGAAGTTTCTGTCACCCATCACTTAGTTTTAGGCGCTCATGGCTCTCCAACTCAGAACGTTCTGTGGTCCTCCATGATGCTGAGCACCTGGTGTCTTCTGTTTGTAGCCTTACATGTCTATTTTAATATTCAATACTCTGGCCTTCGTTAAGTCAATACTGTTCTCGAACATTAATATGCTCTTAAATGGCTGTAACACCATTTGCTATAATTCATTAAAATTTCTTGCACGTGTTTTCTTGTAGTTTAGTTTATACGCACTGCAGTTCATAAATGCTGACATTACTGAAGCAGAGGAACATGTGTAATCCTAGTGAAAAAATGTGCATTTCCATGAATGGGTCACGACTTATCTGAGTTGGCTGAGCCTTGAGCCTACCTCAGGAAGCGCAGGACATGAGGTAGTAGACACCCTTGGTGCCAGACCAAACAGTGGGCACACGCAGGGAAATTCACAGATGCCAATGCCCCGATTTTCCCTTCTTTGAGCCATGGAAGGAAATCAGAACACATGAAGAAACTCAATCAGAAATCCTGAGGGAATCAAACCCACGGCCATCTGAGTGTGAGGCAGAATCACTAACCACAAAAGGTTTTCTTAGCAGTACTGTTTGCCATGTGACAAAGTGTCACTTTCGGATGGCTGCCACCTCTGCCAGGTGCCGTTACCTGTCCATCAGAACACGCCACACGTGACCTTGTGCTGAATCTTCAGTGCTAATTCCCGCAGAGATTCCAATCCTTTTGACACAATAAGTGGTCCATTCGACAATGTGAGCCCCTCTGTCACCGGCCAATGTGTAATCAAACCTGAAGCCAAATCTCTCTTTTTGTGTTACTTAGTTATAACGTTCCTGTGTGAGGCAGAAGTTCATCGAATTACAACAGCGTGAACCTGTGTGGGAATGTTATCCTTTTCTAGGGGATTTCTCTCTCTGTCTTTCTGTCTGTATCTCTCTCTCTATCACTCTGTCTGTCTCTTTCTCTCTGTTCACCTCTCTGTCTGTCTCTCTCTGTCCATCTCTCTGTCTATCTCTCTCTGCCTGTTTCTCTCCAACTCTGTCTCTCTATCACTCTCTGTCTCTCTCTGTGTTTGTCTGTCTCTCTCTATCTCTGTCTCTCTCTTTTCATCCCTCTCCCCTCTTCCTGAAGAGGAAAAACAATTTTGCACGTCCTTAAACCAACAAAGTGAATTCTTCCCCCTTTTTCAGATGCAGTTTTCTTAATTTCTCCTCTCCTCCGTTTCTCCGTGCTCCAAACACTTTGCTGCCTCTAAAATAAATGAGCGACTGCGGTGGGATTCCCGGTCCCTCCGGACCTTCCTTTCCAGCCAATGACAGCTGTTCCTCCACTCCAGGCTCCATTTCGAAACAATCCATCCCATGCCGCCTCCGTGTTCCTCTCCAGAGGTTTGCTCTATATCAGTGTGGTACAACTCCCCCTCCCCCCAGGAAGCATGCTTTTTAGTATGGCCCCCCCACCCCCCCCATAAACGGCCCTCATTAGGTCTTTGACAGATTCCCAGTGCTGTATGATTCTCTTTTTGCTCCGGTTTTTGGTAAAATCTGGGACTCTGGAACTTCAAAACGGGAGCGTTAGAACTCTATGGCCGAAAAAGTGATTTCACCAAAAAATAAAAAAATAAATAAATAAACGGGAGCTCAGTGCGTCCCCAATTCCTGTCTGCGATGCGTCGTGGCCCTGGGGGGGCCTCTAGGGGGTGTCGGGGACCCAGTCATGGTGCAGAGGGTGTGGATATTGTATACTTGTTGTGTTTGATGTCGATCCCTTTATTATAATTTCCTCTCTCGGCCTGTGATGCTTGGCAGAAAGGCTTTGTTTAACAGATGGTTTTCCAGGCAGCTGTGTTTTCGCTAGCAGACAGCGCCTTTGGCTTACGGGCTCAGCCTGCCACAGCGAGTGCTCCTGGGTATTCGTGGTGGGAATACGGCGATGTATTTAAATGCCACCGTGTCATTAATATTAATGCTTGGGGGCAGAGCGGGGAAGACGTACTCTAAATGTAGTTCTGTTGGTCGTGCTTTAATTCATTCTCGTCTCATTTTCAGAAAGATGTTAAGAAAAGCTTTTTTTTTTTCTCTTCTTAAAGCTGGCAGGTAGCGGAGGATCAAGGATGAGATGGGCTCTGCGTGTGTCGGGTGGTTCTTACCCAGCATCCCACGGGGGTGCTGTCGCTCCAGAATGCAGAAAGTGTCCACGATGCTCAAGGGCCTCGTCTGCCCGACTTCTCAGAGACAGGAAGTACGGCGTCTCCGGGCGCCACGCCACAGTGATCGCTGTCGGGTGGGTAAGTAGGTTTCAGCTTCCGTTCCGCTCACGCTTAAAGCACGACGATCTTGGGGTGGGCCCTGACAGGCTGGTGTAATGTCTTGTTACGATAAACAAACGAGCACCAATGTGCAGTGGTAAGTCATTCAGTTTTGAGGTCGGTTGTTGACGCCAAAGGCTCCGTTGTCCTCCGTGAAAACGGGGGCTCCAGTGAGGATGATCATAGAGACTGAATTACTGTGTCAGGTGACTGCCAGAGTCTGGCACTGGTGCATGCACCTCACGGCTCTTGATGTGCATTGTATGTGTGTGTGGGAGGAGGGGACTTGCCCAAAACCACTGGCGGATGCCAGGGATGGTGAGAGTGTGTGAACACCCGTTGTGGGTGCAGTGAAGGCCCTTCAGATGATGTCTATAGGTGTGTCGTCCGATCAGCGTTCCTGCTGAATGTGGGGATTTAAGGAGGGTAGGCGTTGGCCTGACATGGAGAAGAGAGGAGTCTCTTTTCTCACGTCCTCAGGCACAGGACTGCTGAGTAAGGCCTGGCAGAAGCCTCGGCACCCATAATGCACCCTGACAGCACGTGTCAGCAAGGTTTACGTTGCATGCTTCTCCGCGGCCCTGCGCCGGCCTTTGCGGTCAAGGCCCCGCCCCTGAGGGAGGAGCTCCCGCACTCTGCGTCGGCTGGTACTGGCCTGGCTCTCCAAAAGCATCGGCTGGTACTGGCAAATGGCTAATTAGCTGGCTTCAGCGAGGTGATCATTACCGTTCCCAGTCTGTAATGCAGTGCCCTTTCTTTCCGCTTTCATGGGGATTTAGTTTTTCCTTCGATTCACTCGATACTCCTGCAGCCCCCGAACTGGTCAGATGAGCTCCTGCCCGGATGGCGAACATTTGGACATCTTAACATTGGACATCTCGACAATTTTTGGTTCACACACGTAAAGTTTATATCCATTTAAAAGTTATGTAATGTAATTTCAGCAATGTTTTTTATGTGGCTGAAATCGACTTTCATCCTCTAGTAAAATCATGACTATATCAATGAATATAGACGCTACATCAAATTTCGTGATGAAAAAGAACGTTCCAGAATGCAGATATCACACGACGCCCCTCTCACACAGATTTTCAGAGCTCAAATCCACTGCGTGTAACAGGTTGCTGAAAACGCGTTGTAGTTCCACATCAAATAATGGAATCCTGCAAACCTAAAACAGAATGAATGCCATGCTTGTTGCCATGCTGTACTGAGGCATGTTGGGATACTGGGACCTTCCGGAATCTACACGACAGGCTAAGGCTCTCTGAAAGAGGCTTTCTCTTTTGAGGCACTCTCTGCCACCCTTGGGTCGAGGTTCACTTTCTAGAGTGGCTGTGTTCTACACTCGCTTCCTCCGGGTGGCGTCTCTTCCTCTGCTGTCATCTCCCATGCTTTGCTCTCCCATGCTGACCTTTGCACCCTCGCTATTATTACCCGCTTTTCATCAGATTTGTGTTCATCCAGCACTGTTTCAGCCTGGATCTTCCTGGAGATCCACCAAATGTGATCGCAGTAACATCCCCCTGCCACAACAGAAGTCTTGCCTCAAAGCTCGTGAGCAGCGAGTCTCGCCTTTGTTTGTATGTGTCTCTGTTTGTTCTCTCATTTGAATACATACATGTGTAGGATCCCTAATAACCCAGTGTTACCCCTTTGCATCTCCTATAAGATCAGGCACAAATAATTTTTGTTTGGCCGTTGAAGTGTAAACACACTATGGTTCTGAACACTAGGAAAAAGAAATCAAATCATTGAACTGGGACGGGAAACATGTTTGTTTGGCAATGACCTCCACACAATGAAATGAATGAACGAACTGGACCAAAGTACAGAGCAGGGTTCTTTAATTGTGGTCAAAATAGGTGGTGCTAAACCCAGAACAGACAAGATTACCAGGAACCAGAGGGACGTCTGTATGTAGTCGTGCTCACTGGCAAACGGTCAAAAGCCAGAACAAGGCAATCGGCATGGCAAACAAAACTGAAACGAAAGGCAAAGTGTAAAAACCGAGGACTAGCAGAGATCATACACGGGCAGACTTCAGAGCGATAACAAAACACTCAGTAAGGGTTTGGAAACACAATGGGCTCTATGTTGACGATCTAACGTAAAGCGCAAAGCACAAATAACATTTATGGGCGTGTCCAAATCCATTTAGCTATTCTAACAGCGGGAAAAACACACTTTGCGCCAGCGCAAGGCACAAAAAGGTTGTCCTAACTCTTTTAATTATTCAGAGGTGTGTTTTGGGCATAACATGCAATAAACCAATCAGAATGGCACGTCAGTCACCTTTAAAAGGCAGGGGCGCATGCGCTATGGCGGATTGCTATTATAATGGCGTGTGTACCTGGCAGACCAGATCGGTTTTCGGCCGAGGAAACGGACGCGCTCGTGCGCGAAGTGAAAAGCCAGGAGCAAATCATTTACGGGAGCACCAGTGGTCCACCTAAGCCTATCGAGGTGAAGCAGGCTTGGGAATATTTAGAGAAATTTGTCCCGGAATGATTCATTTCGAGACAAATTCCTCTCCATAAGTTGTACTCTATAAAGAAATAGATGAATGAAATAAAATAAAATAACAAAAAACCATTAGTGCACTTCTAGCGTATACCTGTGTCCATAATGAGCGTTGGTACAAAACTAGCAAAACCATTTTGCGTCGCGCTTTCTGCCGGTGCAAAATAGGGCCCAAAACCGCACAGCGAGACACGGGAACTGGAGGTGATTAACAGGAGTGGCTTGACTGGCAGCAGCTGTGATTAATATTCCGGTGATGAGAAACGATGGTGTATGGGGCGTGACTGCCTGGGTGCTGACAGGGCAGGAGCTGGGCGTGGCTAACTAGATGTGGGCGTGACACACGATATGCCGAACACAGAACTTCTGTTTGCTGTCTACTTTTAAGCCAACGTGCTTGTCCATATTTCTTGCGCACATTTTTTTTCCCCTCAAAGTCCAGCATAAAAAGTGGACCCAATTGGTTTTCATGGTGGTTTAGACATTCAGAACTGCATAACTTGCTGTGCGCATCGCTGTGATTGGCCAGTGGTGTTGGCTATTGGATCGTGACTAGAGGAAGATTCCATCCAACAAACATTAGTGTGAGACACGCAAATGAATAACCCTTCAGGTCAGATGTGTGTTTGGTATTTGTCACAGCGTTAAAAAATTGGAGCAACTGAAGTTGTCTCTAGTTCTGTTGATGCATGTTATCTTGTAGAAGATAACATGCATGTAGCAGCCTGAAAACATCACTCCTAAAGGTGTGCTCACCAGGTGAGAGCGCATAGAATCAGTGTCACGCCATGTAATGGGTTTGAGCCCTTTTGAGCATGTCCGTTAAGGTAAAGACATCCGTCCCTGAGTTGGCCATCAATGCTGAAGATGTCACTGAGATTGTCATGGAAACTCTTGTAGCTCAACAGGCTTATCTTTGGCATAATGGGCTGGTCTTTCCCATCACAGTGGTTGCAGTGGATTGGAAGTCAAATCAGTGAAATGCTCCTTTCGCTTTGCATTCTAAATTTCTTAACACTCTACAAATATATGCTTTGTTTATGTGGTGGTGGTGGTGGTGGTGGTGGGGGGGGCATTGTGTTGGGAATCCACATATGGAATGGAAAAAATGTCTTGTATATGCCATGTGTGGTCAGTTATTGATTAGAATTTTCTTTCCTGTGTGCAGTGTCCTCGAATCGTGTATTGTTAGTTGAACATGTTATAAATCATATACACAGCTTGGATCGAGTTTGCAAAGCAAATAACGTAGGTAGCTCAGGGTTCGAGAAGTGGCGAGGTGTGGAGAAACTGGAGCTTCTCTCACTCTCCTGGGTTACCACTCTGATTTGCGGGCTTCACCACTTTGTGGAAGACCCGTTCACCTTCATAGCCTTGGGCTTGTGCTCGCTTTTTCCCCAGTCTCGGAGTGTAAGGCAGGTCTGAAATCCAGACATTCCTCTTAGGTGGGTTTTTGGGTCTACCTCCCCCGTTACCTGTGCAGTGAGCATTGAGAGAAATGGGCTTTTTCTGTACCTACTGTAAGAGAGATAGATCGTTATGAAACGTGACCTTCTGGGGAGCCCTACCGGGGACTCCTAGGGGCAAGTTCCCACTGTCTGTTGGTGTCTGAGTAACTCAAAGCTACACTCTTAGCTTTGGGCTACTTCAGAAATGTGTCTTTATCGAGGGCAGTGTTCAGTGCTGTTTCTCGTTGGACCTGCAGCAGGTAGACGTCGCTGGACAACCAGCATTCTGTCACTGACCGTGAAGCTGCTCTGAATGGTTAACTGCGTGAAGTACTGTTCACCTGTTCTTCCGGGCGTAAAACCATGTCGCCATTTGAGTGGGCAGTGTTCCCCATTGCTTTTCCAGAATGCTGTGTTTTCAGGATAATGATGACTTTCTCCTATGTGCGGGATACAGCTGCCAAACCCAAACACCGCACACTGACTGCTCTGGTTACCCTGGTGGGGGCTGTCCGTTCATCTGCGCTCTTCAGAATAACCGTGCCAGGTTCGAAGCTTTACAGCAGAGCAATGCCTTCATCTCTGTCTCGCACCACACAGGATTGTGTTCTCGACTCACTGTTCACTGTTAGGCTGATCCTAAACTTGCTTAAAAATAGCATTAATTTAATCTGACATAATCATAGACTGTTCTGGAACCTTCTTTATATTTAGGTGAATCTCTCTGAGGTTAATTTCCCAAAATAAACGTGAGATGCTGTGTAAATTTTTCTTTCTAAGCGCTGGCTTGGCTTATTCCATGAAGTCAATTCGCCCTGAAAAGTTCGGCGTTTTCTCGGTGAATAAATGTTTAAGGGTTCATTCAGCTTGGGCCACAGCGATCTTATTGTGCGAGCTCCGTAAAGAGCCCATCTTATGCCAAGGCACAGTCTCTCAGATCTGCCATGATTAGACAGCTCAACAGTTTAAGAGATGCTTTTGAAAGTGAGATTCCTCCCCTCTCGCTGCTTTCTGCGGCTGTTTTTCAGGCCCACGGATCTGGCCTTAATCTGTTTAACTGAAATTTAGTTAGCAGTGTTGACATCGCCGCGCTTTAACGCCACGGCGTCCTTTGAGGGAGATGGAATCCCCCTATACGTAACTTAATACGCCATCTTGATCTCTCGGGGACATTAAATGAGTTTAGGAGAAGTTTAAATAGCTTTAAGGACAAGACATCCAGATGGGCACCTCTGGGATTAACGTTAACTCTGGCCTAAGGCCTCTGTGTCAGGCGTTGGATTAGGACATTACGAAGAGAATAACAGACTTTTGGTACTTCATTCCCTCTGAATGGCATTCTTTCACATATTAAGTTAATACCACCCTAGGTAGCCACTTTATCATGCAGAAGACCTTAATCCACTCGGCACTGTAGCTTTGATGCTGGCCCTCTCTTTGCGGGAGCAGCGCCTCCTGTGTCTGACAAGGCAGCCATGACGGGAACAATCGCAGCATCGTTGGGGACATCTTAGGGAGACGGAGACGAGGAGGTAAGGGATGTGGCAGACGCACCAGAGGAAGACCTCGGCCTGCTGTCTTTCTGCCGTACTCTCTTTGCTTCCCGTCTTATTGGGAGTTTCTCGGTGGAAGATCCAGCTCTAGTCATCTCAGCGTATGGTCACCTTCTCCACCTTGGGGCCCCCCTGCTGCTTGGCCCCTGAAGATACGGTGAGGCATAAGCCAATACCGCTTTCACAGCCACTCACGCCCACCCCCCACCACGCTCTGGGTTTAAGCGGCTGTTAGCAGCAGTGCTAAACCTCTCCCCAGCCTCTGCACCCTTCCTGGGAAAATAGATTAAGGGTCAGTCCCCAGCCGACGGCGACAAAAGGGATTCGAGCCGTCCGGGGCTCTCCAACATCCGAAAAAGATTTCATGAAATTTGTAAGGTTCTGACATGGCATTATTGGATGGTGTGTGCAACCTTAAGGAAAAAAAACAAAAAGCTTAGAGAGATTTGGTTTGCTGGGGCGGGTAGAGAGAGACAGAGTTCAGATCTGTACCGCTTCTCCTGATTTCCTGCACCGGACTCTCCCCTCTTTAGCCATATTGACCTCCTGAAAACGACCGACGATTTTAATTTCTGCATCTTTAATAAAACTGGAAGATCTCATCCAGTCGAAGGATGCTTACGTGTCATGTGACCGTGAACGACGCTCTCCGGTTAGCTTACCTGCGGGCATGTTTTAGGCACTACCCCGCCATGGGGTTTGGAGCAAGGACCATAAATAGTCTGCCTGTGCCTTTAACGGGAGCTCGGTTCGAGTGTGACCAGGAGGAGCTGGAGAGTTCGGATCCCAACGTCGCACGAAGTCTCCTTTTCTGTAAATGGCTGTGTGCTGTAATGAATTCGGTCACCTGTTGGATCTTAAGCTGTCCATTTGATTGTTGGGACCGCGCGCGCAGAGCCGTCGAGCTTTTCACCCAACAGATGGCCTGGCGCTTCCTGGCCCAGGATGGAATTCACGGGCCGAGGGTGGGGGTGGGGGGGCTGGGGGATGAAATCCCCTGTTGCCGGTCCTAAGAAGACCATAAGCTTGAGCAGAGAAGAAGAAAAGGCCGTCGACGGGTGTTAATTACCCAGAAGCCACACAGAAAGTGCCCGCTGTCGCTGAGTGAAGAGGTTCGCATCCTTCTTTCCACAGATAAAAGGCGTGGTATGAAAACATTTTGCCGGGGACAAAGGAGAGAAGATTAACATAATCTTTGGTTTGTATCCCCTGTAAGCTGTCCATGTGGGATCCGCTCTCTCTCTCTCCCCCTCCCCCAACCCCCTCCTGGATTTACGGCATCGTGCAGTCAGAGAGGGGTTTGTGGTCTAAGCCCAGAGTTGTTTTTCCCGCCCTCATGTGATCATCCCTGTTGAAGGTGGACTGCCGTTGGGCCGGAGGTACAAAGGCAGGAGAAATGACACGACCGTTCGTCTCCATGTCCTGTCATTGTTAATCCCAAATGTCCACTCCTCCTGTTTCAGGGAAACAATCCCAGTTTGGGATAAACAAAGACTGTAGTTAATAAAGGCTGGAGTGAATTTTCTCCTCTCCTCTTAACTGGGCCATTGGACGAGAGGGTTGTGACTGCTTCAGCTCTTCCTAAGGAATTCTGCTTCTCTGTCTCTCACTCCCTCAGAGAAGCTTCCAGAAGGTTAGTTAATTGGAAGGTCAAGGGGCCGTTTTAGAAGCTCAATTCACGTGAGGGATGTTGAAGTGAACGTCAGTTTCCAGGCTGTTCTGTTCGTGCGCTGCCTGAACGGGGGGGGGGGGGGGGGCCGGGTTCTAAAAGGCATTCTTTGTGCTTTGAAAAGGTTTTTTAAAATGTGATCTCTTTAAACACTTCTCCCCCCCCCCAGGACCGC
>JAACJT020000036.1:2139920-2168919 GCA_009936485.2 Gymnarchus niloticus
GGGTGGGTGGGCTGGGGGGGAGTGGGGGGGGGGGGCGGAAGGGGCAAACCAAAAGTTTGTTTTAACACAATCAGACATCGTACAGGTGAAAATCCCTTAATCATGTAATTTGCCAAATATAACAGTAATATTTTGGTGCCACCTCTTTCATGGCAGAAGCTATTTAAATAAACCTCTCAGTGAATATCTGTCCTGGCTTTCTTCTTACCTTTGAGCAGTCCACAGTTGATTGGTGTCGTAAATAAATACATTTTAAGCATAAATCAAGCATCAGCGAGCCTGAGATGTCTGTATCCGCAGTGTCACATTTGTTCTCAAGCAGAGCTGAATTCTCCATTCATCTCAGAGGTACTGCTGTGCTGGTCTGTCTGGAACCATAACACTCAACAGGATGGACCAGCAGACCAGCCAACTAATGTTCTAACCCTGTCTCCTTAGCATGCAAGCGATTTATTCAAATGGACCTGGATTCATGTGGATAGACACGGCACATTAAATTTAATTTGGTTTAAACACACGCAGGATTATACATTTTTTTGGTTATTCTTGAGCAATTTTACAATGGAACTGTTCTCTACGGGGGAATCATTCATGAATCTTGACTTTTATTTTTCTTGTACGTCAGCTAATATCCACCTATGCATCTATTTGACTAAAAGTTAGAGAAAATTTTAATTGTATGCTTGCACAGGGAAGCACGGTGACCACCTTCGAATCCCGCCACGGGCTCTGTGGCGTGGAGTTTGCAGTGCTTCGCAGGTTTCCTCTCGCAGTCTAAAGGCATGTGACGTAGGCTGATTGGAGTGGCTAAATTGTCCATACTGTGTGATTGGGTGGGTGTGTATGACTGTGCCCTGCGATGGGTCGACCCCACGTCCACGGTGTCCCCCGCCCTGTGCCTCAAGGCTGCCTGGGATTCACAAAAAAAAAAAATTTTCAAAATCGTGGTCTTAAAAGCCCTGACATGTTCCTTAGTGAGAAGGAGCAAAGGAGGGGGTTAATAAGTGCTCCTTATCCGAGGAACAATCTGTATTCCAGGGAAAAGCTCAGCATGGAGCAGTCATGTGACACATAGGCTTCTGAAAACCCTAAATTGGTTCAAAAATGTCCTCAAAAGAGTGGCCCTTCAGGCTGTCTCCCCCCACAACAGGAGATCATTTTCACAAGTAGGTAACCTGGAGTGGAAGGGCAGAGATGGATGTCTTTCTCGTGCACACAAAACTCCATCAATCAGGAAAGACGGGACAGAGCGCACAACAAGTAGGAAAATACTCTTAAATTATGCTCCCACCCCCAAGAGGGCAATTCTCCAATGGAACTGAGGGTTGGTTTTGTTTCTCTGCGCGATCAGTGAATCCCTGGCAACTCTCGAGGCGGGAACAACACAAAATCACAAATGTTTGGTGGATTCTTTAGTCACACTTGCTAAAACATGATTTGACCTTACAGCTATGCATAGTCCCTGTCATGCAGTTAACTGCCCCGGAAAGTGAGGAGCCAAGGTTGGGTGAAGCGGTCGGTATAGAAAATAGGGGCAAGTCGATAAGATGGACAGACATTCAGAGGTGAGCTGCACCCACAGTACAGCCCACTTGGTTATTATTTATCAAAATCGCTACATTATCTGTGTAACAGAGCAGACCTGGTTTCATTAAAATTACAAAGCCCAAAAGGAAAAAGGATTTAAAATGCTTTTGAAAAGTATGTTATTATGAAATGTAATACATACCTAAGCTTGGTGGTGTCAATTTTAGCATCAGAAGCATTAGCTAAACTTACCAGTTGCCAAGCTGTGGACACTGTGGGGCAAAGATGGGCTTTTTCCAAAGGTTCCTGATGAGGTGTACTGAAAACTGATCCCAGATCAGTAGGGTAGAAGGCAGGTCGCTGGCTGTAAGTAGCACGGAGAGAGGACTGGAAGGACGGCAGCGTGTCAGAGGTTTACAGCAGCAGAGCAGTGACAGGGTGTAGACCCTCAATCCCCACCCCCTCGTGCAGCGTCAGCCACGAGAAACCAACAGACTCAGGCCCAACGTTTCACAGTTTGGATACAAAGGGCATGCGGCGAGGCATTCGATCGAATCTTGACCCCACCCCATTTTCACAGGCCTATCTCCTCTGAGGACCACTTGTGCCCTTGACAATGGCCCAAGTCAGGGGGGTACGTTATATTTGGGCGAAAGGGATGCTGTGCCCCCCACCACAGAGGGCTGCCAGCCACACTGTCATGGAAACCAGGCCTGGCCACCGCGGTTCCCGCGAAGACACCAGAATCCCCACCCCCTTGTCAATGGATAGAGGGCCGATTGTAGAGCTAATTGTGCAAAGAGACGACCCCTCATAGGCTGCCTGACGTGAAAAAGGGCCCCTGTGCTTAGAGAAAAGGAACAGGGCGGCAGAGGGAGGGGCCACAGAGACAGGCCTGCTTGTTGACCGTAGGGATGCTTCACAATGGGGGCCACAATAACCGGCACATCCTCGGCCAGACAGATGTGGTAAAAGACAACCGCAGAGATAATATTTCTTTCAAAGGCTGAGATCACAGCTGTACATCTGACACATTGCAGCCTTATTCTGCTGCACTACATCAACATGTCAATGCGTTCCCGTGTTCTGAATGAGCGGACTGTCTTCTGGAATGTTCTTTGCCAGACAATCCCCCCCCCGTCCGCCCGCCTCTTCCCAATGGGCCAATGGTGCAACATTCCTGCTCATATGCGTTTAAATAGTCTGACTCACTTTCCAGATCGCTTAAGATTCAAGGAATCATGCCGATCAATAACATTAAATGCATACACAACCTCGAAAGTCAAGGTATCGAATAAAGAATTTCATATGGAATTACATGTCCATGTATCAGATTGTACGTTAACTTATGGTAGCTACATGATCTCCAATTGTTGACAAATTGCAATGAAATAAAAGTTTTTGATGTAAAATAAATCGGGACATCCATCACAAAAACCACTTCAAATAAGTTAACTTTTATTCATTTGCCAGTTTGTATCTCTCACCACGACCCTGACCAGAAAAAGCAGGTCGGAGTTGGACGGATAGATTTTCCACCTGGGTTTTGCGGCGAACGAACAATGTTCTTGGTTGTATACATTTCACTTATTATTTTATTAAATAAAAACACACACAGAGAAAATGAAAGGATCAGACATCCAATGTGCAGATCCTACAATGATTTATACATCAACAGTTGGACAAAACCAGTCGACATTAAGGAGGCAAAAACACAAAACACAAGCATTTAGTCCAAGAGAAAATGCCATGTCCAACACACCTGACTGCAGTACTTCATAAATAATCCTTCTAGTCGCGGAGAGGAAAATAAACCATGCTGACACTGACAGCTACGCGAAAAGCAGAGTAAAGGCAGCCCATGGCGATTAGACAGCTGTCTAGTCTGAACAAGAACTCAAGTAAAACAATAAGTAACAACTGCTGTGTAGCTGGACAACTCTATTTGTTACCACTTGCAAGGTCTTGTTTATATTACCGTCACATGTAACGTACATTGTTTATTATAACTTCTGATTTTATATATACACATTTTCTTCAGCGTTCTAATGAATAATATTAAATATGTAGGTTTACAATACGTCACTGACAAGTTAATCTAACACATGAGTAGTTCCATCAGGAGAGACAGAATGGACAGGGTTTGCTTGACTGTCGCCAACAAGGCAGAATTAAATATCGCTATTGGGTGTGACTGTAAAATCGGCAGAGGTCAAAGGTCATGCTGTCGCATCACGTCATGTGTTCACTCGTCATCTGTGTTCAGGCAAACCTCAGGCAGGGAAGAACTGATTTCTGGGGCGCATCGACGTCCTTTCGCTGAGGTACATGTCCAGGTAGGATTTCAAAAGGTCGTCAATTTTGTAACCCTTGACAAAAAAAAAAGACAGTGTGAAAAGCTGCGACCTTCAAGACAAAAGGACGTTGAGTGTTGATGCTCACTTCCAAGACACGATCCTGCAGGGTATGTCAAACCACAGAAAGCAATACAGACAGCAGGGGTCCCCAGTGGTTAAACAAACTGTATGTTTGACCATAAGGTTGTAAGTCTGAGTATCAAGCAGGACTCTGTTTTGTAAGATTATCTAAGGTGTTAAACCATAGATAAATATTTTGTCACTAGTAGAAGGGTTGTTAAGCACATGAACATTGAAGGGCATGTGACCAGAGAGGACAATCGCTCACCAGGGAGGTCTCACAGAGGATCGTACTGCTGTTCACCATGTTGCCAGCGGTCATGTGGAAATAAGTGCTACCGCTGGACCAGTTTGTAATACGGTTAAAAGAGTGTGTGACCAGTATTTCCTGCAGAGAGACGTGTAGTGTGGGGAATCCATTTTGAAGACGATAGGGGGAAGAAAAAAAAAAAAAAAATGCATGTTCACACAGACAACCAGAGTTTGCAAATGTTAACATTGATAAAATAATGTGAATACTTTGTAATCTGCATAAATTTTTAACCTGGCCAGAAACTTGGTATGAATGCATAACTGATTTTTTTAACTAAACCCTAAGATTTCTGAACACAGTAGAATTACTAAAGCTAAAAGAGGGAAAGTAGTTACCTTAGTTTTGGGGTCAATAAAATTGACTCCTTGCTTGCTGATTGCAATCATAATGATACTTGGCAATGAACGCTCAGATGTTTGCTGTACAAACAAAGACAAGCATTTCAAATCATTAACACACGTTTTACGCTGTGTACTAAAATCCTGCCGTTTTAATGAAACAAGCGGTTTTCATTGCTGTGAATCTGATAAAGGCATCTCACCTTCACTTCGAAGAAAGCACACCCAAATGTTTGCCACCGCGAGATGACCTTCAGGAATGCCACTTTCGCATCATCCACAGTCAACCCAGCATGCTTATTGTATGATGAAATAATGTTCTAAAAGTGGGAAGAACATTTATATTTACATGGTTTTGTTCAAAGACCTTTGACTGTTAAGACAGTTCGGTAACAGCGTGGCCCCTACTATTTTGCAATCCTTTCGCTTGGTTTCCTTTAAATGCCTGACTTCAGAACCTCTCTCTTAGGTTGCCTACCTTTTTCCACTCTTCAGGAGACATGGTCTTCAACTGGTCTGCAGGCACGAGGTCCTTCAGCATCTTGGGGATCATGACGAACTGCGACCTGTCCATGTCGACCTTCACTCTGAAGAGCAGACCTGCCAGATCGAACATTTCCTCCTTGGTGACCTTGTGGTACCCACGCAGGTACTTGGGCAGCTCCTGAGTGTCAGAGAAGACAAGGAGAGAAGGCCAAACAAGCGAGCTGTCGTAACCTTTTAATGAATAAATGCCACAGGATGTCAGACAGCCACACACCACATAGCATTAATAATTTATTAAATCTAATCATCCAGAGTAACTAAAAAAGTGACGTATGCTTCCTAAGATAAAGCCTTGGTTCAATTCAACAATTTTGGACATTTGCATGCCAAGAAATTTAATGAAACTGTTCACTTTACTTTGAGATGTAATAGGTTCATTGAGTCATCTTCCTTGCATTTCAACCAGTTCTTAATTGCCATGTTAATTATCTTTATTACTAACCCAATACTATGCCTACTAAACCTTGACTATATCTATGGGTGAAGACATGAGTGATTTGTTATTGTTCAGGCAAACTGGCTGCTTACAAAGTCATTTCTTTTGTTGGCCCATTCCGTACCTGTGGGTAGTGGAAGGTTAGGTCAGCCTTCAGATCTCGCCCCGGGATTACGTTAAACCACAGCTTCCTCATGAATAAGACGAGATATGGCATGTTCGCAGCCATACCTGCAAGTCGAGGTCAAGCAATGCTTATGGAAGAAACAAGTCTCTAAAAGCCATGCGTGGTGAGATTATCCTGCAATGTCAGTCATGAACAAAGGTAAAAATTATTTGGTTTGAATTGGTTCTAATTCTAATTGCTGCTCCTCACTGGAAGTCATAGTGATTTGCTGTGCAAAGTACAGTATATTCCAACCATCCTTGAAAAGAATCCTTTCCTCCTTCAATCCCTCCTTTTCCTGGAGCTGATATATAAACTAACACAGTATGGTGGTGAAAGCCGAACAGCAGCTCTTTAAAAGAGGTGCCTTACCATCTTTGGCCTTTTTGGGCTTCTTTGGGCTGTCTGTGATCTGCCTTAGGCTGTCGAAGAAATAGTCTGTATCATCTAAGCCTGACACCTGAAAAGTGTGAGATTTCAAAAGGACGATCACAAAGTCGCTGGTGGACACCAGTCATTACTCAGAGAAGCACTAAGAAAATAGACCGTCGAAACCAGATAAACCAGCCATCTTTCGTACCACTTAACCAGTCCAAGATCACCGTAAAACCATGGGAGCATAAAATTCCTAACATATGAACATCATACCATTCAGTAATATTAAGTCAGAAATTGTAAGAATTAAGGAATTCTAGTTCATTTTTTATGGTCAAAAAAGGAACGCTGATCTAGTGACCAACCTTATCCATGGTCTTCACAAAGAGGCTGAAGCCATCAGGAGACACTAGCATGAGGCCATTAGCAATGCAGTGACACAGGTCCCGAATCCGGGTGGTGGTGGTCACTTCAAGGATCTGAAGGAGGGGTGGTCACTAAATGTCAGTGAAGATGAATCAATGAAGTAGTGGCCTTGTAGAACCAAAACGACTTGCCCTACCTCTTCTGTGTCATTGGGAAAGTGGACCTTATGGAAGATCTGAGTGCTGTTCTGCTGAATGGCATCGATCTCCACTTGGTGAGGGGGTCGCTTACGAGGTTCCATCCTACAAGGTCAAAGGTTACTATATTAATTAGCAACAAAGTTAATCAAATGGACTGCAGCTAAGATACGGGAATGACTGACAATAATGGCAAATGTCTCGAAGAATTGCAACAGTAAATTTCCAAACACTCCGGCCAGTCCTTAACCTTGATCCGGTACCGGTCCTGTCAGGCTCTACTGTATGCCTTTACCTGTCTTATGCAGGATCCCTCCATCTGAAACAACCAGAAACTCAGAAGGCCCCACACTGGGCACCAAATTGCGGAAGATAAAAAATTTTGAACCTCCTTTCATACCTCAGAAGAAGCAGAGTCCACAGGGGTGGACCCCTGAACAAAGCAAAAGTTTATATATATACACTTTTTCATCATTCCCTTACAAGGTCTCCTGTTACAGGATTGGTTAACATAAAGTGTGATCACCACGTGATTCCTGCATCCCGTCTCATATCACCCAGGCTAACCTTTGCTTTCGTTATTCTGTGTGTATGTTCAAGCTACTACATGTATATGACTATCTAGTGTCCTGTTAGTCAGTGCTTAGATATACTTATGATATTATACTTTGCATTAACAAACTTGAGCTAGTACAATTAAGATTAATTAGGATCCCCCCCTCCCAGTTCGTCTCAACCCTGGTTCGGTGCTGCTAGGGCCCTCCCTCCCATGGATTCCTGTTTTTCCCTTTTTCTTGGCTCTGGTAACCTTTAGTATGCTGTTTTGACAGTTGATTTTCAACATGCCAGGTCTGTCCGACCTTCAGCCGAGCAGATGCTCGTACAAGGATGGTACCGGATCTTCTTGCCTAAGGCCTAAAACATGACAGCAATCCCAG
This sequence comes from Gymnarchus niloticus, assembly GCA_009936485.2. NCBI lineage: Eukaryota > Metazoa > Chordata > Actinopteri > Osteoglossiformes > Gymnarchidae > Gymnarchus > Gymnarchus niloticus. The sequence goes on from JAACJT020000036.1 coordinate 2,147,540, forward strand.
AGTTCCTAATGCCACCCCTCCCAAGTCCAATTTTCCTTCCACATTCTCAAGGGAGTTCCTGACAGAGCTACACTTGGTAAAGACTAAATGAATTTCCCTTATATACGGGCTTTGATTAATAACTTATGGTTCTAGAGAAATACAAGAACTTTAATGGAGGGTCTATGGTTTCTGAGAAATGACGAGCAGGTGCTGCTCCAAGTGACGACACGGGTGCTTTGGTGTTACTGTATGTCTGACAGCACAGCAGGGCATCCTGAGAGATAACCAAGAATAGAGAGCCTAATAAAAAATATCCCTCTAAAGATCATGGTGTTACAATAAGGTACAGTACTGGGTGGTAACGGTATGTGCTAAAGTGCTAACCGGTACGTAGCATTTAGAAAGATACCCACACCCCCTGACAAAAGGTCGCAGTGGTTCAGTCCAAAGTGAACTTACCTCAGCATGCCTTTTAGCCTTTTCAGGCACTCGGAGGCCAGCGGCTCGTGGTGCCGGGACTCCAGGAAGCGTTGCGTATGCCTGAGCAGGACCTGGCTGGGTGGGAAGAGGCCACAGCAGAGCCAGAGGAGCTGCCAGCCATGCTCCATGCTCAGCCTAGGTACCAGGATGGGAAGACGATTGTGGATATTAATACTGAGGCCATAACTTACCTGTTCTGCTTTTAATGCTTGAGAAAATGAACTCTTAGTGCATTTGACAATGGATGTTGTGAGATGTGTCCCCTTCAAAATACGTGACATTGTCTGACAGGAAACAGACCGGTTATTGTTTGAGGTCATCTGCTTCATAATCTGGCAGTAGATCTCATCCCTCAGATCCTCATATTGCATCGCAGGGCCAAAGATCTGGTCAGTCAGCTCTAGAGCACTACGAACCTGCTTGATGGGGTAATCTCCCATATATTTCAGGATAGGTACAGGCACCGTCAAGAAAAATATGGAAATATAAATATGCATGTGTAAACATTTGTGTTTGAGAGAATTCCTAATGTTCCTCAACACCAAACAGTCTCTGCAGGTTAAGTTTGGTCCCCAGAACAAAAAAAAGATGCACTAAATTTTAAAACTATGCAGACTGTATTCAGATTACATGCATTTTTTTATTTTTTTTTTTTTTTACTAAAAAAAGCATTAAATATTTATGGATGTTCTGAACCCTGTCTATTGTCTGAAGCAAACTGCGAGAAGGATATCAGTGAAAGACAGGCAGGCTTGCTGAGTGAGTTCAGAGTTCCCCACCAGATTTCTCAGCAGTGGTTGCCTCAATGGTTCCCGTGAGCAAGCCCACAGTTTCTCCTTGGCTCCGCCTTTCCCAAAGCCTGGGCGGCCCCCATCTTTGCCAGGCTGCCTGAAGAGCCCCAGCAGGAAAAACAGAAACACATGTTGACAACATGTGCTTATGCAGAGGTGTGGTTCTTAACCTAATTATAATGTTGAATCATGGAATTAAGTTGCTTTATTTCCTTGACTATTGTTACTATACGTTCCAGAGAGTCTAAGAGGGGTGGTTTTTCAGAGCAAATTTTGAAAAAACTTTATTTTTGAAGACTCTTCGAGTTCCTGATATTTCATAAGTTTATGTCAGCATGGAAGCCAGCAGGAAAGACTAACTATGGGCAGCTGTGGACGAGAAATGATACGATGCTGATGAACCGAGCGTGATACGATGCTGATGAACCGGTCACAGAATCATTTGACCAGCATGAAAACTAAGGAAATGTTATGCCATAGCCAAACTTATTACAAGATCTGAACTCAACTAAACACTTACGGGAGATGTTACAGAGCCATTTCACACCACCATTAGCAAAATACCGAACAATATCATCCTCCCTTATGAAGGGTGCAGCATCCCTTAAATGAATTGCAAACACCTGAAGCTGTTCTGGCAACTTGTTCTGATCCAACCCCCTACCACATGGCATCATCCAGCATCAGTATTAACAGCAGCTTGTAGAAGAACAAAAGTTAACTGACCCACCTAAAGTACTCAAATGAGAATTCTTTAAGTGAGATTGGAGCTACTCTTTCCACGCTGCCCTCTTCACGCTGATTGGCCTGGCTGAGGAATTTCCTTTGTTCTGGGGACAAGTTCAGCATGTTCTGGAATCACATTCAAACAAGGCATTTAACAGTGTCTTGATACCAACCTCACATATGCATTTCTTACACACACACACACACACACACACACACACACACACACACACACACACACACACACACACACACACACACCCTGTTCATATACAGGCCAACAGCCCAGAACATTGCTCATACCAGAAGCTCATTGGTTGGTCTGCTGAGGGTGGCCAAAATTTGCACGGCATCCATGGAGACAGCACCAGTTTGGCCAGTTCGCTCGTTTTTGCATTTCATCCAGCCAGAGTTGGGTGAATTTTCTTCATCCTTGATGATACAAAGGAGATCTGCTTTCCGAAAGTTGAGAAACGTTGGATCGTCTAGACAGAGAGACATTTTTAAAAATGGTGCTGTTTAACAAATTCCCCCCAGCCACAGAACTGGAATTAGAGGGGTACATTTCTTATGACCATCCTTGCACTCACCCTGCCTGTTGAAGTCCTGCAGTGCGAAGGCATACTGGGACCGCTTCCTCAGTCCTCCCAGGAACATATCGATCAGCTCCCAGAGCTGCTCCAGCTCCTCCACGGTGTTTGAATTGAGAGAGAATTCGCCCTTGACCGTACTCAGAGAGACCAGCTTCAAGATGCCTTTGTCATCTCTAGCAAAAGCAGAAAAGAAAAAATTCACTTGATATGTGAAGAACGACTCTTTGGCTCACCTAAGTTAAATGTTTCTGTTTACTTTGGCCAGCCTCCATTTTAATAGGCTACATGCTCCATATAACATATTACATCTCTTTGTACCTTATTTTGCTGACTCCAGAGACTTCTGGGTAAGAGAATTCTAGGAGGGTTTCCTTCTCATTCATGAAAGTGATCCCAGACCAATTAACAGCCACAACAAACTCATTTTGGGGCAAATCAGGACCTATAAACACAAAACTCACAGGAATTACCAATGTAACAACTAGCGAACCTGAGAGAGTACAGTGAATTCTTTCAAGGTTACCACCATACACAGGAACTGAATGGAAGAATTTTAAAGTGTTGAAAGTTTTAGATAAATACTTAATTTTTTTTTTTTTTTACCTGAAATCTCCGTTACTTTGAAAAACTTGGAGAAAAACTTAGACCACTTCTGACGGGCGTATTCTATGACTTCTCCCTTCACCAAGTCTACATTCTTCTTAGATCTGATGTAAGGACCCTAGAAGTTATAAGCAGACATAAAAGCACCACATTAATAATAAACAGACATGACTCTGTATCAAGCATCAAGAGGTGAGAGCGTTCGGAAATACACGTCGAGGTTTATTTCGAAGATGCGTTTTCTTAGATACCTGAAGATGTGCCATCTTCACCAATTGGACCCACTTGGCTTCTGATCTGGCTTCAATCAGATCCGTGCTAATGCATTCCTGAACTACTTTCCTGGTGTTATTTTCACTGCTATCTGATCCAAACTGGACATAGAAGTGCTTTGCTGCCAGCTGGACAAAATCATCCTCCTAAAGGTAATAAGTGAGTCCCAATGAATATGGGTAGCCAAAAAAAAACTGAATTTTAAAATAAGCGTGATTGTTAGACTCAGTAAAGGTTAGCCATTATCCCACCCCCATGCCATCCCCCTCTAATCGGGGGACCTGAGTTTGATGAACCTACAGAAATGGAAGACGAAGCCCATTACAGCCTCTGTCACCTTGTCAGACTGGTAATCTCCATGCCTGAGCCCACGAATGATCTGCTTATATATGAGATCAGTGCTGATGGGGTCTTGGCTGCAGTCGAGCCAGGGAGTGAAGAGCTCCTTGCAGTAATAGAGGCACCAAGGGCTGTGCTGGTCGTCTTCGCCTTTCTTCCTGGAATCCTGCTCGCATAGCGAGATGGCGTCCAACACATGCTGCTTGCCACTGCCCAGTGACCACTTCTGAAAATGCCCCAACATCATAAGAAACTGTTTAGGATTCTCCACCTCTTTCCTTCTGATGAAAGCTCCCCCCCACCAAAAAAAAAAAAAAAAATGCCTGGCTTAGCCATCCACTTCACTTACGGACTTATCTATTCACTTTAGTTGTAGATTTTTCCCACCAGATAAGTGACACACCAATGACAAACAACCAGACACCTCATTCAAGTGCTTGAAATAACTGCTGGCACTAATCTGTTGGTCTCCAAACCCCATGCAGTTGACAGCATACTCCAGATTCAAACACTATTGAAGGCGTAGCACTCGTTCTAGCAGCTTCACCAAATCCTGAGTGATTTAGTTGCTGGTGCCATTAGCTTTCTAGAAGAATGATTTTACCTTTTCGTGTAGATTGATGTAAAGTGAGAATCCAAATGTGTCTTTGAGTTTAACTTTCTGTGCAATCACTTGACAGATCTCCGCAGAGTTGGTGGCCGAGTCAATGGGTAGCTCCATCTTTTGCCCATCCATTAAGGTCACTGATAGACTCATGGGCTTCTGGGTCTCTGCAGCCTATCATCCGAGTAGATGAAGACCAGCAATTAAAATTACTTGAAATTTAAACAAGAATTTAATGCCTGCATGACAGAATAACGGTCCTGTCCAAGTGCAACAGCTTTTTACCTGCAGCTCCATACAGGAAGGAGGTTCACTACGTGATCCATTGGCGATGGTCCTCTGCAGTTTCTCAGAACAGGACTGGGCAAAGCTGGCAGGGCCAGAACGGATGAAGTTTTGGAGATACTACAGGATATTTAGACAAAAAAAGGAATTTTCATACTAGATCAAGATATACCCACAGGAACACGATGAGGAGGCTGATAAACCAACCTTAATAAACTGCTCAGTTGGGGGGAAGATGCCCAGACAGATGGACAGCAGAATCCAACCTCGTCGGATGCTCTTCTGTTCATTATTCCCGACCAACTGTTTACAGATCTGGCAGTAGACCTCATCCCTAGAACATTCACATGGAGAACTTGTAGAGAAAAAGCTCATTGAAATGAGATTACAAAGTTCCAGGACTAAGTTAAAATGCTGCCGACTATATTATTGCGTTTTCTCTCACAGCTAAAAGGGTGACATCATGTCACGCTACCTGATATGTGGTCTAACAAGAGCGTATCCCACAATAAAGTGAAGCTTTTCTAAAGCTGTCATTGGGCGATGTAATGTAGGTCCTTCTCCAACCAGAAGATCATCTTCCTCTTTGACAGTTGGCATCTCTGACTGCAAGAACAAGATCAGATAGTACATTATTAGCCGCCCAATCAAGGCTGGAAAGCAGAGGCTTTACGCACGCTGGGACGGATTCCATCAGCACCTGCTGCCTCGCACATGCATACAGTAGCCATCCTTACTCACTCCTAACCTGATAACATAACTAGAGGTCTACAGAGCGATGCTCTTATTACATTAATCAATTCAGAAGTCGTGTAGTTGAAGGACGAGTGAACTCTGATATTTGTGAAAAAAACTATTTGTAAGAGGAGAAAATCAGGTTTGTAGTCCAATACTGATCATCACGGATAAATGAAGAGCCTGCCCACCTCCTCTGGAATCATTGAAGGCTTGCGATCTCGTGGTCCTGCTTTCTTCTTCCCTCTCAGCAGTTTCTACAGTGAAGTTATTAGTAAAGAGATGAGCACAAAGAAAGATGAAACTGACATGTGACCTTCAAGTATTCCAACTGGTCTTCAGTAAACGTGAGCAACCTGAGATGTGTGACTGTGAAGTTCCATTTAATTATTTCTCAAGCAGAATTCCAGGAGTTAATACTGAAGAACCTGAATGTCTTTACTGAAGGCTAACATAGACCTTTTACAACTTAGCCAAATAAAAGCTGAATATACATTATTCGCCAATCCAAGCACTCTAAAGGTGAAACAAACATTAAGAGAGGAAATACGAGAAAAGTATGACAATAATACCAGTCACTGTGAAGTGAACACACCTGATCAAGGCCGACCAAGTTACTTAGGCGACGACCCTGCCTCTGGCCCAGGTTCTGAAGGATGGACTGGTCTGCTGCAGAACGGAGGCTCTCTTGGGCTTTCTTAGGCTCAGGGGTATCCCCCATGAACCTCAAGATGATCCACCAGACAGTCAGGCAAGCCTGGACAAGACAGCTCAACTGATCACCAAAACTGACTATATTGATCTGATGTCATATCCATAGAATCCACAGCTTAAAGTGCTAATGAATTGCTTTTGAGTCGAAGTAACTGTAGTTTGTTGATGTAAAACCAGGATGACCCAGCTGTCTTCATTTCAGTGCTTTCTGCCATTTTATATTTGTAGCGATTCATAAAAACCATGGGATGGTCCTGCGTAACCAAGGGGAGCTAAAGCTAAGCATTAGTGAACAGTGGAATCAGACGGGTACCAAGGTATCTCTTTCATCCTCATGGGACAGCAGTGGGTGGCGCAGCCTATGACGGATGTGGGTGTGCGTAGCTGAACCCTGGAAGTACAAGGATGCAAATTTGGCAAAAGAGTATTCGTCGTTGACGTCTTTGCATTCCTCCATTGGAGCTTCTTCCACTGTTGGGTTCTCCATTAATTCCACTTCCTCCTGTTTAGCCAGCTTGACCTCCACATCCTAAGGACAGAGTGCTTCAGTGAGAGATAATTCTTTACGTCAATACGCCAGCACAGGATGTTGTAGGTCAACAATCCTGAAGAGTGTAGCCAAAAGAACACTCTTTGAAGGAGGTATGGATCTAACCTCAAAGTTCTCCGGAGCTGGTCCATCCTGTTTACTGACTACTGTTGGAAGAAAGCCAAAAATGTTGTCCACCATTTTGTCATCGTTGATGGCCTTTGACTTCTCCTCCTGCTTTTCTTTAAGCACCTCCTCTAACTGCCGCTGGAGCTCCAGCGCAGTTTGCGCTTCGGCTAGGCGTTCCTCGGCCTGATGTTGCTCTGCCAGTCGCTCCTTGGCCTGACTCTCCTCAAGGAAGGCCTGCTGCAAAGACACAGTAATTGGACGTCTCAGCCATTACCTTTTAATGGCTGCTCAGGTTGGACCGAAACTCAAGGCAGTCAAAGAGTTCTGAGGCATATCTCCATCTCACATGGAGAGGCGTTTCATCGAAAAGTCCAACCACATATTCGAAGGACGAGAGCTGCACGGGAGGAAAAGAAGGTCCTGTAGGAACTCACATCATTCCTCATCTTTTTGAGAGCCTTCCTGGCCAGCATTCCCCTAGTCTGGGCCTGCAGAACCAGGACAGCCTGCTTCTTCTGCTTCCACTGCTGCCGGGTGATATAACCACGAATCTGGCTTTGAAGCAGGATGACAGCAGACCACTTTTCCTCATACTTCTGCTGAAGCTGCCGACTGCGGACCTTAGCCTGCAGGCGGGCAAAGCCCAGCTGGACCTGAAAGGAGCGGTCGAACAAGATCTTCAATAATAATAATAATAATAATAATAATACTACATTTTATTTAATAGCCACCATTCTTAACAATCATGGTCTCCTTACAAAGAATAAGACAACAGTAAGAATAAAAATAAAAGATCAAATGATAAAGTAAATGATAACTGGCATTTACAGTAGTGAAATCATAACTGGTCTGCCAGTTTGAGAAGAGTTTTGAGAGTAGTTTTGAATTGTGTTATTCAGTCCACTTGATGGATGTGAGAGGGAAGAGAATTCCAGAGTTGAGAAGCACTATGAGCGAATGCTTCAGCTCCCATAGAACAGCGTTTGATATGTGGTTACAGAAAGCAGAGCTGCAGATGAGGATCTGAGGGAATGAGAGGTAGTGTAGGTCTGTAGGAGATCAGTGAGGTAGGGAGGAGCAGGATTGTGGAGAGCTTTAAATATTAAGAGTAGTATTTTAAATTATATATGGTAGTACACAGAGAGCCAGTGAAGTTGGAAGAGCGATATATTCAGTGGACTTAGAACAGGTAATTATCCTAGCAGCAGAGTTTCATACAAGTTGTAGGTGACGGATATGTTTTTTGGGGATGCCGGATAAAATGGCATTGCAGTAATCTATACGTGAAATGACTAAGGCATTTACCAGCACTTCAGTACTATGTTGTGTAAGGGCAGGACGGAGTCTAGAAATATTCCTGAGATGAAAAAAGGCAGTCCGAGAAACATTATTTATATGGGATGAAAAGGAGAGGGTACCATCTACAATGACACAAAGGCTCTTAACCTGAGTAGAGATGTTTATAGCAGAATTGTTGATTAAAATGGGTGAACCGATAGCCTTAGCGAGTGTACATTTAGAGCGAATGAGGAGCACCTCAGTTTTATTGCCATTTAGTTGGAGAAAATTGTGAGTCATCCATGCCTTTATGCCTTGGAGACATGCAGTGAGAATATTTGGGGGATACATAGAAGTAGGTTTCGTAGATAAATAAAGCCATGTGTTGTCAGCATAACAGTGAATTTGGATACCAAGGTGCCGGAAGATATTGCTGTTGGAAAGATGTGAGAAAGAGAAGTGGCCCCAAAACAGAGCCCTGTGGAACTCCCTGTATAATTACTGTATTCTCTGACCTACAGCCCTTCAGTTGAACAAACTGCCTCACCACAACATGAAATGTCCCTCACCACAATATGAAATGTCCCTCAACACAAGCAGCTCTTTTGAGAAATGAAAGTCCTCTATCCATTCTTTTCATGATGATCAAGAGCCTATACTTAGTTGGGACAGTTTAGCTCAAAGAACTCCAGATTGTCAGGAAGAAATGTAAAGATGTGGGCCACGCAAACTAGAGGATGATGGCAATCTAATATCGAAGCCTGGAGCAGTGCGGGAGTTTCACAGAGAACCTCAAAGTTAAGGTGTGAATGAAGGTTATTGACAGAGCCATTTGAAAAACAATTAATAAGTTATTAAAATACAAAAACACAAAAGGGTTCACAAAAAAAGTAAACAAATCTAGGTTCAGACTTAAGTTGCCAGGTGTTGACCCAACCAAAAAACAAGGCTAAATCAACTAAACCTTCCCTTTCTGGACCATTGCCACTGGACGCCTACATTTAATGCCCTAAAATGTATAGTACAGATTTATTTCCAGCTTTTCTTTAATTATACCTCACATTAACTTAAATGATATGCTTATAAAGCCAGGTTACCACATTAGGATAAACGCTGTCCATGACACAGCTTACATACAGACCCAGGCGGGTCCGATTTGAAACCTTTGAGTTCTGAAGGAACAGGCCAGCGTGCTGAACCACCAGACCACCTACAGTTAAACCATGACGTCCTTCCACTACGCCGCTCCGTGAACTCACAGCCATCCCTTTAAGAAATGCTCACCACTCTGTACTGCTTCCTGCCGTGGTAACCCCTCCAGTGTTTCTGCAAAACCAGCGCGGCCCTCCTCTGGTCAATAAAGCGCTTCCTGCAGGGGACACAACGGCAGGTCGTCAGCAGGCTCCGAGCAGCGCTCAGGACAGTGCACAACGCAGCCGGGTAGGCTGCTGGTTATTGTGCCACGAGGACCCGTCTACCTGTGTTTGTAGACTTGCAGTGCTCTTTGTATCAGAACAGCTTTCTTTCTCATCTCTTTTTCTCTTTCCACCTCCAGCACTGTGTCGTGGAAATCCTGATGGGGTAAAGTTTGCAATACTTGTTTTACCATTTCAAGGCAAAAAAAAAAAAAAAGCCGTTTTTAATGTATCGGTTACATTTTGAGGATACATAACCCAGTTTGATTCGATGAGCTAAAGTAAAATACAGCAGCCTGTCAGCGATAACGGGACTGAGTATTATACAAGTTCGACAGTAGCAGCGCCAGTCCACCACACCTTGAGAAAAATTTTTTTCTTGCCGATCTTCCAATCCCCGTCTTTACCAATGTAGGCCTTGCAGATGCAATCGCAGCATTCCTGCGCCAGTTCCTGCGAGCACGGACACGGAAGCATGGGTGAGACAAAAATGGAGCACTGCTCTGCATTGGCATACGGGGTCAGATGACATAAGGAGTCAGGGGGGTCTGTCACTCTCTGACGACTCAGTTTGCTGCTCTTACAGTTTTGGGGTCACAGACGGAGCTCCTGAGAAGCACGCGATAGCGCTGCAGAAATTCCTGGAAGGTGTGCCGAATGGGATACCCCATTTTCCGAATCTTGATGGTCTCTATCATTCCAGAGTATCTCAGCTGACGCATGCAAAGCTCTCTGTCGAATACCTGGAACGGTTTTAGGGACATTCAATGACAAAATAAAAGCACACCTTTCATTTACTTTGGATTTTAACAATATAGTTTGTTCCTGGTCAGTATTTTTTGATGGTATGAGAGGTTATATTCACACCTGACAAAGGAGTTAAATATTTCTAACAAAGGGCCTCACGTTTCCTTCTGTGTACCCACTAAAACCCAAAGCAAACCCAAATTAGAGAATGCAGTGCTGGGAGTAGACCAAAACCAACATATGGCGGGATCAACAGTCCAGATGAGGATGTCGGGTGAGAGACTGAACAGCGCCCTCTGTAGGCAGCCAGGGAAGTTTTTTTTTTTCCCCCTTCAAGTCATACGAATCAACATGTTGAATGTGGGTAAATTCCCCCAGCTTTACAAGTGATGTCGAGATCAAGGCTGTAAAAATATTAGCTCACGACTGAAGAATTTTAGTCTTATTTTGCAATTAATCCTACAATTAAGCTATCAAGCCAGCAAACTCAAGGGACCCCCTCAGTTGTCTGCTGACCTACCTGTGTCCTCCCCACCACCACCTGTCTATCCTGACTGGCTCGCTGTTATCTGAGCCCCCAAACCTCCATCAACACGATCGCCTGACTGCCTCCTCCAGTATGCTACTGTCCACCTGAACTGTTCCACCCTCTCACCGTTGTTTACCATATTGTATTAATGAATTTGTCCTGCCCGGTGCCAGCAAGAGGAGGATGGGCTTCCCCCATGAGTCTGGTTCCTCTCAAGGTTTCTTCCTCCTGAGGGAGTTTTTCCTTGCCACTGTCACGTTTGGCTTACTCTCTGGGGACCTTGGGCCCTGAACTATGTAAAGCACTTTGCGACACTGCTCTTTGTTAAAGGTGCTATATATAAATAAACTGAACTGAGTATATTGTGTGGATAGGGTAAATTTAAAAGCAGTCACCCCGAGCTTCTTGTGGCTGTTGGGTTTGAAGCAGCGTATGAAGTAAGGCTGGCACATCGACAGAGTCTTCATCAGGGAGTCGAGAGACTGCCGGAACTGACCGCTGAGCGTGGACACTTGTCTCCTAGTGTCTGTCGTTTCCTGTTGGCACACGGTTTACAAGGTGACAGCAGTTAGAGAAACTGAGAGGGTTAAACGCCACCACCTCGACCTCACAGTAACAATCTTGTGGAAGTTACTTTTTAAAATCCATCTTTCAATAAAAAATTTGGTCACCAAAAAAAAAAAAAAATTTGCAAAATCCAGTTATTTCTATGTACTAGGCAGTTCACCACTAATAATTCACATTACTAGCTATGGAGGTTCAACTACATTTAATATGAAAATAAAATGAATGATAAGAACCACAAGACAGGAAAAAAATAAATTCTATTAGATGCCTTAATTTAACCAGTGTCGTACTGTAAAACTAATGCAGATTTGTTCGATTTACTGATAATTCAAGTTGTGAATCCGATGACTGCAGGATGTTCTCAAGAAGCCCGTTCTCTACCACGTTCAGATAGCCCTCACTCACCCGGAGGGTGCTCTTAGGTGTAATTGTCACCCTGCTATTGGGCTTGGCAGCCGTCGCAGCAGAGTTGAGCTCAGTGTGGAAGATCTGCCTCAGGAACTTGTTGGTCGACACCTGCATCAGCTTGAAGAGGTCTGAGCTCAGGGCGTCCCGGTTCTTCTCCAGAAAGTCTGAATGGCAGAACCACAGAACACATCAAGGAAGGTGAATTAATACTAGCTGCTGCCTCCAGCTTACAGACCTGTCTCTCTGACAGATCTTCACCCTTGGGATCATCGAGCTTCCCTTCACTCCTTGGAGAATTATTTCCATTTGTTTTTGCTGTTACCAGTCGCACAACGACATGTCAACATCAGCACTTTTATTTTGAACAGTCTGAAAAAGCAGATCCGCCAGGGCCCAGAGCAGAGAATCAGTCGCGTTTTATTTGGCTACCTTTGACGTCGTAGGTGACAGGCCCTGCAAAATGCTGGATCCCGAAGTACATGTCATGGCTGCTCTTGGGAGAAATGAAGAGGCTTTTTCCCCCATGGACCCGGACCATCTTGTTTAACATAGTGACATCGGTGCCCTGAATAAAGAACAAAGAGCTCAGACTCTCAAGGATGGGCAGGAACAAAATGAGACTTTCTATAGTAAGGCCATTGTCAGCAGATATTTCTAATCAAAGTAACCCGCCACTAAGGATTTGCACACCATACAAGCATAACAAACATGCAAGTAAAACAAAAACAAAGAAACAAAAGCCATTATGGATGGAAAATTCAACAATCGAGTTACACTTACAGAACAAATTATTATAGCGTCTGACATGTGCACAGTGGTCAAAGAGGTTGTCCTTAATCGGATGCACCGAGGCAGGGGTAGGCCGGGTCACCTTGGGAAAGTGGCTCTCCTCGTCGATAAGTGCCAGCACGTTGAGCGGCCCGCCCACCAGCAGGTCCAGCGTGCGCTGGTTGTCGTTGAAGGCGATGTGCGTCCAGGCGATGTCCTCCCTGGCGTACTCCACCTGTTCCTGCTTGAAGACGTGTTTCACGAAGAACTGCTGCAGCTGCTCGTTGGCAAAGTTGATGCACAGCTGCTCGAAGCTGCGGAGCACAAAAAACACGCTGGCACTGAAACGGACCCCTTCAGTATGTGGAGATGAAGAGGGTTTGGTATCGCCCAATGACCACTCTGTTTAAGCAATAATTAGGCTGCTTGTCCTTTGACATCAGCCCTTTCTGGAGTTTTTCGTATTGCCAGCTGAGAAATGAACCACTTTCTTGTTGCCTTGTTACCTTTGTATCAGTTCTGTCCATTCTATTATCATTCAGTATCAGTAAGATGTACCAAGGAACCCAAAGAACTATCTGTTTGTTCTAGGACACCCTGGAACAAATGAGTAATGAGGAACTGAGAAGTATGTGATGGCCCTTTCATACACTGGTTCTCCTCCACCACAGAGTGAAGCAGAAATCAGCTCTGGTGTGATTATCCCTAGATAATCTACGTGTAAAAAGATCCAGCTCCTGAGCCGCAGAAGTTGGATTTCCCTGAGCTGTTCTGTCTGCAGCACAAGTTTAAAACAGCACACAGACCTGTTTGAGTCAAAATTCTCAAAGCCAAAGATGTCCAGCAGCCCAACTGAGAGACGGACATCTGAGACATCAGACGGAGGCTTGTAGATGGCTTTGTTGATTTTCTCCACGATCCACAGAAACAATCTGCCATAAATGGCCTGAAGAGATAAATATGTGAACAAACACACATGGAAACGTTGATCAATCATAGCCAGATACTTGTTGGCACTGTGGGAAGATCTCCTGTTTCACACGTCATTTTGGTTAATGGTTAACAGGTATCACAATGATTTTCTTCTAATAATAAACCTTTGATTTCATTTCCATGCCGCTGACCTGATCGCCATCCAAACTTTTCACCAGAAAGGTAGGGAAACAGCAGAGAGGTGATGAACTCCTAACAAGCTCGAGTCCGATTTAATTGGGGGGGGGGCCAACCTTAGCAAAGGCATCTCTCCCATCCATGGCCTGATCTGGGCTGAGGGGCTTGGATACACGTTCTTTGTTTGTCCTAAAGGACCGATGTGTCAAGGTGCTCTTAAGGATCTTGGTGTCCACCTGGGGAGTTCAATCAAGCTCAGTTTAAAATATACTGATATCACGGAATCAAGACAGTAAGTAAGTATGATCCGTGCACCCAAAGATGAAAGATGAAATTTTAGTACTCCAGTTGTACTTTTTTAAAAAGAGTAATGTATTGTACTGTATGTATCTGAGTACTTCACTACAAGTAACACAGATCAAAATATTAATAAGATTGACAGTGAATCACAACTGAAACCTTTGCTCCTTCTGGGGTGACGTCCCTTTAAGAGGATTCCATGCAGCTTTTAACTTAAAAAAACAAGCCACAAATTTGATAATGGGATTTAAATAGCTGTCCAATGTAGTAAACACCATAAATGAATGATAAATACCTCCAGAAGCTCTGATGTCATGCTAAAATGATGTGAAGTTTGAATATCACAGCTCTCCAGGTTATTTGACATAGTACCTATAAAATAAGAAATTTTATAAATGTAAAATTCAACTTATGTGATTTTTTTTTTTTTAAATTCTGACCTTTCTGAGCATCACCTTGGAAGCTGATGTTGCCCAGATGCAGAAGAGCAGCCAATAGCTTAAAGATCTCCCAGGACTCCTTCTCCTTGAACATCAGGATCTTCATGGCCGAACGGATACGGCTGTACTCCGCTGAGTCGTCCCGACCTTCACAGCTGGTACAGTTGCCCTGCAGGAGGAAATCGCCTCAAGAAATCAACGGCATGGCTGCCATTTCTTTAACTGTTCACCCACAGAGCAAACCGCACTATGTGATCTGCAGGGCTGGGTGGTGTTACCATGCTCAGGTACTTGTAGTCAGTAGTGTTTTCCAAAGACAGAATCTTTTTCTGCTCTGCCGGCATCCCCAGTAGCATGCAGTAAAAGACGTGATAGTTTCGCTCATCAGATGCCTGCAACGAGGAGAAAACTCCAGGTACTGCACATGTGTAAGGAAGCCATTTATATAATATTATTAAATTATGGAAAATATTAAGATAGTCGAGGTACCCATTAACAAAATAACAGCAATAAAGAGCACTGTAATAGTACATTCAGTTTTAAAACGACAAATTGACGCTTTATTTAAACATCCCACGAGTAAAATGTAATGTCTCCTAACACTTTGACCAACCCAGAGCCTGCAGCAGAGAGAGAGGCCATTTCTGGGAATACGGTGAGCCTGACGTCAGTCTTTCCGATTTCTCCAGCGGTTTCAGCCGCAGCGATAATCCTGCGGGCATTCTCACCCTACCTGGCGGCAGACGCGACTCTTCTCCAGCAGGTACTGCTCGACCCGAGCCCCTTTGATAACGCCGGCCGCACTGAAGTTGATGTCGATGTACTTCCCGAATCGACTGGAGTTGTCGTTGCGGACAGTTTTGGCGTTGCCGAATGCTGCGGGTCGACAAGCGCCGGCTGAGTGAGGGGGAGGTCGGGGTGTAGAGCAGGTTCTGGCCTAACGTCAGATGCGGGAACTTACCCTCCAGGATGGGGTTGGCCTCCAGGATCTGCTGCTCTATCCAGGAGTGCTGACCGCTGACGGCAGCCAGGAACTGCAGTATTAACTTTGTGCTTTCTGTCTTTCCCGCTCCAGACTCCCCACTGACGCACGGAGAGCACGTTTATTAAAAACAGCCGAAATTTGTATATTCATGGTGCGGAAGAGAAAAGAATCCAAAAATATCTGCCCCCCCCATTTATTTTCTGGTCAAGATCTGACCTTTAAGCAACGAGGTAGACGAAAAGCTACATGAATTACCTAACTGCTGTATATTATTACATGATTTAATTAGATAATCCATTCAGCTCCCAGTACGTTTTTGTTTCAATAGCTTTAAATGCGAATGACTATGTACACGGATGCAGATGTACTAGAATCAGTATTATGATTATACTAAAGTGTGAAGTCACTTTACGGGCCTACTTATTACAGGCTTTCAGAGAACATCGATCTTTCATCTATAACTGGGACGTAGCCGAGCGCAGGACCTTCACACGCGTACCGCGGACTCCCGGGCTTGGGCTGACGCACCTGATGATGCAACACTGGTCCCGTTTGTGCCGCAGAATGTTGCGGTAACAGCTGTCGGCGACGGCGAAGACATGCGGGGGCAACTCGCCCAGCCGGTGGCCGTGGTAGAGACGGACGTGATCCGCCGTGTAGATGGGCAGGACCTGGTAAGGGTTCACAGCCACCAGGATGGAACCCGTGTAGGTCTGAAGGAGGGATAGTGACAGCCGAGTTACCTTCTGCACTCACACCGGGAGCTTAAGGACCTACACCGTCCTAAAGGAGGCCTGGTTATGTAGCGTCTAACTCAAAGATCCTTCAACATCAAACACGGTCACCTCATTGTTAGTCAAAGGCTTGTTTATTTCTCTTCAAGTTCCCAATGAGAAGAAAAAAAAATAAAAAATCATTCAAGAGTAACTGCTAATTTTAAAATACTTGCAGGCTAGTTTACTTTAACATCCAAGTCATGTCAGACCAATCCATCCGCAAGCTGCCCAACTCTGGACAGTAACTACCCCTGGCTGAAGGAGAACTTCGTCACCCAGGTGGACCTACGTAAATGATGCCTTGTCTGTGCCGCACGAGGAGGTTTCGAAGCAGACCGGCCTCGTTGAGGTCCCCCAGCCGGATCATATCATCCACGCCCTCCGCAGACGTGGGGTGCATGGGCCGCAGGGCACCCTCCATTTTCTTGGATATCTTGTGCACCTGGAGGGACAGTTATGAAATCCGGTCATGTGACTACCAGAGATTTCCGGCACAGAAACAGTTGCCACTTCCACCACAGCCCATACCTTTCCCTCATCGTCGACCAGCTGCCGCTGCCCGGTGTCCGAGAGCTTGACCTGAGCCCCAATGGGCACTCCGATGCTGGATTCCAGCCACACAAAGTCCCCCTGCAAGCCATTTGTCAATCCTACTTATGTCCAAGTACATGGTGCAACTACTCAGGAGCAGGTAAATGGGAGCTACATTTTAAATGTATACAAATCCTTTGATACATTCACAAAGATCTTGGTTTTATCATCTTCAAAATCCGTCTTACCTGCCGGAACACTACCATATCTGAAGTCCTTTTGCCTGAACCTATATCAAGAAGGAAGAGTGGGTCATAGTTGAAGCTTGCTTCCTCTTTCCAAGACCAGATCACAGCCTTTGTGACAAACCAGTTACGTTCATATTATATGACATAGTAATTGCACGACAGCAAGGATGATTCCAAACATTAGCCAAATGTTACATATACCACAAACACCCCAGGACCACTGACCAGACAAGCCGTATTTTGGTTGAGGCTTCCAAAAAGCAGTGGTCCCATTTTTGAAAACAATTTCATTTTGCAATCACCTGATATGTGCCATTAGATTTTTGTCATATAGAATGAGAAACAAATGGTGCAATCAGCATACAAATCAATCAAGCTTAAAAGGTTCCCATTTTCATAAGATGATCTTAGATCAGAGATTTTTTTAAATAAATAAAACAAAAGTCACAGCTGATAATCTGGAAATCTCCTTCGCCTAAATCCCGGGAATAAATCATTTTAAAAATCACAAACTTTTTTTCCCCCCCGAAAACGTCATTGCCGTTAATTGGATAATTTCCTGCTCAAATCAGACATAAGCCTGTAGCCTCACCGGCGCTCCGTCCTTCTAAAAACTCCTTAAAAGGCCAGTGGCTAAGCTCCTACAACCCTCTGGATTCCCAACACCCCTCCAGCAGCTCTCCTGTGAAATGACAACAGGTGCGGCGACCTCCAGATGTATGCTTGGCACCCGGAACACACGGCGGGATCCCACTGGCCTGGCCTCTGTGACTCCACCGTCACTGTGAGCAGGAACCAGGAAGCGGTGGCATCTTACCCCACCTTCTTAATGGCCCTTGGACTTTGCGCCCCCATAGAGGAGTCCCTCTGATATGGCAGTATGCCGGTTCTGAAGAAACGCTCTGCTTGTGTCACGCTTATTAATGACACGCACCCTGTGTCACTCCCACCCACCCACAGTTCGGATGGTCCATGTGACTCAACTGACATTTAACCGCACCTGATACTTTCGGCTTCAGCTCCTTGTGATGTCAATCCACACAACACAGGAACGAGGCATTAAATCACCAGAGATACTAAGTGAATGAACAAGCATTTAAAAGGAGGTCTAACACCAGCTTATTATGAGCGAGATCGCCTTTGATCGGACGCACACAGGAAACTATGGGGAGCCTACTTCCTTGGAGCCCTTGACCTCGCTGGAGCCCTGCAAAAACCAGGCTTACTTGGGCAAGCAAAGCAGCAATTACACTGTAAACGGTAGATAGGGGAGATGTGTTGATATCAGGCAGGATTCACCAGTGACGTCAGCATGACTGGTAATCTCGGGTAACAAACGAAGCCTTTGGTAACATAAAACTACATACTTGCAACATAAAGGCTGGACAAGACTCTTTATAGGAAAAGAAAACTTTAAATGTAGTAAAGGTGGCTGAATTCTTTCACCAGCGATTCCTCATTTTATATGATCATAAAGTAATGACTGTAGCAAAATTTGACTATAAACTTCAGAGGAATTCTCCTGAAAAAGAATTAGCTATAACTATTCAGGAATTTCCTTATTTACCTTAGGTTTAAAGTTGTCCCTACCCCATAACTCTGCTCGCTAAGATAGAATAAAAGTGGAGGAACTGGCTACCAGTAAGGGTTCCAATCACTTAACCGCTCACCTACTGTTCTAACTCCTCACCCTCCAACTATCCAACCCTGCACTTCATGACAACATGTTGGATTTTCATTTATATGCTTAGATGTTTTGGCCAAGGCTGTACATAAATGAGTAAAACTGGGGTTAGAAAGCAGAGTCAGCTGGTCATCCAGTCACCTTAGAATGCTTAGGGTTTAGGCTCGAGTACTCGTCAGTAATATTACTATTCTGCTGTCCACGAGATTCAAACCCACAACCTTCCAGACACAGGCAAAGATACCCAGTGAACTACACTAAAGGAGCGCCGTTACCACCCAGAAGAAACAAACCATGAAGATAAGGGAGATGGAGGGAGGATGCAGAAGGTGGGGGAAACCTCCTGTCACATTTCTTAAGCAAACTGAACAAGATACAGAGGTAAGAAGGGTTCAGATAGATGAGAAGTGACATCAGCCATTCCAGGGGTGGTACCACAATCCAGATAGCAAGGTGCATTCTTTCCGAGAAGCACGCTCAAGCATCTCGGCGTAGTAAAACCGTGTTGAAGGCCAAAGGTCATTCAATGACATTCGGCTTCGCGGCCATATGCTGTCTTGTCTCTCTCTCTCTCTGTGTGTACAAAGGGCTGGGCTCTCGACCAAAAGTGAAGAAAAAGCAGGTTCAGCTTGAGGATAGGCCAGTAATACCGAAAATTGGATTAAATCAAAAAACACGAGCAAAACTAGGACTCAAACCACCATCCCCCCTTCCCCCCAGGGAAATTGCCGTTAGAAATATTGTTCCTTGGCAGACCATTCAGTGTATAATTCCACGCAAAAATTAGGCCATCCATCGATCTGCTCTCAACAAGGAATGCAAATCTGACACCACTGGGTAGTTAATCATTAATATCGCCTCAATGAAGGAAGCAACCAGACAAAGTCTGTTTCTCTCACACTATAAAAAAAGGCACAAAACCCCCCAACGACAGGACACTTTATAAAGCAGGTCCCACCCTGTAAGCACCCATAAGATAAACATATGGTATCAGTCGACATTTGATCGGAGATGGCAAAACGGAGCTCAAACACACGAGGCAGCACTGCCCAGCTCAAAACACAGTAGCATTCTTCCTATGAGATTAGTCCGTCCACCCACCCACATTATCAGTGCCATCTTAAATTCAACACAAGGTCAATCTTTCTGCAGAAGCGATATGGCAGTAGTGAATTCTACGACTCTGATTTCTTTGACACGTTACTGCCAGTCAGTGCAGCTCAAGTATTCTTAGTGGTGAAAGGGGGAATTACACTTTGCCCAGGGCCCTAACTAGAGAGGGCACCCATGTGCACTGTACCCAGTCCTGCTTCTAGTCATCCAGATCAGACGGACGTACAACAGCACCATAAACATCACCTAATCAATGTTATAAACTCACACCGGAAATAAAAATCCATCTACCACATTTACAAAAAAACAAAACGCGAAGCCAAACATCTTCCCTTGACAAGATTTGAGAAGCAGTACCAGATGATCAGCGAAGGAAACAGCAAGGCAGAGGCACACATGGAGTCGGAATTTGGACAAGATGACAAAAACGAATCCACCCACGCACAAAATGTACACTTTGTTTTTACTACAGTGATGAATTACAAGATAGTGACACGGAGTAAGCTGTATGTACAAAAAAGAATTCACTTATTTCACTTAACACAAAGCCATATGAGTCAGAACACGCAATTAAAAAAAAATAAATGGAAAACTACATCAAATACAAAACCAGAAATCAGGAGTACAAATGAAACCATTCTGCTTTACAAAAACAAAATCTACTTTATATTTAACATAGAATTGCCAGTTTCGTCTGATCTGGTCTTGCATATATTTATTCTTTATTTTAAAAAGGGAAAAAAAAAAAAAAAAAAAAAACTTCCCAAACCACCACCTTTTAATCCACGAGTCTGTTCAAGCGTCTTCCTCATAGTGACTGACAGAGCCAGACAGCTTCCTCCTAATTACGGTAGAAGATAACAACCAGGGTGCTGTTAATAAGAGGCCCCCGAGATGACCAGGACCCCCCAGCTGGGACACGCCAAGACTCACTATCTTGGCAAGCGTTTTCCCAAGGTGGACAAGGGACTGTGGCCCTGCAGCGGAATGAGGGGCACCCCCTCACAACTGGGTCTCATTTAGTGACGTTTCCACCGGTCGTTCCAAGTTCTTATCCTACGCTTACTGGGTTTCTAAAAAAAAAAAATAATAAAAAAAAATAAATAAATAAAAGCGAAAAACCTGGCAAATGAAAACATTGTTTTCAATATCTGGACAAGCGTGACCTTCTGAACATCGTGCCGAAGGCAGCCGAAGGCTACGCACTCGCTGAAGCGGCCGCAGACGTCCAGACGAGAGAGAGAGACAGCCTTGGCGGTGCCTGCATAGACCCAAAGGGCCCTGTCCAGGGTTCGAACGCAGACCCGGGGGTCATCCCAAAAGGCACAAAACAGTCAGTGCACATCCAGAACAGCTTACAGCTCCCTCTTAATGCCTCCTACAGACAGTTCAGCATCTGCCTGTCCCCCTTTTTTGTGATCTCCTGGCAGTAGGGAGCAGCCCACTAGCACCACCTAGTGTTCAAAACCTTCCAGCCACAGTAAAATTGCCCTTTCTGCTATTTCTCCAGCTCTGGCCAGGCAAATGGCGGGAATACTGGCAACAAGAACATTTTTAATGTGATAAAGGTGGGGGGGGGGGGGGGGGGGGGTTTTGTTAATTATTAACAACAAACAGGGGAAGGGGGCCGGGCGCGCCGCCCTGCGGGTCAAAACAGACATAGTTTTCTTCTCCCCCCGCAGACGGACCCCACTCCGA
>JAACJT020000036.1:2169019-2190275 GCA_009936485.2 Gymnarchus niloticus
GAGTGGGCGCTGGGGGGGGGGCGGGCGGGGGGGGGCGGGGGAGGGGGGAGGGGTGTTATATTACTGTGCCAACAGAAAGTAAATCAGACCTGCCTGGCACCCTGGCAGTAGGCATGACAAATGCGTGTTTTCTTCGCCATCAAGTGAGACTCAGATGCCTCCTAACTGACGGGCTTTCAAATAGAGATCCTGTTCATGCCAATGGCGACCATCTCTTGGAAGTCGCCATTGGTCAGACAAAGTCACCAATGTTCAGGAGGCCTTCGACAAGGTGGCCTCCTTGGCAGCTTAGGGTTGGGCAGAGGGAGGGGCCACAGCGGTAGGCCCCCCCCAGCGGGAACTGGGCATCTTCCTAGGCCTTGTCCTTGCGCTTCAGCTTGGACACTTTCTTGGCCCCGCCGTTCTTGTTGAGCAGCTTCAAGACCCGTTCCTTGTGGTCCAGTACCTTCATCATGGCCTCACGGGCCTCCGTGATCTGGTCGATGACCAACTTGCAACGCTGCATGTTTCCCTGCGAGAGGGACGGAGAATAACGAGATCACTAGCGAGGAAAAGCCAATTAAGACAAGCGTCGGTCACTCGGGATGCACGGAAGAGCAAGAGCACTTGGAGAAAGGCATCACGTGCTCAACTGATCAAACAAACACTTAAGGACTTCAGATTTCAAAGGCGCCCATATCTGTATCATTCATTTTTAAGACGGGAGGGGAAGGAAAATCAATAATAGGAGACTCCAGATGCTACACCATTCAATGCTGCCACCTAGCAGCACCTTCTCGGGTCATTAGAGCACTAGTAAAACCTTTTCAGTGGACTCTGTAGGGGATAACAGCTGAGTGGTTTTCTGATCCAGACTCACCTGGATGAGCTCGTTGATGCGGTGAAGGTCATCGTCAGCACCGGCCTTCTTCTTTGGGAAGAGGCCCTCTTGGAGGGTTGCGAGCCGGCCGTACACATCATGCTCCAGACTCGTCTGCAGAGGTGAGGAGAACCACAAGTCCTTAACTGTCATGCCAGTCAGTGACTCGTATGACCTCTGCAAGCCCCCTGGGCAAAAGAGACCGCATGCCGCCCCCCCCCCTCCGCAGTCACACTCACCAGCTGTAACAGCTGTGCAGCACACAGGTGAATCTTCCAGCCCTGCGCACGGCACGCCACGCCCTTCTGATTGGCCACGTCCTGCAGGGTACCCTTCTTCTCTTCTAAAAGGATGGGAGAAAAATGGCCATCGTTAACAACGCTTCTCCCGTGAATCCGCAGTGATGGTGGTGCGAGGCTCACCTTTGACCCTGATGTCGCTGTACCTCTGGAAGTGATGGTAGGCTGCCTTCCAGGGGTTGCGGTAATGCCGCAGGAGAGTGACCGGAGGCCGTGAGCGCACCGGCACGTAGCGTACGCCTTCCTCATCTACGGGGCATCGGGCAGGGAGGCAGGTTGAGCACACGAATTTACAACCAGGGGGATTATGAGCTCGGGTTACAGAACATTTAACCCAAACAGTACAAACTACAGGCTGCTTTATCATCCAAGTCATTCTTTCAACAACGCAAGGAAACAGATGTCAACATGACCATGACCAACTGCTCCACTGACTGTCGGTGGCCTCGTACCAGGGACAAGAGCAGACGGCAGACGGCGCACACCCACCGATGTACTCCTTCGGGGGGGATTTGCGTTTCTCGGCACGGACGCCGAGGGGCCTGCTGGTGGTCTTCTCCTCATCCGTGCTGTTGGTCTCCACCATCTCGCTCTCCTCGGTTGAGATGACGTGCTGCTGCTTGCGAGGCTTCTTCCTGGGCGAGGCTCCGGGGAGAAGGTCAGCCACTGCCACGCCGAGCGCGTTCCCCACGGGGGCTAGGACCCCGGCCGCTCCTGGCGTTACCGAGGAAACTGATGGGGAGGGACGTGGGCCGTGAGGCCGGACCTGCCACATGCCAACGGGCAGAGGCAAACGAGAAAGCGGGGGATCACCTGGCTGCGACGTGTCCATGGGCTCCACCTCCTGCTTGATCTTTATCTCAGGGATGGCGGCACTGGCGGCCGTGCTGCTGGCAGCCGGCTGAGTGGGCGGGGCCACCACGTTGGCCATGGAGGCGGGGATGGGCGGGGCCACGGACATAACCGCAGGGATGGCAGACAACGCGGCAGCTGACTGGGACGGGGGCGCGGCTGCCGTCAGGAGGGCAGGCACAGCCTGGGAGGGGTGCTGGGCGGGGGTGGGTGTGGCCTGCTGCTGTTGCTGGGGCTGCTCGCCGGTCTGACTGGGCAGGGCATCCACGGCGGTGGCCACTGGAGGAGCCATGGTAACGTGGATCTCGGACTTCGGCTTCACTCTGAAAGGAAAGAGTCAGGAATGTTGTAGTGACGTGTCACGGACCGGTGCTGCGTCAAATACATTAACCGGTATGCTGTGTTGGTTTGGATGACAGGGAATAAATGAAGGCTAGAGGTCATCGAAAACTAGCTAGCTGAGCCTCCGGGCGTTGCCAGGAAACCTCCTCGAGATTAGATCTGAACACCCCCCAACCTCATCAAATGCAGCCTCACCCAGCTGGCCTCGGGGACCCCGAAACACTCCTGATGGCACTGTCTAGCCTAGGGCTGGTGGCTTCACCGGCCTGGGCGGGGATCAGATTTTTCCTCACAGCAGATCTAAAGAAGAACGACCAAGCCATGAGTGCACATGCTGCCAACAATGCAGGACCAGTGAGAGATACCCAGACTTTGCCGGCCCCACCCCCCACTGACCCCTCATTGGCAGGCTTCTTGCGCAGGATGCTGGGCCTGGGAGATGACACCAGGGTAGGGGTCCCGGAGCCGGCACCCTGAGAATGTGTGGGTGCCGCCGTGGTGACGGGTGGGGCGGTGCCAAAAGTACTACTGATGGGGTTGGCCACCAGGGCGGCGCCATCAGCTAGGACCACTGAAGGAGCAATCAGAGTACATAACCAGCTATAGATTAATCTGCCCAAATAGTCAGACACCACCTGTGTCTCTGAGCTGTCCTGCTCTGCATCGACAACAGAAGATAAATTCAACAAGCAATCCAAGGCGGAGTCTTTAACCAACCGGACGCCTTGGCCTCCGTCTGTGGCTGCTGGGCATTAATCGGTGTGGGCTGCATGCCCTGAGTCCCCATGGGCGCTGGGTTATGCAGGCCCTGCGCTCCGACAGGTGCGGACTGAATGCTCTGCGCTGCCATGGCTGCGGGCTGGATGCCCTGCGTGCTGATCTGGGCGATGCGGTCGACCGTCATCAGCTGCATGGAGTTCAGGTGGACCGCGGGGGCCACGCCCACACCGGTCTGCTGCGGCATTGCAGAGCTGGGGGCTTGCGGGGTCACTGGAGGGGGACAGAGGGAGGATCAATGACAGGCCTGTTATTACCTTGGTGGGGGGTCATGGACACAGCCTCCGCAAGATAAAAAGGCCCGTTACCTGGATACTGGCGAATAGTAGACACCGTGCTGGTGATGGGGGTGTAGGTGTGTGTCAGCGGGTATGGGGACGAGGAATATGTGGGCAGGAAGTACTGGAACTGCACTGGCACCGGCTGCCTGTAGGGGGCAAAATGTTTACATCTTCATTCACCCAGCAGATGCCTTTGTTCGACGAGGCAGCGAAGCAGACAGGCATGCAGCATTTTAAGGAGCAAAGTGTAGCTAGGCTGAGCATCCAATGAGGAACCAGCAACAAAGCACTGGGAAGCACTGGATTGAAGAGCCACGCAAAATCTTTCTGAGCGGAAGGTATTTAGAGTCAAGCCATAAGGCGCGCTGGCATGAAAAACATTAAAGATGGGAACTTTAAGGGCTTGTCGGGGACAACATAAAGCACTTTGTGAGTGTTTTTTGTTAAAGGCGTACTAAAAATAAAAAGTGAATTGAACTAAGCTTGAAGAGGGAGTCCGTGAAAGGAGAGATCAGTAGCTGGATGAGTCAAACAAGATAACGATTTTACACATTTACTCTGGTTTAAGTTCTACTTCAAAAACATCTACAAG
The DNA here is from genome assembly GCA_009936485.2 of Gymnarchus niloticus. Taxonomy (NCBI): domain Eukaryota; kingdom Metazoa; phylum Chordata; class Actinopteri; order Osteoglossiformes; family Gymnarchidae; genus Gymnarchus; species Gymnarchus niloticus. The sequence goes on from JAACJT020000036.1 coordinate 2,173,022, forward strand.
TTAAAAAATAGAAAAATTTCTGAAGGCTCTACATTCTAGGGGTTAGACGAGTCACACACACCAGGGTCTTTGGTGCAAATCATTTACAAACATAACCCAACACGTCGCTGGCCAAGCCCCAGACCCACTAATATTAACGAACTCAGCTACCTGTTGTCACTCCTGGTCTCCATGGTGACTGGGTTGGGAGAGGAGCGGTGGGCAGGGATGGGGATGAGGTTGCCTCGGTCCCCGGGGTAGTCCGGCTGGATGCGGGGCGAGGTGTGAGCGATAGGCTGGGGCACCACCTTGGCTGAGGGAAGGGAACCGCAGCGAGTCAGCAACAGAACGGGGGGAGCGCGTGATGGCGTGAGAAGATCCAGCACTGGCTGCTTCCAGCAAAGCGTGTACAGGAACTTTTTACCATTACAATTACTAAAATTATGCAACATACTTACATACAGTAGTGTACACCAAAACAAAAGGGAAAAATCAATTAAAACAGTAAGTTACCCGTTTAATAACTGCTCACGAATGAATGAGTTTAACTAAAACAAGGTTAAAATGTCTAACATAACTGTAAATGACACTTAAAACTGTTACAGCTCTTATGGGGACTTATTATACACGTCTCTCTAAATAAAATTAAGATACAGAATCATGAAGTCAGCAGGCTTATTTAAGCGAATGAACAACTGGGCAGACTACCTCGAACGTCACAGCGTGGACGGGGTCGGGACAAGCTTACCCACGGGGATGGTGGAGGTGGTCACCGCAGTGGCGTGAGACGAATGAGAGGCCATCGTCATGGTGACAATGTTGCTGGTGGTCATCTGGGTGTGGGCCACAGAGCCTGGGAGACCAAACGAAGTAGAGGCTTTACCAGTCATCGTGTGGTCTTAAAAGAGCGTGACTCAGCAAACAGGCTACCAGCAAGGCAAAATCCCTGGGAGCCACAGCTCAGGAGAACCACAGAAAGTGTGTGTACTCTCAGTAGCTTTCACACAGACTGTCCGGAATAGAGCGGAATACTTTAACACACTACTAACGGCATTGCTAATGGCTTGAAAACCGAAACTCGCGCTCAGAGCCCCACCTGTAGTGGTGGGCGAAGGCACGGTGTTGGTGGCCAGGATGGGGGCCACCGTCGCTGCAGCCACGGGCGTCACTGTACTAAAAATGGACTTCTGTGAGGAGGGAAGAGAACGGGCAAGGATGGGATAAAAAGGCCTCTCAGGATAAAGGGTGCTGCTGCAGCAGGAGTCAACGGGCCCGGCAGCGCAGAGCCTCGAACCTGCGCCATGGTGTGGGGAGCCTGGGGCTTCTGAGTTCCCATGGCTGGGTGGGAGGGCAGGGTGATGCGGGCGGCCGTGTCGCGCGGAGGGGGCGGCCGCTGGATGCTGATGGTGGCGGGCGGGGGATGGATAGTCAGGCCAGGGCGCCTGAGAAGCAGAGTGACAGAGGCTACATATACTACTGCACACGGGGCTAGAACAAACAGCACTTAGAGGTCCTCTCTAGAATAAATAAAATATCTACGTCCCGACGCTTTTAGGCATGAGCCTGCACCTCACTCACCCATGCAACATCTCCGCCGGATGCGTGGCTGCCGTGGTGATGACCGGGGACTGGGCCCTGGTGGCTGACACAGGGGCCACCACCGTGGGCAGTACTGCTGTGGAGGTGGTCACGACAGGGCGGGACTGGGGTGGGGAACACAGAAAATAAGCATATAGCTCCACCTAACCTCCTACGGAAGTCAAATACATTTACAGCCCATTCTTTTGAGTGCTTGTCTTCTTTATACTCAAGGGTACAACAGAAGTGTCCTCCTGGCTGCAGCACAGAGCTAACTGTACCTGAATGGGTTGATGGATGATGTGCTGCACTGTGGGCTGCCCGGCTCCAGCGCTCGGACCCGAGGCCGGCCGTAGGACGGTGGGACCTTTGGTGCTGGACATCACGGCAGCAGCGGCGGCCCCTGTTGACATGGGGCAGGGGGACAATCAAAGCTAGCCTCACATGACAGAAATGCTCAACTGTGACTGGAGCAGAATGTTACCAAAGCTCCGATACTGATATCACATGTGAGGCTGAAGTGTTTCAACACCTCCCCCACCCCAGAAACGCACCTCTAGGCAAATGGGAGGTGAAGGTGTGAGGGGGGGCAGCTGATGACCCAATCTGAAGAGCCGGCGTGCTGCTCCTGATGATCTGCACATTGGCTGCCATCAGGTGGTGCAGGTTACTCGAATGGCCCTGGAACAACAAGACGTCTCCCCCGTGAAACATGTCCCAACCCCAAGGACCCTGTAAGAAGACCCTTTGCGAGGGCGGCCGAAGAGCGGCACCTGCTGGCCACTGATGGTCGCCACGGGAATCGCCGACGTCTGAGGCATGCTGCTCTCCATGGTGACAGTCACGTGACCCGGCACCTTGGGGGGCAGGCTGAGGTGGCCCTGGCTGGAAGCTGGTGCAGGGGCGATCAGCCGACTGGGCATGGGCGTCTTCAGGTTAGACTGAAGAGATGGACCAATGGGATCATTCGGAGGCCCGGGTTAACCAATCAGAGACGGTGCAGTCACACTACGTTTTATTCTATCAGCAGTAAACATAATACTACACGTAAACACAGCAAAGCAAGACTAATGAAGCTACACAAATGCAGGATGAGCCCTCACGGCTCCTACCTTCATGGGCCCCTCAGCGAAGGCCAGCGGGAGGGCCTGCGTGATGTGGGTGGGCGGCGCCGACACGGTGACAGGTGTTCCGGGCTGGATGGGCAGGTGCTGGGGCATGGTCAGCGCCTGTCCATGAGCCTGCACCTGCGGATAGGGCCTGACCACCACAGTCTCCTGCTTTTCATCTCTGAATGGCAGGCCCCCGGGAGGGTGATCGCGGGGCCCGTGGTCAGGGTCATGACAGCTCTCCTCAGTGCCTCCTGGGGGAGAGGAAAAATGAACTTATTTTCCAGGAGCACCGGAAACGAATTCTGCCAACACCACAACGGGTGTGTATACCCTCGTCCTTCACCGGTACCTGACAAGCAATCAACCCCCCACCCCCCACCTTGTACAATCTTCAGCATACCTTGGTTTGACTGACTTCCAGGTACAACGGTGCCGCTGCCCCCCGGAACTGAAGCTTGCCCATGAGCCGGGGTGGGAACTCCGGAGCGTGGAAACTGCTGAGAGCTCATCTTGAGATGGACTGTGGATCTGCATTACCAACGAGTTCACCCATTACTTGCGAGTCTCCTTATTAGCGTGAGGTTAAAGCAGATCCCACAGGCATAAAAGTTACGGGGCGACAACACAATAAGCAGGCAGCGCCGGCACGGCTCACAGCTCTGAGATGGCAAATAAGAAAAGAAAGAAAAGGCATCAGAGATGAGGAGGGTTCCTCCCGGGTACGCGGTGCACACACCTTCTCCCCCGCAACGCCACCCGCAGGCGCCCAATGCGTGTTAATCAGACATGCAGTAGGTGACCTTACAGGCTCTCCAGACCGGCTCCAGATCAGGGCGACGGCACAGCGATCACCTCGGACCGAATCTAGCTGATCACAGTGTGTGTGTGTGTGTGTGTGTGTGTGTGTGTGTGTGTGTGTGTGTATCAGGCGACAAGACGCTGGGATCGCCATTGAATCACGGAGGCATCTAGCAGGGTGGCGTGGATTCGTGGTGATGACCAGCTACGGCTTGACGAGCGAACCGGAGACCGCGGGATGGCCGTTCACTTCGGATCCGGCTCCCACTCCGAATTGAGAGCGTAACGATGTGAACGCGACGTAAAAGGCGCCCTCACCCAAACGGCTCGGCAGCTTCCTCCGGGCACGAGCTCTGCACAACTCCTCAATCGGGGACCACAACGCAGCCTGAGCGCCCGCTTAGTTAACTTCGGGCTTCTCTCGCGATCGGTATTTCCGGGTAAATACCCCAACTCATCGTAAGCCCTATTTTTGTACGAGGGGGCAAATTTTTTTTTGGAGGGGGAGGGGGGGTTGTCGATCTCTACCCGTCTCTTCGACAACACTTATGAGTCACACCGGAAGAGGACGACCCTCCGGGGGAGGGAAGGGGGGGGGGAATCACGGCCAATCGCATTTCAGAGTCGAGTTGGCGCCGTCCAATCGCAGGAGAACTTCAGTCGGGCGCGGGTGCGTGTCGGCATGGCCCAATCGTACGTCGCGTTCTTGCTTCGCGTGGGCAAAAAAAACGCCATAGAGAGAACAGACGCCACCGTTAGCCCGCCCTATGGTGTAAACGTTGTAACCCTGGACGAAAAAACAAGAAGGAAAAAAAAAAAAAAAAAAGATCTATATATGCATACACACACTCACATACATATATGGTTTATATATTTAGAAAAGGCTCCTACAGTTGGAAAGGAACATATTATATCCGCAGTGATAACGGGTTGGTGTGTGAACGCAGTTTCCAAATACTGAAACACATGTAATTCATTTTCATAACTAAAACTGTAGGCCAGTCAGACAGTTTATTCCTCGGTTTTCTATCCCGAATATCTATTTAACTGGCGCAGAAGTTACTGAAATTATTACTGTAATGTGACATTTAACTTCATCTCATCCACTTCTACGCACGTTATGAACCACTTTCCTGCAGCTTCAGCGCTTTCAAATGAGCTATATTAGTGGCTGTAGCGATATAACTAACGATAATAGAAACTAACATTGCGCACTTAAAGGATTAATTAATTTCAGAGTATACTCTTCAGGAACGTATAACCATTTAAAATCGTACGATAGGTATAAAAATGAATGGGAGACTTTTATCTTGAAGAGTTTATGCGTGGAGACAACCGGAAGTACAACGTCACCCCTCCCGTTCCCCTTTCGACGTTGACGTAGTGTTCCGTTCGGTGTCAACCGAGAGTCACAGCCGGCTTGAAATGAGTCACCACGTAGTCGGTGGCATGGCATTCTTCGCATTTCTAGTGACGAGAGAACTACCAAAAATGTCGAAGACTGAGAACACCGTTGTGTGGTGGCGTGATTAATGATACCCGGCGCAGTTATGAGGCCCTGAGGTGTAGAACGGAATTTGGTTTTGGTTTACATTGGACCATGCATATCTTGTCAAAGAAAGCCGAGATACCCGGCCGTAACTGAATCTGGTTGCCTCACTAGACTACTGGCTGTTTAAGCAGGAATTCAAACTTACACGTCCTATTCTATCCATACATCCATTTCCCAAACCACTTTACCCTATGCCAGGTGCGGGGAGCCTGGAGTCTTCCGCAGGCAGCATTGCGCTGTATAAAATAACAATGTACTTACTATATTATGTAATAACCGCATGAGAGAGAAGTAAGAGGTTTTAAGCAGGTATTTCCGTGTAGATGCAAAAACAAGTTTATAATGACTTAAAGGAGGGGATACGGTGGCTCAGTGGTCAGCACTGTTGCCCCACACCTCCAGGTTTGGGGGTTGAACCCCCATCTCTGCTCTGTTTGTGCACACGTGGAGTTTGCATTTTGTCCTTGTGCTTCCTCTAAGTATTACAATTTCTTCCCCCAGTTCAAAGACATGTGATTTTAGTCTAAATTGCCTATGATGTGTGATTGTGCGCATGTCCTGTGAAAACCTGGCATCTCATTCAGCATGTGTTCTATGTCCCACTTGCAACCCTGATTAAGTGGTTAGAAGATGGATGGATGGATGGATGGATGACTTTCAGGAATTACTTTAAAAGATGCACCACTAGATGGCAGTATTAACCTTTAACTTGTGTGGTGTACGGTTTGCACCAATATGTCCAACATTCAATATGTTGGCCTCAAGAAATAGACCTTGAAACAAACTGGCACGAGGAAATCATCCCCCATGGTCCATAGCACACTTACGATGTCCTAATGCTCCCCTCGTTTCGATGCTCCTGGGACATCCGGATGGCACAGAAGAACCAGAAGTTAGCCCACCTGCTCTGCGTTCGTACATGACCCACGTCCTGAAGACAGTTTTATATGGCTAAAAGTTCTCACCTCTTTATGCAGCTGGGTATTTTTACAAAGCAGTTCACCTTAAGTACTACATGCTTCTACAGAAAGGCCTCCTAAAATGTACTTGAACTGTTTATCTTTGGGTTATAAACCGATGTGCTTAATTATGATGGCCTGTTCTGAACAGTATCACCGATCACTTGTGAGTGTTCTTCATGCCTACTTTTTCCAAAGCACATTCTAAATACACACAAACAATCAGACCAGCCGTAGCACACAATTCACTTCTGCAGATTTTCACACAGTAGGTCAAACTGAAAGAAGTCAGATGCTGTAAAAACGTCTGGTATTTATATCAGTAGAATGTATCTAGATGCTAAGAAGACAGAGGTCATGCTATCCTTCTTGTGTCGTGACAGATTACGGCCGCTCGAACAAAAAGCAGTCTCTGGCAATTTAAACAATCGTCATTCAATCGCTGAGACAGTTTTTGCAACGTGCATTCCCATTGTGACACATGGAATGATGTTTACACTAACATTAAATGTCAAAATATAAATAAAGGCACACAGTACTGCTGTCACTTTTGTTGCAGATTGATTGCAGATGACTATGTAGTAACTAACTTAGTTAAGTGTTTTTACTGGTCATACAGCTGATCATCATAAACTGTGGACAGTATTTACAACTTGTAGATTATATACTCCTACGTAGGCGTTAAGTTTAACAAATAGGATTTGGATGGTTTTAAATCTAAGGAAGTACAATCACAATGAAAAAATAGATAAGCTAGAGACTATAACTTGTAAAAAGTTGATCTCATCATCATTATAGATTAATGAAATTGAGAATTAAAAATGTATTGTTTTGTTCTTTTTTTTTTCCTGGCAACCACACGTTACAACAACATTCTAGTTTCTTCTATAGCCACATTCTCAACATGTGAAGTATCAGAATGTCCAGAATCCAACCGGAGAAAAATGCATTAAGCGTTAAACTGCTACAGCATGCAGACCGTTCCAGAGTGCTCTCGTCTCTATTCGGGATGCCTGGAGTCTGATGTAGCCTGCCACCCGCATGCAACTCTGCAAGGAAACAAAGCTCCAAGCAGCCATTTTCCCAATCGATGCAGTATAAGCCCAATGTGACCGCCTCAACTGTTAAAGTAAGATGAGCTGGACAAATGCTGCACTCCTAGCTTCGGTTTAGATCTCATTCTGAGGGTTAACCTGACGGAACATTTCTGAAAAGGGTAGCCTTTTCAGAACTTGTCCCAAAAAATCTGAAGCTCAGACTGACTCCTTAGGCGATGACCCTGATAAAATGACCAAACTGGTATTTACTTTATGTGTTTTGCAGAAGGTTACACCAACGATGTACTGTTTGCATTGTCTACAATTGACTGGACAAAACAAAAACCTTTGCTGGAGTAACACAATCTTTACTCAGTCACGGCACTTAAAGTCGCTCTCGTATGCCCCATTTTGACCAAACATTCTGGCATGTGCCAGACCATTTACATAAATGTTTTAAACTGGTCCCTCGCTCAAGCATTCAAGGCAAGCTAGGAAAGGCAGTGAAACAATGTCTTGCTGTACTATATGTTTGTTAAAGGAAAGTGAAATGATGTCAGTTCTACACGGAGACGCCAGGAAAGGGTGGACCTGTTTTGGGGGGGGTGGGGGGGGCTGTTTCCAAGAGCAACTGTAAGTAGTCCTGAGAACCACACAGGCCCATGTGAGCTGCAGATTACTGGTACACTGAGGAGGTCTGAAGCGCAGGTCATGATGTTACACTCTATTCAGTATTTAAGCTGCATGCAGGGTACCAGATTTCAGTTTTTTATTCCAGCAGAACTCTGTTATTTCTGTAGTTTCTGCTCATAAAGATTCCTTTGTCCCTCCAAACCTCCACTGCCACCGCTGCCACGTGACGCGACTTCATACAAGCTCAGCAGACTGATTTGGATGGCACCCATCAGGACGCCCAAATTCCTCCATAATTAACTCAGCAAAAACCTCAGCTAATTTGTTTGCTGGGAACGCCACAGAAACCGGAGAACCAGAGACTGCAAGTCCAACAAAGTGACATTCACCTCAGCATTTGTGATGGATTCGTGAAAGTGTCAGTTTACAAAAATTGGCCCTGGGATTCCCTTCAAAGAAACAGCCTTCCACATGATAGACCACAGAAGATCTCCATGTACCATAAGCTGTGTATCATCGAGACTAATTAGTCAGAAGGTCTTTCACAAGTATGGTAATGCACTAAACATGTAAACCACCTGACTGAATGGGAAAATATACACATTAAGAAGCAAGTTTATGGGTCCAGGTACACCGGATGCTTCTCAAAAATCTAAAAAACTTCTAGCTCAATGAAAGATTAGGATCCATAAATGGTCTCAGTATTTTTTAATTTTTTTTTTTTGTCTTCAGATTAAATCCATATTTTTGGTACAAGAGATGGTTTTACTCACATTCAGCGATGAGCACAGATTTCAAGAACCTTCAGGAAATACACAAAAGTCAGTGTTCATCCCTCTTGCTCTTGTCCAGAAATTTCCAAGCGTTCTCTGTTATAGCTCAAAACTCGTCTCATTTTCAGTAGAGTCCAGGCCTGATTCCAAAAACAGCAGAGATCTGGCAGCTTTCTAGCAATGCAAAGGAGGCCAGCAGGATCAAAATATTAGCGTTTCCTTGGAGACGGGATAGGGGGTTGAAACAGGTTCATATCAAGACTTCTCAACCTTAAGATATCTTGAGTATATATGATGCTAAACCTATCCGGATCCTACTGGAACCACTATTCCACGACTGTATCTGCCACAACAAAATCAGGAATCCATTTTAATAACATATCTGTGCTGTCTGATGAAATACCAGCAGAAAATAATAGCTTGGATCTTCTTGACATCTGGTTTTATTTTGTAGAATATGCTAAAGAAATGTCCAAGCTACGAAGGTCAAAACGTATCTGATGCTGTGCTGAGTTATACATCTCCAGGACATACTGTACATGCATCTTGTACATTACGTTGTTGAGAAGCATGACCTATTACAGACTTTTGGGGTTAGCTGAATATGTACTGTAAATATCAGAATGAAATGTCGTGAATCTGCAACTTTAGGATTCTTGTCAGCATAGCTGTTCGGCAGGAGGTGGGTTAACTTCACCACCATCTTCTTTAGTATCGTTGATCTTGATTTTCTTTCGCAAAGCTTTTCTGTTATCTTTTTGTGCAGTGAGTTGTAGTGCCACGGGGCTCAGGTGACGGCCATTATGCAGCCGTGATGAATTCCACCGGTCCCTTCTTATAAAGCTGTCCTAATCGCCTTCTAGTCTAGTTTCAGTATCTGAACCAGTGCTGTAGGCTCTAGTGTGTCCAATGGAAACAGTTTCATTAAAAGGATTTATAGTGGGAGAGGGATGGCCAACTGGCTGGACATGAAGAGTCACAAACATGAGGTCAGGAAATACGCAAGCCTAGGCCAGCAGGGGCAGGAGTGCAACTGGGGGGCAACCACAACCAACCGAAATAAAAGTGTGCGACTGGGGAAGGAGGGGTGCCGACAAAAGTTCACACAATGATCCACATGCAGCACGTGAGCCTCTTGTTGGCAACCGTTGCAGTACAATGATTTGTCTGTTTGATACATACTTTTTATATCTGTCAGTTTGCCAATCTGCCTGAGACCCTCCCATATCCTAACTGTGAGATGTCATACAGTTTGAACATGTCTAGCATTCCCCTACATCTGGACTTGAACCTGCAGTGTCCAATGTCTCCACAGAAGAATATTCCTGGCCCTCTCTAAAGACATTGACCTTTGGCAAGATCTTCTTGACCTAAGTCAGGCTTGTCATGTGTCTGGTAGAACCTTTAAAATATTTATCTTTTTTTTTTCTTTATTTTAGCAACATCCCAGACATTTTAGTTTTATATCGGAAAAAACTACCCTCCTTCTTTTGTATAGGATACGATCTTTACATATTTCTTCAAAGAACATCAATTAAGTTTGGCAGTTTTGAAACTATTCCCACACGTACTCAAACCAACTGTCCATTCGAAATGTCATCGCAAAGATCTTGATGATTTACTTCAAGTGTATATTATCAAAATTTTAATCTTAGAAGATGGAAACTTGAGATGGACAATACTTCAACAGAACCACTGCAGAATACGAGAATTTTATGAATAACTGTAAACCAAGATAAAGCTGTGAATATTTCCTGTTTGCTTTCATAAAGACACACTGTGAGTTATTCAGAGAACAGGCATTTTCTCCCTCCCATCTTTTGGTTCTCGCTTTCAGAAACCTGTGCTCCACAGTAAAAACATCCATCACCCATTTCACGGTCATCTAGTTTCAGCTGGATTCTCTCAACGGGACACAGTAAGTGGGAAACAGTTGCAGTAGATTAAGCAGAGATTAAATGTTACTAAGATGGGTAGGTGTCGGCTACATTTTGACCCGTTTTCCTCCGCGTCCGGAATGGCTAATTGTTGATCGCTCCTCAACAGACAACTCCCTCACCAACTCCCATCGCTAAGGTATGCTCTGCCAGCCACGTAACCCACCATTCATCTGTTTCCACCTATAGTCTGGTAGGTCCCCAGAAAGCAGTAGATGGCACTGAAGAGCATTGAGAAGTGGAATTCAGGCACCCAGCCTACCCACCCCTGAAGGGTAGGTAGGCTGATACATTGATGGTCAAACCCCTCTACAAGATGCACTTTGATTGGTGCAGCAGTGGAGGGCCCCCCTAAAACACAATTTACAAGGCATCAATAGTCTTCAGTGGAACCTCTTTCTATTGCAACATTTACCAACTGAGAATTAACTGAGACAAGGCTAGGTTGTAATATCAGAGTTACAACCACTGGGCCATTCCTGGCACTTGTTATGATGTTTTACAAGGTGAAGTAAAAAGGCTTTTGGGACCCATTTGCATGGCCTTTGCTGACGCGACATAGGAACCTTCATTTTCTCCTCCATTTCCTTTCTCCTATTCAGCAGTTTGCCTCAGGACAGGAAACTGCAGTCCCTCATAGTGTATTCCAAGAAGAGCTGAAAATGCATTGATCTCTTTATCTAAATGATGGGCCCTAACAGAAGGAAGGAAAAGCAGCCATTCCACACACAGTTAATCAATAAAAACATGAAGCAATGAAGCTACAGTAGAGGTGAATCAAAACACTACTCACATATTTTAGCTGACCAAGGCTACATCAACCCAGTGCTGTGAGGTGTCTCTCACTTCACATAGTCATCCACTGAGGTCATTCTGCTAATCTATCGTAGAAATCGGCATCACGGCACAATGACCCCCCCCCTTGTTGTGTGCAACCCTGTACACCTATCTTTGGTTCAAGTCCCTCAGAACAGAAAGTGTGTATGATTTTTTAAATGATGTATTCTTGGCATTTCTTAGCCAATGACCTAATTCTGTAATACCCCTGCAATGAAACACACCATTTTGAATCTGTACTTCAAAGAACACACGTGATCCAGCAAACGCTGTGAGGGAGGTTCAGCTCACAATCCTTCACACTGACCTTCACAGATAATGTCTACTAATGATTTACGACTTTACCATATGTATACCCTTATGTATGTGATGAGGCATGCACAAAGACTCAATCTTTAATGTTAAAAGAAAACTTGGCAATTATTTGGGTCATAGTAGAGTTTGATGCCCTAGAATCTCAAAAGCTTGACGTCTTGGTCTTGACTCAATGTAACAGGAATTTGACTTGTGACTTCTTCAGGACTTTGTCTTCCCAAATACTGTACATTCCTCAAGAGATACATGACTGAAGCTGGCCAACCCACTTCGAACGGGCAAAGAGTTTTGGCAGGTTTTCAGAAAGAACATTTGGATACAGAAAAACGTTTATCTAACCTTTGAAGTTTTAAAAAATGCCTTTTGAATCATCAGCTCCTGAATTTTCCCCGTGGCTCTTGCCTATCCCTACCTGGGAAATACTTCCTTTGGGAGTGGAAGAGAACTTTTTGTCGAACACGAGACAGCCATGTTTGAGCTTGTTTAGGTGACAATACAACATTCCCAGAAGTGATGCTTGACCTACCTTCTTTACAGACTGTTTGAATGGAATTTATTGAGTAAATATTATGAAACACTGAAAATCACCTAGTTTTGACAAATCATACACCAAGACGAGTGGCTAGACAAACAGACAGATAGGATAGTTTGGTAATGGTTCAGTCGGTAGGATTGTTGCCTCACACCTCCAGAGTTGCGGGTGCAAATGTTACCTACTAGTTTGCATGGCTCCTCTGGGTACTCCAATTTCCTCCCACAATCTAAAGACACACAATTAGGATAATGAGTGTCTCTAAATTTCACGTGATTGTGTGTGTGCTTGGTGCATTTGCACCCCATCCAGGACAGGTCCCAGCTTACCCCACCACGCTGAAGTTGATAATGGATCAGAAGATGCTGGATGAATATGCTACATTTAAATGTAATGGCTTTTTGTTTATATATCATAGTCTTGAATCTTTAAATATGATATTAGGGATTATATATGTCATATAATCATATAATCTGTTCTTCTGAGTTGTTGAGCGTTTCAAAGTATTTCCCGGGCTCTGTAAAATTGCTGGTTAGTTAGCATGTTAGTGTTTTTCTAGGCATGCTTAAGGTGTCAGGCACATGAAATGAATCAGCTGTGAGATATGTCATGACTCTCACAAGACCAACCTCAATAATAATATGACATCTAATTATTTAAGGCAAGGCTCCACTCTGAAATTCCTTCTGTTTGGGAATACAGCCAGGTGAAGATGTTCGAAACTATAATGAAAGTGACCCACCAGAACACAGTGTGAGAAGATGGAGTGCTGGTTTTTCACAACGGCTATTCATCAGCAGACTGCAGAAATCATGATATATGTACTTATTGCTTACATGCAACCAGTTTGTACTGATAAGTAAACCATTACTAAACCATTCCTGACATCTGAGGCCTAACACAATCAAAATATTAAAGTCAACGGCACCGCCGACATGCAGACGTTGAAATCCACATTTTGTGTGTTGTCATGATTCTGTCATTTTAGCTGAATGAGAACGTGCATGTGAACTCGGGAGTAAGGACAGGGTTTGACTCACCCATGCAAAGTGACTCACAGTCTGTTGTCTGTTTCTCCAAAACGCCGGCATACCAGCTGTACCCCACCCCTTAACCACATACCATCCAGGTGTTGCTCATCCACTAGTAGCCCACTAATTTAACAGTTCACATAAAGCAAATGCTAAAGGGGTCAAAGACTTGGGTTTGCACCAAACAGTTAGGCCTACAGGTTCAAAATCTAGGAGCAACTGTCATGACCTTAAGTAACCTAAAATAAGTAAATATCCAGATTCCTAAAACTGTAGGCAATTTGAAATACCATAAAAATTCATAGAAAACACAATGTTTCACCTTGTGTCCAGGATTTAAACCTTTGCCAGGGTACACTGGACAATCAATGAGACCATCCACTCTTCCTCCATGTGTCTGTGATAGATTATTTTTACTTGAAAATTCATGAAAACTGCAGATTAAAACCAGAGAAATGCTGCTTGCACAACATATTTAAGCAGGATACATTTTTTTATTACTTTAGTTTCTTAATTCATAGACAAAGAATGGAAAATCCAAAAAGTTTCCTTATTTCAGGACTAAAATTAGATGACAGTGCCTTGATTTATCTGGACAGAGGGAAGGAATGCATTCCCAAACTCCTCTCGGCAGGAAGTTTCGGAATCGCCAAGGAAACCGGGCAAAACACTTGATTGACTTATTTTTCCCGAAGGACTTCTCATAAAGCACCCAACACAGAAGTGAATATGTGGCACTTGGAGCGGAGAGACATCCATCACTTTGTAACTTAGAGCACCGTGGCTGACTGAGTCTGACACCTAGGCTATACACATCCACCAGGAAGATAGCAGAAAAAATATACAGTGTGTCACACGGGAAGCCGCTGAAGGTCAACTGGCTAGGGCAGCGCTAGCGAGCTAATGTAGAGGTGTCACGCCGTGAGCACCGAGGAAGCGTTAGCTTAGCGACACAGTGCAATTAAGTCCTTTGGCAGAAGACATACACACGTGTCATCCAGGATCACTTGCCTGTTTGCGTAAGTCAGTTTACTTTAGTTGACACATGAGCAGATGGTCCCGTTGCACGCCTAATTGCAAATCAAGATATGTTTACCGATTCATCGTGTCGCTTCGTAAACCATGTAAAGGAAGAAGAAGAAAACGAGTGCCACAATAAAGGACATTTTAAGAGAGTTTCCCTTTGAAAGTGGGCCTGCCTGCAGTGTTGTCTGCTTTTAGACTGACCAGCAGCAGAACCCACCCATTTTCCTGGTCACGGTGAGCTTGGAGACAGGCCAGAAAGCAGTGGATGCATGTCCATCACAGGCACACACACTCATGCTATCGATAATTTAGAGACTCACATTCAGCTTGTGGACACTGAAAGGAAATCAGAATGCCCAGAGAAATATAGGCAAACTCCCGGCATATGCAGAGCACAGGTGATATTCAAACCCCTGACCCTGAAGTACAAAGCTATATTGCTACTCCCTGAACCGCTGTACATCCTGACAGCAGTAAAATAGCTAGACCGATTAGCTATAGTGGTATGTCTGTGAACTGCCTGGCTAAAAACAAATAGCGTGACATACAGACGAAACAAACAAATATGGAAATGCCAGGTTGCCGGCTAACACATAGCAGGCTAAGAGTAGCACACATGCGTAAGCAGGCTAAGAGTGGCACGTACGGGTAGGCAGGCTAAGAGTGGCACGTACGGGTAGGCAGGCTAAGAGTGGCACGTACGGGTAAGCACATGCGATGCAGACAGTGAAAAGCACATTGCAACAGACGAGTCAGATAAATGAGGTAATGCACCCTGACCAAGTACTTTTAGTATGTGCTAAGCCAAGCAGTTTCTTGTATCTAAATTTCTGTCCAGTGGTTTTAGGCATGCATTTTTTAAAAAAAATAAAATTTAGCCAGAGTAAGATGAGAGCCACTTCTCTCATAGTAGATTTTATTTCCCAACCTTTAAAGGAGAAAGGGCAATTCATCAGCCATTTTCAGGTTTTGGTTTCTGAGATACCAAAAAGTTACCTTCTCTCTCTCACTGTCATGGTGACCCGCCATCCCATAATGGTCAAACTCACATTTATGTTGCCTAGTTTGGCTTTTATATGAGAAATGTCATAGCTTTTTTCTCGATAACCTTTACCATTCTACCTGACCAGTTTTGAATGCTTGATAAAACTAATCTAGCTACCAGTCATCTGCATCGACATGTCCTTAAAGCCCTGGCCTCTGATGCTGTGGTGTTCCATATACGCCATAAACAATCAATGTGCAGGGAGTGTGTTCAGCCTACTAGGTCAGAATGAGAAGATTACTGGTTAAGCCGTACCACCTCAGTAGGCCTTCTGCACTACCCACAGCAGCTCCTCTGCATGCCATCTTTATCCCCGATTGTTGTCATTGTGTTTTGTTTATCTCCCTGCCCTGGCACCCAGACTTCCGCTGGTTTTCGATCATTTGTCAGCCGATCTGGCAGACTCTCTTCCAGCCCCCTGTCCTTAATTCCTCCCATCCTCGGGTCACGTGGTTTGGTTCCCTGCCTTGACTCACCACATCTGGATCCTGTAAAGGTCTGTTAAAATTCTTGAAATGACTGCATTAGTGTGCATGGCGTCACCTTGGGTTCCTTGGCAGCTGCGCAATGCTACAGACATCCCTCCATTCTCCTGAGTCTAGAACTTCTGACGGAATGAGGCAGGTTTAACCAAGACAGACCAGCCCCTCCCCAAACACACAAACACACATACACAAGCTGCATTATTTTCAGTGAAATACACGGCCACACTACAGATAACGTAAATTGTCATCATCCCTGCGGATGTTAGAGTCTGTAAAAAAACAATAGATCAGAGGGCATCGTATCAACGTTGATTCCGATCACACTCAAAACCAGTGGTACAGAGTTATACTTTTTAGACACGAAAACCTACAGCCAACTAATTCCGAATTTATTAGACTCTACATTCTAATACTCGGGCTTCCATGACTGAAATTGTTGTTCAGCTGAGTCCGGGGAGTCTAAAAACTACTTCCGTCCATTTGTGTTAAAACCCCAACAGGAATTCAAGGTATTTTTATTTTTAATTTTCCAGCCAAATGTGAAGCAAAAAATGTATTGCATTCTGAAGTTCAGCTTTAACCGAGCTTAGGCGACGTACATGTATATTTAACCACGCATACACACATGCCGTTTATATTTGTGTGCTCACATATAGTCACGTTTCCACCCGGTCCTTTTCCATCTAGGGTAAGAGTAAGCACCCTTATATCAGTGTGGCTGACTGAAATGCCACTTAACAAATGTATACCGTAAAAATAAGATTTGGAAACACCGAAGGCAGGAGTGTGCCAGACAGCGTGCGTCAACAACTAATGAATCAAACTCATACGGCGCACTTTAACCCTTTGTGAAAAACCCTGCCCAGATGTGAGCTGGTACCTTCCTGAAGCTGGTTTCTTTCTTTCATCTATAAATTGTGAAAAATTATAGTCCAATTCAGCCTCTTTATATTAATACGTAAACGGATCCAAGATTACTGCATATATCCACTGGCATGCGTATTTGAATTGTTGACTTTATTTCCCCTCTTTGTTTAAGACATCACCTTTTAGCAATTGTACTTTGGAAGTAGTGAAGGGACAAATGAGGCTTCAAAACTCACGCTGACCGGCAGGTTTTGAAGCCTCATTCAGCACCAGCACTGATGGTTAGTTTGGGATACTCCCACCCACCATGGGTTTTGAAGCCTCATTTGTCCCATCAGAATTTAGAAATAATAAAACAACAAAACATGTATGTGAGATGTGGACACTGGACAGCTTGAACATGTTAGAGTTGTGTTCCACACTTTGAAATTCCTACATTGACGCAGTTTGGGAACGGAGGGAGGTCCCGTCGCCCCTGACTACCTGACAGGCTGACTCACAGTCCCGTGTGCACATTCCAAAGTAAGGTCCTCGCCGCTCTCCCTAATGGCCCTCTAATGACGCCTGTAATGATTGTTTTGTGCTGTGTAAATAACCCAGAACAATGGAAGGAGATTTCACTGCAGATACTTTTAGCGTCTGTCAGTGGAGAGGCCCCCCCCCCCCCGCCCCGCCCCCCCCCCCCCCCCCCCCTCGTCCTTTCCCCCCCTGGCCCTTCGCGGCCTCCGTGGGCCTTGTTCCCCCCCCCCCGCCGCTGC
>JAACJT020000036.1:2220526-2241972 GCA_009936485.2 Gymnarchus niloticus
GGGCGGGGGGGCGGCGGCCCGGCTTGCGTGGGGGGTGGGGCGGGGGGGGGGGGGGGGGGGGGGGGGGGGGGGGGGGGGGGGGGGGGGGGCGTTGGTTTCAGCAACTGTGGGAAAGTGTCTCGTCTTTCATCTGAGGAATGTCAGTTACACGACGGAAGATATGCTAATACAAAATGGGGGGGGTCACCTTAGCCAGAATCAGAGATCGAAGGGTGTCCGGGGTGATTGGTTTAGAAGCCCCCCTCGTGACAGGTTCTTGAATCGATACCCCGAGTCCTACAGAGACATACATACGCACATATATGTACCTATGCATAAAGTCATAATCAGCATTCTCTTTCCCTGCAAAGGCTAAACAAAGAAATCGATGTTGAGCTCGCCAGTCATTCGCTACGCCAAGGGTTCAAGTCTGACCAAAAAAAAACCTCATGCCATGAACTGCACCCCCATAAATCTTGGCTCTCTGACTTTGCTGCCTTTAAAGGAAGCATTTTGAGTGTGCCGTTCATAACACGTATGAACAACAAGGAAGCAAATTTGATACATACGCTTGAGCTGTAGCCAGAAATCTCAAAAATGAAACACTAAAATAGAGCTTGTAGTAGAGTCTCTCAGGTGCAGATGAACCCAGCAAAAGCGGTCAGCGGAAGGAAAAAAACAGAACATACCAGCAGGCTCAGGACGAGCTGTTGTGCAAACACTGGAAATATTACAAGCATCTGCTTTCTGATCCGGGCCTGTTTGTTTTGGCACCAATATTCCACACATCGTCAGCAGTGTCCAGCTTTCCAACGACAAGAATGCCTATCCTACTCACAGCACACAGATCCTAACCATGACCGCACCATATCATGATTATATATCCTTATGACCATGACCGCACTGTCAAAATTATGTATCCTGATGACAATGACCGTACTATATCATAATTAAGTATCCTGATGACCATGACTGTACTGTCAAAATTATGTATCCTGATGACCATGACTGCACTATATCATGATTATGTATTCTGATGACCATGACCGTACTGTCAAAATTATGTATCCTGATGACCATGCCCAAACGGTACCATAATTATGTATTCTGATTACCATGACCATACTGTACCATAATTATGTATCTTGATGACTATGACCATACTATATTATAATGTATCCTGATGACCATGACCACACAGTACCATAATTATGTATTCTGATCAGGACTGGTCAGTTATCCCATCTTTTCTTTTCCCTCTTCAACATGTGGCATGCTTGGCCACGCCTCACTGGAGAGGTGAAGACCACTACATACTTCCTCAAATGTAGGCTGTTAGCCACCTACTTTTTCACTCCGGCTTCCAAGGTCCATCAAACAATGTGACACAAGGATTGTCCTTCACCCACCAGCTTGCTGGAACCCAGCCGACAGCGGAAACCCAAGGGGGAGAAATCCGGCCGGTGTGTTTCCTGTACCTCCTTATCATAGACGTGAGACTTGACAATCAACAGATACGGTAGATGGTGTGAAGGTGTTAAGCAAATTTTATCCTGCAGTGATCCTACAGATGAGCCAGTAACTGTAAATGTATCACTGAAACATCCAGACCGTTTACCAACGCCAAATGATGACTACGCCATCACACCAAGCTTTCATCCACCCCCATAAAGATTCAGGGAAATATTGCCCAACCGACATAGCCCTCATCCCCCTCAACAGTGGCAGCAATGTAAACATTAGCACTGGGCTAAGGCCTCCCATGTCGGCCATTAAATTCCAACACAAGGACTCATCCTTGACCTTGAGTGATCTTACAGGCTGACAACAGGTTTTTCCAACAAACAATCTAACGGCGCGCCAAACTTAAAAGGCTCCAGATGCCAAGGTCATCTACAAAATGCTGCAAAAAAAAAATCGATACACTCCAGTTCAGCACCAAATCAGCCAACTGGCAGAAACGCCACTGCAGGAACCGTTGTGAGGCAATCTACCAAACTGAATGATGTCTGCTGTGTTCACCGTTCCCGTCGATTTCTTCACACAGCGAAAGGCTCATGGAAGTCAATTCGCTGTGGCTAACTGAGAATCAAGGTTCACGGTTGGCTTCTGTGGTGGGCGTTCTGGGAGTTCCTTTCTTTTGAGCCCGTCTCATCAGACCTCGGTGAGGCCATTACGGTGAGGAGAACCTGATCCACTCACGGCCTGTGGCCTGTTAGGTGCTCCAAAGCCCTGGCATACCCAGCAACCTTTCATGACCCCCCTGAGTATCGGCCACTGAGTGGGCATATTGGAGCCAGACAAAAGAAAAGGACAAAGTCGACTAGAACCCTGTTGATGTGTGTGTGTAGGCGGTGTTCGTGAGGCCTTTAAAGCCACAGAAGGAATAGCAGTGTATACACTAGCTCTCCAGACCATAACCACGTAGACCATGAATAACCATTACCGCTGTTTCCATGGTAACTAGTGGCAACAGAGCTGAGAGAGGGCTTTGTTGAAAGTAGTTACCTGTGTGAATCCACATGTAAGCAATGGAAACAGTCATATTGAGAACATATTGAGAAATGATTACGCATGTCTAACAAATGTACTCACACATTCACCCTGCTTGCGGTGTATTGACCATCTTTGTTCAACTGGCTGAACTTTACGGCATTATACAAAAATGTAAGAGTGCCACCTGCTGGTCATTTGTTGGTGTGCAAACATATTGACGATATGCGGTGGAGACGGTGGAAAAAAACAACAAAAGCAGTATGTGGGCATCCAAAAAAACACAAAAACTGAGCGGCCCTGGTACCAGAATGTTCTCCAAGAGTGTGACAGAATCCATTTACCTGGAAGTTGGTCATTTCACACCTGTGCAATGGAGAACCCACTGCTGTATCTTCATGCAAAACATCCACAAAGCCTCCTACCTTCATCAGTCTCAGCCCAGAAGGTAACTAGATCCTGATGGATGGATGTCCTGGAAAATAACCTTCACTGCAGGGGGCACAGGTAGCACTCCGAGACAGGGCAAAGGCCGCTGGTCAAAGCCACAGCTGGTGGAATCTGGCCCTACGAGGATGACGTCTGCCTCCGTCACGCAGGACTGTCTCAGATGGACACTTATGGAGATAATCAGGATTGTCAGGTATCATACCCCTTGTACCCCAGTTCTCTGCTACAATGCTACTCTCTCCAAATTTGGATGTTAAATGGGGTTGGAGTGCTTCACTCCCAAGACATAAAACTTGTCATTACCACAGTGAATCGGGCCGGATAAAATCCAACTCGTTATAACCATCCATCCATCTTTCATCACACTTGTCCAGTTTGGGGATTTGGTTATTAAAAAGCCTATGAGTTTCATCAGACCCCGTTATAATCCCAATCTGTTCCAACATTCTCTCTGTAGCTAAGGGGTACAGCCAAGCCTGGCCAAGGATCTCCACATATAAATGTCCCTTTCATACTCTCCAGGGCACGTGTCCATGGAACGAAATTCCTCGCTGCTATTTGTCAAGCCTTACAAAGCTGGTTACCACAGCAACCAAATACTGTGCAGAAAAAGTGGCCTCAAAGCCCAACATAGCATATTTTCAACAGCTACTAATCATCAGACTAATGAAAAAAAGGACATTGTAAAATAAACAATATTACAAATATTTTTATGAATCATTCCTTCATATGTATCTGTATGACATGAGAGCCCCTCTCCGTCCTTTGCCCCGCGATAACTACTTTTCACCCCAGCCTTCACCACTATCTGTGTTCCACATGGCTGACATTAAAATTCCACACGCTGCTCCCAGAGGGCAGGGGGCGGGCAGCAGCGATGCTTGGACATAGCTGGCTCGACGTGCACATTCCTCCCCAGCTGAGCTTCCCCACTGCTGCCCGGGGGCCCAGTAAGAACTGGGGTGCCCTGGTAGGAGGGCTGCCCCTGTGTCTGGGTGTGGCCATCCGTAGGCACCACCCACTGTCGGAGCACCTAGTTCTCCATTTGATGGGGCATGTGGATGACAGGCCATCTTCAGCCAGTCCCCTGACTCTCCTGGTGCAGCAGACTAGGAGAGGAATGCTATGTCACACTGTGTTCAGCTATTAATAACACCCATTTCTTTTCATTATTCATTTAATCAGATTTCATGAGCCCATAAACCTGTGAGGACTCGCACATCTCACAGAAAACAGCTAGTATCAGAAACCGCATGAGAGTGACTTTGTGTGTGTGAGTGCGTGTTTTGGGCAAAGTGCTGCAATCGATCTGTCAAACTTGTACAATGTCACATCTATCAATTACATCTGTTCATTGAACTGCTTGCGCATCTGGGGAATATCTGACAATCGGTGGTTACGCATCGTTAAGCAACATTTTGAACTAAAGACAGCTATGCAATTTGCTCCTGACGTTAAGAATTGTAGGCCCAGATTATAAGGCCATTATAAACCCAGATTAAAAAGTTTTTCACAATGGAATTTACCGTTTTTCCATTTTCTCCATAAAAAATTGCTTGATATGTCCTCTTTCGTATGTATTGTAGTGTATTTTATACCATAATTAACCATTACTTTGTCTTCTTAATGGGGGGCAACAGAGTGCAGGGGGTACTCATCCAGGGGACCGTTTTCTCTGTCCGAGCTGAAACACAATACTGGACAATAATTTGTAATTTGCAGTTTCCTTATCTTTGTTAATCTGTTAGGGAAAACTCCATGACAATTTCAAACATACCTGCAGGGGGGTATGT
The DNA here is from genome assembly GCA_009936485.2 of Gymnarchus niloticus. Lineage (NCBI taxonomy): Eukaryota > Metazoa > Chordata > Actinopteri > Osteoglossiformes > Gymnarchidae > Gymnarchus > Gymnarchus niloticus. Next base: position 2,225,242 of record JAACJT020000036.1, read on the forward strand.
CAAGTACGGTCAGTGTGTCAGTACCATACTGTATATGTACATGAATTTATTTAGCAGACACTTCAGCCCAAAGCGACGTAGTAGTGAGGAGAACTTGGGGGTCAGAGAGCAGGGTTACGTGGTATCCAGCGTCCCCTGGACCGTTTGGGGTTAAGCAGTTATTGGTGATATGGTTACTTTACTGGCATGCGGTAAACACGACACGTGCAGAACAGAAAATCGAGAGAAAACTAGTTGTAATATTTAGTCTTAACCGCACGGTGGCGCCAGTAGACAGAACGATTTACATTTTAAAACGAAAGGAAAGATTTCGTACCATATACTAGAATGTGTACTACGCTGTATCAGGGTTTTGTGATATACAGCAATCATATGTACTGATTAAAAAGTCGCAATATCACGCAACGGTTTTGTATCAGAATTAGAATACTGCTATTATCCTGGAGGAAAATGCTTGTATTACGAACTGCACAGAACATACATTCCTATACAGCAGTATAATGATGTAAGATACAGGTCATCCGTGAACTTCATTTGGAACAACGCACCAGACTAGCCTTCCAGAGCCTCTTACTAAAGGAAGATACCATCTGACTTTCTGCGGTCAGAGCTGGTGAATATGAAGATTGCCTGTTGCTTACTGTCTTTTGCATACCACGTTACGGGCCTAACATAAACGCATTCCAGAAATATCCCGTGCATTTTCCCTAAGATGTGCTGACATATTTCAGATTTTCTCATGACAGGAGAATTTGGAAGGTAAAAAAAAAATTTTTATTTTTTCTTCGGTTACATGAGTTAAGATATTTAAATAGTGGAATCCATATGAGCCAAAGGAATGATACTGATGTTCATCAAAAATGAAATTTGAATTCATTTTGTCAGTGTGAATAAATAAAATGCCACATATCTGTCATAGTCAGTGTATTTTAAGTTACTTGGCTGAATCATTTTGGTCAATTCCATGGTGAAAACTGAAAATTCAGAGGTTGGAATTGGAGTGGAATTCGGTTGCTTCAAAGGAACTTCATAAATAAACATTTATCATTGGCGATTCTTAGAGTAAGGGGATGCACACTTCTCTAGGATTATATTTACCAAAGAAGGGCAAGGTTTTTCAGTAGAACTGGTGCAATTAAATTTCCTCATCTTCAACACGCCTGGTAATAATATTAGATCTAGTTCACAATTTAAGGTCACCACATTACCTGAATGGAAATTTTGTCATGGGTTCAATTACAAGAAATTAGGATAATTCCTGACTGCTAATTTAAAGCAGTGAGTAAGTATAAAAAATACGTCATCAATTACAGTTTGACAACTGTTGTGTAAGAGCGACAGGCAACCAAAAACAAACCCCGGCGAGAGACTTTCCCATATTTCCAAACACTGAAATTGATTACTTCATCATAGCCCATGACATATGCAACGTACACTTATAGTACACTTCATTAACCCAGCCACTGTGAATGCAAGCCAGTGTATTCCTTAGTGCCAGTCCCAAGCCCGGACAAATGGGGAGGGTTACATGAGGAAGGGCATCCGGTGTAAATCTTTTTTTTTTTTTTTTTTTTTTTGCCAAATCAAATATGCAGACAACAAAACAGATTTCCATCCCAGATCGGTTGAGGCCCGGGTTAACAATGACCAACACCAGTACTGTCAGCCAACAGGGTGCTGATGGAAATTGGGCTACTGTTGGCCAAAGAAGAAAGATGGATGTGGTGAGAGAGGACATGCAGGTGGTCGGTGTGACAGAGCGGGATGCGGAGGACAGGAGGAGATGGAGACGGTTGATCCGCTGTGGCGACCCCTGACGGGAGCAGCCGAAAAAGAATGATGACTTACAGTATACTTAATTAATTGTTAAATAACAATATCGCTTATTTCGGTGGATCTCAACCTTTTTTGAGCACTGGACAGCCACGACATTTTGACCCATCTGCTTCTACAGAAATAATTAAGACATATTTCGATATAGTTGTTAAAACTCCCTTTCATGTCTTTTAATATTTTAAAATCGTTCCAAGGATCCCCTGTAATTACGCCAGGGACCACTAGGGGAATGCGGACCCCCGGCTGCGAAACAGTTGCTAATTTTGATACCCGCCAAACAGGGGACGTGTGTCTACGTAATTAACGTTTGCCAACGTTCAAAGACCATTAAGTTGAACTGAATAACCTGGCCGGTTCATATCTAAGTATATGGATTGTAGCACTTGGCAGGATTGTCCAAGAAACACCAGGCCCGAAGCATTTTAAACGAAACTAGCCCATATGCGGTATCTACATCAAACGAGCTGTTAATACAACGAGCCTGGAAAGAAGCCATGGTCGTTTTTATATTTGTTATGTCATCAGTTAATTTATGACTGTACTAGAATTAAAACTAAGAAAACAGTACGTAAGTAGGACTTGTTTTTCAAAAAGACGATTCCGGAAAGATAAAGAGGCCCTCAGGTCAACGGACTAACGTCTCTTTTAAAGAGCGCGCGCGCATAATTGGTCTGGCCGGTTGACTGAGGTGGTCTGTTACGTTTAACCGTTAGTTAAGGGTAATTATTTACTGTGAATGGTGGATTATTATACCTGTGACCTTAATTTCGACCTAGTATGATGAGTAAATAGCACTTTTTAAAGTGGCTAGCAATGTGGTTACCTAAGTGTTTATCCTTAATTATAACAATTACATTTAATTAATTAGAACGGAATTGCACAATCTATTTAGTGACGTAAGCATATATCTGTTAAATTATATTAGCCTTCCTGTAAGTGTTTCCTTTTGTAATCGTTAGTTCTAAAGTATTAATTCTGGGTAGGTATGCCTGGCCTGAGTAATTTACAACTGACTCATTTGGTTTCATTTCATGTACGTTTCCTTGTAAGCCTACACTTCTTAATACATTATTCGTTTTAAGAATTAAGCCACGGACAGGTAGTCTGACAGATCCAAACTAAAATCAAAACCATGTGGGGCGACTGTATTTCGGCCAGAAAAAAAAAATCACAATATAAAGAATAAACGGTTGAAGAGATAATCACACCTGGGAATAACATGCAGCGTGGTAAATACTAGTCTTGTAGTGCTTTACATTATTACTAAACTGTATTTACTCGACAGGAACTTGAATAGCTGGTTACTACATGGTATGTTGTAGACCATACGTTAAGGTTTGTTTCTGAGCGACGTTTTGAAAGCTTGTAACAGAAAAACAAAGTCGCTTATTTAACCCGGGCTTTACTCCCGAAGAGTCGCCGAAAGCCAGGATTAAAACACAGCAATTTGTCTCGTATTGTTTCACTGCCCTCCGACACGCCGCGAAACTCCGGAGGACAGTCAATACGTAAGTATTTGTTGTTAAACTACATAATTTTAAAATATCCAATGGTAGAATGAAAAGTATATGGGTGAATAAGGCATTAGAGATATTTATAGGACGTTACGGGAACGTTTGTCCCTGCATACAGTGCATAGTCCCCAGAATGCTGGACGTTCAGGGGACGTCATTTTGTCGGCTGAGTACACATTTATAGACATATATGTATGGGTGACTTAATATCACTTTTAATAGATGTGTACGCAGGGCACCGAGTTTCCCATCCATGCCAAGCCACACCTTTCTCTGAATAAGCTGCACTGCATATAAAGCGCCGGACGGTAACAGCCAGCATATTAACTGAGAAGCAGCACCACGCAGTGTGACTACACCCATCCGGCTGAAGGAGCATCTCTCCTCAGTGAGTATCTCTCCTGCCCGACTGACGCATCCATCCTGTGCATTATTGATTGATTGTGTATCCGCACAGATGCTACACAGTAAGGTCAATTTAACTTGCCTGTGCAATTTTAATAGAATATGTGTATAATTTAGTCTGGGTCTCTCCAGTGATCCTGTTTTCCTCACGTTACATTCTTGTGATCCTATTAAAAGCTGCACTTGCCGTATCATTGATGTTTTCCGTTTAATACAACTCACTTCTGACCTTCTCTGGCCGGTTCATGCCACGGTGTCTGATCCTGATGCGACAGTCATAGGGTCTCAAAACTCGAAATTGGTTACCACATATCCTTCTATACAGAACAGCATCTCCGATTAACTTGTACTCAGAAAGAACAAATATTTAATTAGCGCATAATTATATAAATAAACACGTGAGGTCTCCTTACAGATTCAATGCAGTCCATGTGATAAATTATAACCTGTACAAGCCCAGGGAGAGCTGGTAGCAGGTTATAATAGGTGAAACAGAATGTTTACCGAGCTGCCCGTCTTCAATCCAACAGCCAAGTGAAAGATGTCCCAGAGTGAGTCAGCCAATGAGTGCCCTGTTTGCCTACGGCACTACAACCGGCAAGAGCGCGTGCCCCGTTTGCTCCACTGCAACCACACCTTCTGCACGCCATGCCTAGAGCGCATAGCCTTACGAAACGGCACCTGTGGCCTCTGCACTGTGCGCTGCCCCCTCTGCCGCTGGACCACCTGCCTGCACCCGATCCAGGGCTTCGGACCCAAGGAGTCACTGTGGGTTGACAGCCAGCTGTGGGACTGCATCCCTAGTTGCGATGAAGAGGAGGAGGAGGAGGAAATCAAACCAGAAGACACAGCTGGCATGCACACGACAACTCAGCAGAACAAATGGTAATTTACCATCCCGTCGTTCTCATTTAGCTGCACTGTTGATTTTGGGGGGGGTTAGGAGCAAAGTTGTTGCTTCCATTGTTGTTCGAGAACCTACACTACCAGTCAAAAGTTTTTGTACACGCTAAGATTTTCTACATTTTCAATGTTACTCACATAATTTTCACAAAAAATTCCAGACACTCAATAGTGTACTGCATATGTAAATATTATAATTTGTCTTCGCAAACCACAAAGCTCAACTCCAGCCAAAAGGAGATTTATGAATACTATAACTTAAAAAAACCCTAATAAACCATAATAATCATAAGCCATGCCCAGGGGATGTTGGAATGAACTTACAGAGCAATATTTGATGTCCCTTGAAAGAATGCCTCAAATCTGCTCTGCTGTTATAGTTGCTAGAGGAGGCTACTTTGAAGAACCAAAAACATGACCAATTTTCTTACTAACAAAGGTATTCGAAGGACGCTGAACATGAATGTATTGTTTTTTTTACCAATGAATGTTGAGTGTCTGGAATTTTTTGCGAAAATTATTTGAGTAACATTGAAAATGTAGAAAATCTTAATGTGTGCAAGAACTTTTGACTGGTAGCGTGTATAAAAAAAAAAAAAAAGAGGACAGGCCAGAACCTGTACACTCTACCTTCATTCATGGGTTGGCTTGAAGAATGAGATATTAAATTCAATTTTATTTATATAGTGCCTTTTAGAAGGACCATTCTCACAAAGCACTTTACATAGTCCTGGGCCTAGAGTCCCCAGAGCGTAAGCCAAAGGTGACAGTGGCAGGGAAAAACTCCCTCAGGATGAAGAAAGCTTAGGAGGAACTGGACTCAAACTTGTGGTTGTCTGTATTATAGCCGCTCACCGCCTTCTTTCCATCCTACGCTCAATACAGCTCCATAACGACGTTAACCCAGTCACTCGTGAATCTTCCCACTATTTTGAGCAAACTGGGCTTCAAGCAGAGGCCAAGGATTTTGCCAACAAGGCCCCGACAGGTAAGTCGACGTCTCTGGCGGTGCCTCTTCAGGACTGATTTGACCCATCCACCATTCTCGCAATGTCTAAATAATCCGATTTCTCCTCCCAACAGCCACCTTTGATCAAACCCTTCTGGAAACATCCCTGCTTCGGTTGCACGTCCAAATCCACGTCTAGACCAGGTAAGATTGAGCTACTCATTTTACAATCATTATCAGGGAGCTGAGAAAGCACAGAAGCAGAGATTTATTATGTATAATTTTTACTTGGGTCTTGCTGAGCAGTACAATGTCTGTTTAGATCAAAAACATTTTAGAAAGATAGATTGAATGCAAGGTGTCAACACCTTGTTAAATTACTACCAGGTATTCTGTTTGTAACACAGTATATATCTATGAAACAATCCTGACTAACTGGTAATGATTAAAAAGCTGTTTATGTGCAATGTTGAAATGCCCTTTTATCATGTGATCTGTGCTTACTGTTTCTTTGTCTGCTCTCTCTGCCTGCGCAACATCAGAAACCGATTTCTCAGTGCAGATGCAATAAAAGGATGTCACCAGTGCAGAAACCAGGATGGAAGAAGGATCTTCTGGACAAACCAGACTGTTGATTTTCAGAGTTCCTGCCTGACATACACACACCAACAGGTCTTACAGGAAACATTGAAGGAAAAAAAACTCATCAAATCCTACAGACTCTTCTAACTAATCTTTATTCTGATGTTAGAATGCACTACAGCTAACAGATAACTAATATCGTTAGGTTAAAATTTGGAATTCTGTCCGCAAACTACCTCTGAGTATTCTCTGAATGCTATCACTGAGCCAGACTACACACCCTGAAGAAAAGATTATAGAAATATGTTAATCTATGCGTATTTGTTTATATTTGTTGGCATTGTATTGAGCCATAGATGTTTTCTCTGTCAGTTGCTTTGTCTTTATATCCAGTCTACTGATCAGAATGAATTTCCTGTTTAATGCACAGCATTTATATGACATGACTTCCTTTAATGCAATTATTTGAAATGAAGTCTTTTTGATTTGTACTGAGTTCACACAAGCCTTTGTATGAATATTTCTTGAAATCAAGATCACTTTTCCCACTTCCAAAAAAGCTCACACTGTGTTGTTGGAACAAAAACGTGAATCTGAACCCCAGAAATCCAGACAGCACACAGGAAACATCATCTCCCAAGGCTTCTGGGACACCGCAGAAATTTTTCTCTTCCATGATTTCATACACTCGATTTTGAGAGAATCAGCAGACCATCACTGGAAGAAGCCCTGGCTCTCAGAGAGAGGCCGGGAGATGTTTTGGAGAGCCCACTGCAGGATCCCATCTATGGAATTCTGTTGGAAGAGACAGACAGATCCTAATTATCCCTACCATCAGAAGCCGATAAGTTTTTTCACCAGCATTCTATCCCCAGCGGCTTAGACAACCTATGCATTTATCCAACGGGGTGGGGGGTAGCACATTGCTCACCTCCCCCACGATGGGGTCCAGGTCGTCTTTGTTCAGTGCCATGTCGGAGAATATGCCTCCCTGCTCCGGTGGGTCCTCATACAGTACCACCTGTGGGGAACACAGGAAGCAAACACCTGACGCCTGCTGGCCCCACCAGGGCACGTTGCAGTGTGACCTACGACCTTTCAGATGACCTCTGAGAGAGAGCTAAGGAAGGTTGTCAGATGTTGTGTTACTCATAGAAGCCCTCAGGGTTTTCCACGGTCACAATTTCCGTTCATGTAGCTTGAAAATTACAGTACAAATCACAATTCCCAATCCTTGACGTGGGACAGAGTTCAGCATGTACCATACCGGCATGATTAGGGACGTAGTCTCTGGGTGGGAACTCTCTGTGATGCTGGGCCAAATCTCACAACAGGACCGGCACCGGGACTTCTCACTGTCCGGTTGGCATGGAAAAACGGGCAGAAAAAAATGGGGTCAGTCTACAAAGTCAGTCACTGCCTGGTATAAGCACACTGGAAGCGTCTAACGGGAAATGGGTTAAACTAGCGTTTGAATGCACAATGCTCCTACCTACCCCACCATCACTATGTAGGCCAGGTGATTAGCGTTTAGCTTCTAAGCATGTTCGTGTGCTTTTAATGAGTCAGACTGCCATCCATTGTACACTTATATTTGTATGTAACAGTATACATTTCACTGAAGTACCTCAGCATGAGGACAGAATAGAAGAGCCCTTTCGAGTAGCTGAAACGTGTAGTGTCTTAACCGCTACGCCACCTGCTGGTGTGCATGTGAGTGCCACCGAACGCAGCTCAGTGTCAGCCATCCACGCAGCCAGACCCAGCTGACTCACCCCAGGGATTCGCAGTGCGGGTGAAAGCCCCGAAGACACTGGGAGCAGAAAGTCATCTGCCCACCCTGCTGGCACACACCGCAGCGCTGCCCCGCCCCCTCATCGCCGGCCTGGTGCTCGATAGGAGGAAGGAGCACACACAAACCCTCCATCATCATCCTCATCTTAATGCCTGGGTGTAGTTTAGCATAGCACAGTTTATAATATCATCACTACTATTACTAATACTTACTTAAAGAGAATCATTTCTACATTTACATATTATTCTAATATTCCACACCACCAGTGAGACAGCTACTTCTTTATTTTAATTACACTGAACTTTTCAGTTCGTTGAAGTTTATCCTAGCTTAGCTAAGCCATCTTGAACCTGAAGAGGACCTACAATCGCCATTACCTGCCACTCCAGTTTCATATATCAGCTTGCTGGCTGTACGTTAATGAGAACGAGTTATCTGCTACGGCACCAGCAACGGTACCCAAAGACAAAATAGCTGTACGATACCTTTAAACTGATTACGTCATTACCCACATTGCTGGGAGAGGGGTGCCTTAAGTAAACATTCTTGGGAAGTGTTTTAACGCTTTGGGGAATCACATGAATGCAGCCATGGCACTAAGACATGAAAATGGCACGTTTATTAAGTGGTGGAAGCCCCACCCTCGTGTTGAATTTCCAGATTGCCTACATGTGTGAGACACAGCAAGCTGATTTACATACCGGATGTTACATGAAAAACCAGTCCGGTGTCCTTGTTTTTCCATGACAGTCATATCACGAGTATTGAATTCTTCACCTCCTTTAATTTAATTAAGCTTCTTCATTTGTGAGCCCTGCCAACTCTCCACTCCCCCACTACACCCCCACAGCTACGCCATCTGTCTCCACCCCGCAGGAGCTACCTGAGCGTCGGAAACTGGGCAGCTCTTGGTGGTGGTCAGGCTGGACAGTGAGGTGGAGGAAAGGGTGGAGAAGAAGGAGAAGTCCAGAGTGGAGCTGGAAGAGGCCTCTGTCATGGGGACCGGCTGGGGGTCACATGTACACAAACAAACACGCAAGTTAATCGTTAAAGTCAAGGTGGCAAATTGAGTTAATGATTCCCTACCGGAGAAACATAACAACACAGTTACTTTACATCAGATGTAGTGATTCAAATTGACTTGTTAACGTTCCCCTGTGGTTGGTGTCTCACTACTTCTCCCCCGACACACAGCTACACCGCAAGCTCACCTGTGCTGATGGGCGGGTTTTTTTGCTCTCTGGCGGTTTCCCATGGCATAGCTGACAGTGCCAGGTACCACTAGAGAGTTAAAAAATAAACAAACACAACAACTTATGTACCTTATTAATGCTTTTAAAAGCAGTGAGACCAGTGAGACTGTATCGATATAGGAGTATTGACCTGGACTCTTTGGTAAGAGTTGCCTTTTGGCCTTCTAGTAGAGATATCTGGTCTCCACCCTGGGGGTGGATTGTCAAATGTGTGGCGTTTGTGTCAGTGCTGGAGAGCAGCAATACGAATGCCATTTCTCTCCTGACCACTGACCAGGCGTTTGCTGGAGCTTGATCCCAAATCACTCACAGATGACCTGATCGTGGGTGAGGATGTTGTAAGTAGCAGAGCAGATCTTTTGAGAGTCATCCCTCCATCCAAGACTTTGTCGGTGGCCGGGCCCACAAATCCCCCCTCCCCCAACCTCCTCAAAGCACTCACCGGGGGAGTGAGTCCAACAGTCCATCTCTACCTGAAGTAACCAATGAATCGGATGACAACTCCCTCTTTCCTGTGGGCCTTTTACACAGTATGGGGTGTGTCTTGAGAACGTAACAAACCTCTGACAGGAGCACCGTTTATATATTCCCCACAGGGTATCGAGATGGACGGCTACCGTCTCCAGATCTCCAGGTGTCCCCCTGGACGATTCATGCCCTTTTTTATCCCCAGCATGGCCACCTAGGGCCATATTGTTCGCTACCCACAATGGACCACTCCACAGACAGTCACCTGGGGATGGAAGAGAGAGGAGGCACAAGACATGCCAGGTGGTAGGCCCGGGGACAGCCGTCACAGCAGATCAGCTCGCCGCCGTCTTTGCACACGGCACACTCGTCATCGTTATGCAGGACCTGAGCGAACACAAACGTGACCTTTGGAGTGAGGCTTGCATACGGTGTCATGTGCGGTACGGCGTGGGACCAGACGAGGATGGCAAAATGGGGACAGTTTAAAACAACTACATGAGTCAACAAGCAGTAGATTATCTCACAGGAATGCTAAAGGGTACATCTACAAGCAGGAGAACGAGTAACTTTAGTAAGCAAAGACTGCATTTTCCCAAATACTGCAGTCTGCTCAAAAAGGCAGAATAGAAAAGGAAAATTTACTGACACCAGAACAGTTTGGCTCTCCTGAGGTCTCAGTGAGACGCCTGTGGTAGAGTAAGGAAAGTCTTACAAGTTCAAAGAGTCACTACAGACTGAGATGCTGTTTGAGGTAAACACTGCATTCACTGACGTGTTAAAACACTTTTCAGCAAGTTTGCACATCGATGACAGATTTTTACAAAGCAGTAGCTCAACAATTCAGCAGGTGTTTCAGTAAGAGCTTACAAATATAAGGGGTATGTGTGTGTGTGAGTACGTGCGCATGCCGTCGTGGGCTGGCATCCTTTGATTGTCCTGGTTGTACCTCAGCCTTGTGCCCTATGCTGCCTGGTATAGGCTCAAGGCATCCGGGAACTCTATCCAGGATGAGCGGTTGGAAGATCGACCGATGGACGTCTTTCTGTGGAACAATTTTTCAATGGGTAAACGTGCATTTATGTATCCCCTGTAGTTATGTACATAATATAAAGAGGGAATACGTCTTTATTTTACATTCTCTTGCTCATTCTTTTGGGATTGTGTTTTGAATATGCTAGAGAAAAAATATTTTCTCAGTGATCGCCTATGCCTTTGACAGACCTAAGAATCCAGCCCAATGGCAGGGCTGTTGTTGTAAATGCTGGTGAATACCACATTACTGGTCACTGAAAGGTCTGTTATGAAACACCTCACATCACAAGCCATTCCATAGACCAAACTGTGTTAAGTGTAAGTTTTTAGGGGCTCAATTCACTCCTTATTTCAATGGAAGGACTATAAAAGTGCTCTTGCCAACAGAATGACTCTTCCAGTAGAAGCAGTAACCATAAATTTTCCGTTAAAGCTGAGATAAAGGATATGGATATTATTCTCATTAAATGAGTTAAAAAAAAAAAAAAGCCTGTGCACAGTTCTAAGGAAGACACTCCTCGGATGGTCCTGTTGCTTTTCAGTTCAACGGTGTCACGTTAGTTCCTCATTCCAGCCGGAATCACAAAAGCAAAACGCTACCAACCTCCCTGATTCTGTTACTTGGTTCCCCCTTGTGGCGGACTTGGGTCTTCGCCGTTTTTGACTTGTGTCCAGCAGACAGCTCGCCGAGTTTGGCGGGAGAATAGAGCTCGCTGCCCACTTTGATGCATTTCTTGGAGTTTCCTGTAAGCCAAAAGCTGTGACTTTAACCAAAGTGCTGGGGACTTAAGGGAAAGTTGGCATTATAGATACGACAACCTGGGATGAACGAGCCGTAGAAGAACCGTGTCGTTTAACCCGATTTACAGTAGAACGTCGAATATTAAAACCAACTAGGACCAAAGTTAGCTTGGATAATCAAATAGTTTGGATTTTCAACCATACAAGAGACTATCTAGTTTATGCAAAACAAAATGAGTTAAAAGATTCAGTGAAAACGAACATGCTGACAATATACAACGGTACAACAGACAATATCGCATCTAGGTCATGGGACGCTGTCCAGAGTCCACAGTAGTAGCCAGAACCAGCATTTTATTGTTAACTTCTGTGTTGGAAAATTTAGGCTATTATTAAATTACACTGCATATCTCTATACCTTTATATACATTATAAAAGGTCAATGTATAACAGTTCAGCATAACAATTAAAATAGAAAAATTAAAAATAATTAACAACAATTAAAGGTACATACTTTGGGGCAATAATTGACAGTTCGGATGATTGACGTTTAGATAATCACCATTTTACCGCCCTTCCATAATTAAGACTTCTTTTTGTTCAAAGTGACATCTGGGTAAGGAAATCCTCCAAAGAAAGAGCAGCGGCAGTCACGAATGTCCAGTGAAGCACAGACATCCTGTCCTGACCTGACCACCCAAACCCATGCTGGACTGGCAGAGGACCACCAGGACCCTGCCCTGGCTCTGCGACTGCAGGAAGGCATCAGTACTGGCCAGGTACCCGCCGGTGGATGCAGGAAGGGGCCAGTACTGGCCAGGTGCCCGCCGGCGGATGCAGGAAGGCGTCAGTACTGGCCAGGTACCCACCGGAGGATGCAGGAAGGCATCAGTACTGGCCAGGTACCCGCCGGAGGATGCAGGAAGGGGTCAGTACTGGCCAGGTACCCACCGGAGGATGCAGGAAGGCATCAGTACTGGCCAGGTACCCACCGGACTCAAAGACCTGCTTGATCAGGATTCCCTCCACAGCCTCGCAGCCCACCGGCAGTTCGCTAGACGACAAGGTCACCGACCGCTGAACTGAAGTGGCAACCGCCTGGATTCCTGCAAGCAAGACAGGATTACGCCCATACCCCAGGGAGGTGTTAAAATGAGGACATGCTTAAAAAACACAGCACTGCCACGTGATCACCCACACATGCTCACCACTCCCCACCGGCAACCGGGAGACTTCGGTGCTCTCCGATTTTCTAATGGACTTCAGCTTGGCCCCTGTGGGACCACGAAAGGTTTATGGGACATTGGCCTGAGAGAGCTTTGCCGTACCCCCTGCCCAGCTGAAGAGGGCTCACCTGGGCTGTGCGTGCGTGGCTGCTTGCAGTGATGGTGCGGGTGCGGCATTCTTCGGCCCTCCTCTGGACTCCGCTTGCAGCTCAGTGGTCTGTGAGGTTGAAGAGACGGCTTGGAGCTGCTGGAGTTCTTCTTACCGTGCCTCGAGCTCACACTGTCCTTGTCTGTCAGGGGGAAATCCAGCTCCTGTTACTTCTCCAAAGAATCCCCCCCCCACACGCGCCGTGTCTTGTGTTACCTTGCGGGAGGCTGGTGAAGAGCGACTGTAGTTTAGGGTACCTCTCCTGGTTGTATTCCTTGGATAGATTGTTCCAGAAGGCCTGGATGACATGGGCCTCCTGGTCAAGGAGCCAAGTGAGCAGGGAATAGATGGCCTTGTGAATCCCATCCTGCTTCTTTCGTTCCAGCGTCTCCTGCAGAGGTCAGTGATAAATTCAACAGGGAGGAAAATAAGGTAAGTGTGCCTTTAAAACAAAGCTGGATATCCATAATATCTGAACTCCATAATTTTTCTGGCATCCATTGAAGCACATTATAGTAGGATGCATGACATGTGTGACCCACAATGGACTCTAATCAACTTGCATTTACTAACAATAAAAGTGAACTCTGATTCAAAATGTTGGCACAGATTATACAATGGACTGTAATATCAAGAATTACACGTCTTCTTTGAAAGACGCTGCAGGGTTGAACAAGATAATCAGGGTCGGTGGCAGAACAAAATTGGTGGGGGGGGGGTGCATCAGCCAAAACACATGACGGGGGGAATGGCCAGAAGTGATAGCTGTAAATTTTAGCAGACTGAATCTATCATAAAATGCTGTATTAATAATATCACTGCATATAATGTATTATGTACATCAAACTGGGTAAACTATACATAACAAAAAATAATACAACTCTAAAAGACGTTACCTTTGCCTAAACTAAAATGAGATTAATTTGAACCAAGAAAAGTGACACGTTATAAACACATGAAAAAGATGCTGCCTGGGGTTGAAGCTGCAAGGAAAAGCCGTTAAAGGGATGCTTCTAATATCCAATCAGATTTGGAGTAAAGGGGGCGTGGTGGAATTATGTCACTGAGGTCAGTTATTCAATAGGTGTCAAAATCTGGCAGAACACCGGCTAAAACACGTGATCGGGGGGGGGCCACGGTCCAGATTTTACTTCTTCGCCATCCGGTTGTGGTCCCGCAGCTTGCAATTTGGTGATTTCTGTTTTGCGAGCTGTGTTTGAGGGTGACCTGGCCCCTGGTAGCCCCCTGTGGCACCAACCCTGTAGATAAGTCACACTTGAAATCATCTTGCAATCGCTTTGGTCAATTTCAAAGTGATGGGACTGGTCTTAGAAGCAATGTGTTGATGAAATCACAACATGCTCTTGGAGCAAAACCAGTTGGATATACCAAATATTTATCAGCCTGCCTGATAAGGCCCTCCTTTTTCCAGCCAGGAACTAGCAAACAGTCGTATACAATTTAATGTTACTCCATAAACATCTGGGACCCCAATAACCATTGATTTATGAGAGAGAACACCTTGAACTGCTGCTCAGTGACAATGTCGTGGTCAGCTAGCCCGTAGAGCAGTGGGAAGGGGTCATCGATCGCCATGGCGATCTCAGTCCGTGAGGCCCTGAGGCGGGAGTGCAGGTCTGCTTCTCTTGTCACCTCCCTGTTGCACATCTGACACGGAGAGAAGAGTGACGGGCCAGAGGGTCAGGAGGAGCCAAAGACTGCAAGGCCCAAGCAGCCCCCCAAGGGCCAGATTTGACTCTGCTAGGCTGACTCCATCTTTTACGAGCCTAGGCTGTTGTAATCAAGGAAGACTGTACACATAAGCTCTGCTGTTGTCGGGGAACATTAAGAATTTATGAAAGCCATCATTTGGAAGGATTTCAAAGCTAAGTGGAATACAGTATAGTTGGTAAACTGCTCATAAGCGCTAAAGCAAGGTGGTGTTACGTCCAATCGAGACAATGTTTTTCCCATCTCGGGATTAAGAAAAGTCTCAGAATTTTCCCAACCCTGTTCTAAAATCAGGGGCCAGCAGCTAAGATATGGAAACAAACTGTGTAGCCCACAGTGAAAACAACAGTAAACTGTGTAAGAAACAGTGATTTGAACAGTGAACAGCAAAAACAGTAAACTGTGACACTGAACAGTGAAAGACAGTGAACAGGGAACTGTGAAAGACATTGAAGTGAGCAGTGCTGTAACAGACAGAAAACGGCACTTACCCTGGATGCGGCAGGTCCAGGATGTTAAGCAGAACCTTCAGCTCCCAGCCTGAACTCACTTTTATGTGACTCTGTGGCCATTCGAGAAGTAGCCAATTAAATCTTACAGTGTGATTGACCAGTGATCTCCAACCGTTCGAAGGAAACTGCCTGGCTTATAATACTACGTCTGTTCAGCCTGCTGTAGTTAATTCCCCCATGTAGCATGACTCCACTGGCTGTCCAAACCACAAATTCATTTTTGCCCAGGAGGGCCACAGCAGCACCTTCGGGGGAGAACACACATCTACAATGGCTCCGTTCACCTGGTGTTTATTTGTTCATTGTCTGCCCACCATTTCCTCACCTCAACGTACCTCTTCTTCATTCCCCTGGTGGTTTCACCACAGGTGAGCAGTGGCTGGGAAATTCCACACATGAACCGCAGTCCTTCCTCTATAGGCCCAAAAAGCAGCACCAGGCCTCAGGAGGGAAGGCCTGTGTGCCTGGGGTGCAGGTGGGTGGGTCGGCCGGGGGGCTGTGACTCACATTTCAGACAGACCACATTGCCTCCCAATCAAAAAACAGGTTCTTTCCAGGTGTATGAACCCTCTCCCAATCCCCCACCATATAGCTCCTTCTTCATAAACTTCCATGTTTCCATGAAAATTTAGCAGATGAACCAAACTACAGGACCCTAGAATATTTAACCCAATGAGCTGGTGCTCCATTTTCTTTCCGCCCTGGCAGATTTAGTGCTGAATAATGGGTTATTCTTATGATACCTCCATAAACTAGATTCCTTCAAAAGATTGTAAACAAGGTTACAGCTTAATAAATTTTATTGTGGACCATAAACGTTATTCGCTGGAATAAAATAAACCAATAAAAGTGAAATTTTTTTAGAAGGTGCACTTGCTTATTCAGTATACAATTATCACATCACAGCCTATGAATGAATAAACAAATGTAAAGGCTGACTATCTCCTACCCCGATATCAGAGTTCCAGTTCTGTCTTCCCTCATTCCACAGTACAAGGTTCTCATCATCTCCATTGTGGAAAAGGTTGCCCCCTTGTGGAACGGAATCCCACACACAGCCTGCATTTCACTTCCCCGATTTCTTTCAGGACTTAACGGTCCAGTGTTGGTTTACGCTTGCAGATAGAAGAACACACAATCTTCCAGATTTTGTTCCCCGATGCACAAAAACAATACTGTGCGTGGAAGAAAGAGCCAGGGGGGGGTTTTTGGTAATAAGACATTTTATTGATAATTTCGACAGACATGCGTAATCTCTATACAGTGTGAATGGAGAGCCAGCTCTGCATAAACTAGGTTTTCCCCCAGAGAACCGTGACAGTTACACTGGGAGCCTCAGCTCACAAAGCAGGACCCAACGGGCACTCAGCACTGCCGATACAGAAATACCACTAGCCAAGAGGGATGGCCAAGTGACTACACCCACCCCTTAGTCACAGCGCCAGCTCAGAAGCGAGTGACACAATCCAGAATGAAATAGGAAGCAGAAATGTACGTATGTCTCAATTAAGCAATACATATATCACCCCCCCCCCCCCACCCCCACCACCTCCTGGCCCCAGGCCCACCTCTTCGGGTGCGCCTGGTCATTTGGGTGTTCTGGTGGATTTGTTTGTCCTGTGTGTGGTTAGCG
>JAACJT020000036.1:2243675-2270050 GCA_009936485.2 Gymnarchus niloticus
CTTGGCAACAGGCCCGCCTCGGAAGCGGGGGAACCAATCCAGAATGAAATAGGAAGGAAAAATGGACCGTTGTCTCAACTAGGCAAGACATAAAGCCCCCCCCCCCCCCCCTCCTCAAAGCCCCCGTGGTCCATGCAAGCGTGTGGGTTTTATATGGGCATTTGGGGTGTGAGACAGCTGTTTCAGCTCTGCCCCAACATGTGTGTGACTCCGTGCTCTCTGAATATCAACGCAGACATATTGACACCAGTGGGTCCATACTATACACAGGATCCTGCAACAGCACTGAGTTCATTAACCCTAAAGTCCCTTTCCTTATTTCTTCATTTTTTTATTTCTTGGGCTACAAGAAATATGCATTGAACTTACATTTTGAATAATATTTAAAATCACCTTTCAACATCTGCCATGCTTCTGTCACTCGGCCTAACTGCAGTTCAGCGGTGGGAAATCTCGCAAAGATCACGATGCAAGCGTTTCAGCGATGGACTTTGGCTATTCTTTGACTAGAGTTGGCACCTTTCAATCGTGGAGCTTGAGAGCACATTCACAGATACCATGTAGTCTTCTGACATCTAAAGACCACCATAAGTCTCATGATGAAAGAATGTCATTTTTTCAGCTGCCTTCCTCCCACCGTTCCTGGCTTATTGGTTATGTTAACTACCTACAAGACGCTTTGAGATACTAGTAATGTCCCAATAACTCTTGTGACTACTGAGTTAATATGGACCTTTAAGACTCATATGAGGACAAATGACATGTTTCATTTACAATGAAGGCAACTAGAACATTTTTGTCATGGCTGAAATTTTACATTTTAAATACATATACAAAAAAGTGCATTGAAGTCTCACAAGAAAAGACGTTTCCAATAGAAGAGTTTCATGGACCACCAGCCCCCCACCCTAACACTCTTCAGAACTTCCTCATTAGCTTTGGTCCTCGCAGACGTTCTCTACCAACATCCGGATTGTGCACGCAGTGCCACCCTGTCGCTTAGCAACTCACACCATTACACATGAAGGGCTTTGAGGTGCTCTGCTGGCCCCCTGATCTCCATACAAATGGCACCAAAGTGCTCTTTCTCTTCATACCAGAGCTGGAGGCTCCCACTCTTCACAAACGGAGCCCAGAAAAGCAGGCCTGCATGCTCAGCCAATGCCTTCTGTTCCCCCGGCTTGGCCATGGGGCTGTCAAAGATTTCACTATAAATGATGGGGTTGAGGCTGGCCTGACAGGGAAAGATTCCTATTGGTGCCGTAAGATCCGGAGGATCATTCAGCAGGTTATAAGAAAACACACGGCCGGAAAGACAGAGAGCTCTGCGAGGGCCTTGCGTGTTGGCGCATCAGGAAAAAAAACGCTAGGCCTTTGGAGTCTCTGTATTTCATTCTGGTCGACGGGGATTACATCTAAAGAGGCACAAGCACACTGAGATGAGGAGTATTTACAGTGCCGTGTGGTGCCCCTCAACACCTGGGAGAGCCTGCGAAACTCCGACCGCAAAAAAAGAAGCATGGATGAAAAGCACTAAGCAGAAGAATCTTGTGAAGACAGCCGGAAGGACAGAGCTGTGTAGCTAGCCTATGTTTACAACGCTACTGACCGAAAGCGCACTCGGGAAGGCGAACACCCTAATCTATACTTTTGTTTTTTTTTGTTTTTTTTTTTTTACAGGAATGTCAGACAAGAGAACTTCCCGAGCAACGTGCGAAAATCGCAAGGTGAAAGTAAGCCTTGATGTGTCCGGGTTTGCGTACACTAGGAGACGTAATCCGTGCGCGAACTCTTGCTTGCATGCATGCTACAAATTCGGTGACGTGTGACGTGCATTTGTTTTGTGTGGCCAGATCCAATCCTTCTTAAACTTTTAGCACAAGCTGATAACTTAGGTTGGCTGTGTTGTTTTTAGTGTTTTCCTTATATACAAAAATACAAAAAAAAAAAATAAATAATAACTACCATTCTAGTTTTTCAAAAAAAAGTACTTTTGGAATTTGTCTACTGTTATTTTTGTAACTTTCAACATTTTTACGTTTTTGGCAATTTTGTTAATAAAGTTCAATATTATACAACTGACGGCTGATGCAACTCTAGTTCCAACCAATCAGATGTAAAAGCCAAATATCCAATCCGAAAACTCAACTGGAAGCTAACCAATAGGAAGCAACACAACAAGCAGGTGGTGTAAATGAAGCTGTCCAATTGGGTGCTGTGCATTAACAGGAGCAGCCGCTTTCACTGGTTGGTGCCTCTTGTGGTTTGTCCAGCTTGATGTCAATCACTGAAAGGTGGGCTGGTTAAGGAAAATCTAGGAAACTGCTAACAATTCCACCTAGTACAAGTGGGGGGGGAAAAAAACAATGAAAAACACATGTTTTTACCTAAAGGAAGACACTATGCTTATTCATTTCAGTCTGTAAAAATGAGACAACAGAACGGCAAACAGCATGAAGGAAAAATGCACAGAACGGAACAATTTTAAGCGGAGGACTTGAAAGTTGCCAAGCTCTTAGAGGAAGCGATGACCACAATCCAACATGGCTGCCCATAGCTCTGGCAGCTCTAGACGGAGAGAAGAGGGGCCTCATCCCTTCAGAGCCCCAGCTGGTGTCTCCTTGCCCGGCGACAGCCTATGCTGTATGCGGCGGGGAGAATCCTCATCCATCTGTCGCACAGCACACCCACCCAGCATGGCGAACGCCCGGCCACGTTCGATGCAGCCCATGCGTGGGCCGACACCTTTGCTCGGCGCCATCTTTTGAAGCTGGAGGAAATGTCAAGCAGCCACGGAGAAAAAAAAACCAGTAAGAAAAAAATAAAAAAGCCAAAACTGATTCCAGAGAACCCACGAGTACAGTGAAGCTACCTAACATGGTGGTTTTTCCTTAGAACGACCACCAAACAGCCCTCACAACAGGCCTTCAGCGACCTGACAGATGTCTGTGTAGAAGAGCTCTGCACTGCCTCTATTCATGACTGATAATACTACGTTGTCTAGCCAAAACTATCATACAAAGAAACCATTTTAGCCATTTTTTAATTTAGAGGGGTTTAATAATTGCCTGTGATGTATGATTGTGGGTATGTGCCCTCTGGAGGACTGCCATACCGTACAATGTGTGCTCTGTGCTAGCCTGGATGACCTCCAGAAACCAGGATGTACAGTAAGAAGATGGATGGATGGATGGATGGATGGATGGATGGATGGATGGATATTTAGTGGAAGAATTCATACTGTGTTTCCGTTTTAGGTTTTGTCTTTTTTTTTGCATGCTGGTTATCATCTAGGACTACAGCACCTCCACTGCCAAACGCAGTTAGTAGTAGACATCTCTGGGCACCTGAAACTAGAGGATGGATGTATGGAGGTGGGAGCTTCTGCAAACAACGGCTGTCCCCTTCTGGGAGGCCCTCAGATGGCTGGTGAAGCAGCCAAGATGCAAATGAACTCCGGGTTCCAGGCCAACCACTCTGGGAAGGTTTTTTAGTGCCCCCACCAAATATCAAAGAATAAGTTAACTTTATCACAGTGTTACTGGAGAGCTCCACCTCAGCTTAACAATTTATGGGCAGGTGGGCCAGTTCAGTCAGATTAGGACTGGCCTGATTCCTCCTTGTTGGAGTTAACCCAATCACTGATCGTGAATCAGTTTGCCCTCATCAAATGTAAAACTGTAACCTGATATACTACAGTTAACCTTGTGGAAAATAAAGAAAATTGATCCCAGATCAGCAGCGAGGGGCAGCTTCATCCTGACTCCTGCGATTCCGCTCTAATTCCTGTTTTATGTGGCTTTGGGCCGAATTGCCAGGACTTCAGTCCTGATCACATCTCCCAGGGCATCCCACTCAATCCCCTTTACATAAGATTATCCGAGGTTATCCTGGGCTCTGGAAATCCAGTTGGAGTCATTCAAAAGAACAAGCCATAGAAAAATAATACCATGCTTATTCGTAATGTGTAGCATGGACTATAAGTGGGTAGAGGCTCAGTATCCATGAGTTAGTACAGGCCAAGCAGGCTGGGATTTTCCTAACCACCTTCTTATGTGTACCACCTGACTCACATGGTCCACATTGGGAGGAAAACAGGGATGAGCTTCATGACACGAGGGCCTAGACACCGATTGTTACTGAGCTAGACTCCAACCTCAATCCAGTGGCCTTCACTCCACTGAAACATCATATGCCAGAAAACTCTCTCGTAAACTATCAAAGGTCACGGATGTTATTTTTACAGAAATTCTGCACGGCTGTCGGGTTTACTACCAACACAGTGTGTGTGAACGGTGCAGAGAAGAATCCAGTGGTACATCTGCAGAGTTATAAAGACTCTAGAAGGTACTGGCGGCCTCCAGAGCTCTGCTTCTCCATACTGAGTCATCATGTGCCTTCAATTGCTCTCTAATGGATTGAAGGAGAAGTTTCCCCTCTTATCTTGCAGACCATGCAGGGTGTTGTTAAAACAGTGGTGGACTTTTGGCATCCATCGAATTTCCCCTGAAATTCAGCGTAGAAACGTCACACCCATCCAGGCTCTTAAGGAGCTTCCTGGAAAAAAGAGACGGCCCGAGGCTATTGTTCTTGGTTCGACTTGCACAGACGAGAAAGGGGACTTTTGCATTTGCAGAAATTACTTCTCCTACTTCTGAAATATTACTTGAGAGGATGAAATAAATTATGTGGAGTGAGAGAGGGTAGAGCAGTGCAGCAGAACGTGAAAAGACAACCTGCTGCGTGTCTCACCGTGAAGCTCTCTCTCACGTAAAGAGTTTGAAAAACAAACTAAAGGATGTGGAGCTGAGTGCTGAATGGGGTTTGGAATATAACAACCATCAGATTATTACATCAACCTTCTACAATGGATGCCAGCATGGTCCCCCCCATAATAATTCCTTATTTTCTGGTGCTATCATAGAATAGCATATATTAAGAAGCAGACGGAGGCTAATAAATAAATCTATAGAAATTGCCATTAGTTGCTATGGAGACAGCACATCTGTCAGAGAACAGGGATAAAAGACTTCCTGAAAGACTACCAATTACCATGGAGTGAAGCAGCAAGGTTAAAAATTGTCCATTGTTTTTTTTTTTTGGTGAAACTATGTCATAAGGTAAATATCGAAATGAAAGACTTGGAGGGAATGAAGAGGAACCACAGCATCATGCTCTTCGTGTTCCTGAGGGAAGACAATTCATGGTGCACATCCCAAGTAGACAGCCAGGCTGCAAAAGCACTCATTTTGCATTCAGGCATGATTAACTGTAGAGGTAAGCGGTGAACGTCGGGTTCCCGAGCAGCTAAATCGTATCCAAAGTAAAGCTAACATGACAAGTTATTTATAAAATGAATAAGTAGAGGGTATACCCCTCAAAAAGCTTCCAGTGACTCCCAGAGCGAGTTGGGAGGTAGCATTCTGATCCAGTGACATATACCAGTGATTTTAGGAAAGAAGTCCTTGAAAATCTGGAAATGAGAAAATGCCATTGGTTTTGGGGGCTCAACCAGCAGCTGACTGCCAGTACTGTGGAATCCCAGGCAATGTGAGTCTCAGCCATGATTCAACACAATCTAGAGTAGGAAACATGCAACAGGCTTTCCAAAAGCTTCGCGACTCAGAATGTCTTCAATTCAGTTTGATGCATTACACTACCATGTCCCAAACCCAGAATATCTTTATTGTCATTGTAACGGGTACAACGAAATTAAGTAAACAAAGACAGAAAGACTTCTGCAAGTGGATTTTTCATCAA
Source organism: Gymnarchus niloticus (assembly GCA_009936485.2). Taxonomy (NCBI): domain Eukaryota; kingdom Metazoa; phylum Chordata; class Actinopteri; order Osteoglossiformes; family Gymnarchidae; genus Gymnarchus; species Gymnarchus niloticus. Next base: position 2,249,436 of record JAACJT020000036.1, read on the forward strand.
AATGAAGCAAGAAAAACGTAGAAATGGTGGAAGAACAATGTTTCAGCCCACATTTTTTTTTTCCCCTTGAAAAGCCAGACAAAATCAGCAGAGAAGCAGCCATGAAATAAGCACAGAAACAGCAGGGGCTCAAGATCAACTGGCAGCTGAGCAGAAGATGTCAGGCTTGAGGTTTTACTGCCTGCTATGACAGGCAAGAATGTCTCATCTGCAGTCTCTGTAAACCGTTTGGGAGCGTGAACACAGAAGGGGATTGGAGCACAGTCTGTCCTCGCCTCAGCTCTTCTCCGTCTGACGCCACATTCCAATGTGGGCCTGTCTGTCATTTGCCCACATGGAGGGCTGACACGCCCCTTGCCAGGTCTGAAAGATGAACTCTCCCCTCTCCTCATATCTCCCATGCCTGCCAGTCCTTCTCAAGTCACCAACAAGCACTTAAGTGGCCTCGTACTGTGCCAGTATGTCAGCATACACCGAGGCATCAGTCATGAACCGTGGACTACTGCCATGATGCCCTAATTTCGCAGAATATTCTCCAACGTCACCTCCCAAAATGCACACGCATTAGATCAGTAAGCACGCAATGTCACTCCCCCCCCCCATCATCACCACCAGCAGGGGGCGCACCATTTGCCCGCCTGTTCCTGTGAAAGCCAGCACCCTGGAGCAGAGGGCAGGCCCAGAGAAATTGTTTCTTCTGCACAGCTGGTAAAGTGATTCCTGCTATTTAAAGGTAGAGTCAGAGAGGCTGTCAAAAAAAGGGGTTTGGGAACAAAATTTTCCAAAACACAACGCTGTGAGGTCCGTGACTACCTGACCCCTCAGAAAATGCAGGCCTGGTCATCAAAGGTTCCTCAGCCAAACCAACAAAAACACCAGCTCTTAGCAAAACACCTGTTTCTTATTAAATGGAGGTGTATGTGAGATGGGTTCATTTTAAAGTCCCCTTAAACCTTTCCTTATACGTACGTGCATGGTTAGCTCTGACTTTTTCATCACAGGGCTTCACCTTCAATAGGAGCAGCTGTAGTAGAGGACAGATGGACCACCCAAGAGTTGTCACAGCTCAGTTCTGACTGGTGCATATGCTGAACCTGGGACCACCAGGCCCGGCCCCCCATATCAAGGCAGCTTCCTTTAGGGTCTTCCAGGACGATACTGAACTATATCACATAACTGTCTGCAGCTGGATGCTACCAGATGTTGGAAGTGAACGTTGGTGGATTCATCACCTTTTGCTTCGTACAGACAGCAAAAGCCGTCACTATCTACCATGACAATTAGCCCAAATTATCATACCTCTACAAATGACAGGAACTGTATCCCCCTGGCAGAAATCAACACCTGTCAGACGCATGCCGCCATCCTGTTGCATGGCAAAAAAGCCACGCCTACGAACAGAAAGGAAAAGATTTCCAAATCCAGGCACACGTTTGCCATTCCTCTGACACGCATCACCGTCGGCCCATCCTGTTGCCTAGTGACGAGCTATGCCCGTGAGCGTCGCCTTGGTGATAAAGGATACTGCCTTCTTTGCTTGTGTCCTGCATGCTCTCCATCCCAGGAAGAGCAGCCGCCACACGACGAAACAGCTGTTGGGACAGAGAGGGGTGCACAGGGTTAGGGATACGTAACCAAGGTCATACAAGCACCCAGAAACCCAAAAAGTATCTTGCATTTTCACCCAGTGGCACATTAGTGTGAGGATTTACATGACTAGGTATTTCATTGCAGTACAGATAACTAACTATTCATCCAAGCATCCATTTTCCAATCTACTTATCCTATGCAGGGTCACCTGGGGCCCAGGCAGCTCAGGGCACAAGGCAGGGGACCCACCCATGGGAACAGTCACACATGCAACCCAGTCACACAGTACGGCCAATTCACACAAGCCAATCAGCCTACACTGCAAGTCTTTGGACTGCAGGCAACTGGAGTACCCAGCGGGAACCTGCAAAGCACGAGGAGAACATGCAAACTCCATACACAGAGCGGAGGTGGGATTCGAACCTGCAACCCTGGAGACCCCCTTAACCAAATATCCTTCCAAACAAAAGACTGATGATGTTATTTATACATGCAGTCTCTAATTTGCCAATAACGGCAAAGGTATATGAATTACTACTGCATGCTAAAGTGATAACCTGTGCAGCAGAGATGGCTTTGTCCTTCTGCATCACAGTCCATGAGATAGGCAGGATATAAAGGAAGCATGAACAGATCTGTAATACAGAGACTGTTCTCACAATTTATTTGATCCTCTCTGCTACAGAAGCTCAACGGTATCATAACCGAAGTGAAAGGATCGAGGGCCATTTTGTAACGGAGCCAATGCCAAACTGCACCAGCTTCTACATGTTTGACAGCACAGCGGGATGACGTATAGTGCATTTCAGTGCCGCGGACAGAACGAAGCGGTGCAGCCCTATCTGAAAACGCTTTTGGCTGTAGCGATTCTGTCTTCTCTCTCTGACCTCCCATCACAGGTCTGATTTTACCTGTGTTTTATTTGTCAAACATATTTTTAAGAGCGACATCAATCTTAGAAAATCAGTCCATTTCAAAATTCAAGCAAAAATATAAAATCGCTACGTCAGCCGGCGAAACAACACCATGGTCAACTCCTCTTTCTCACGTTTACGTGGGTGGAGGTTTTGGGTGCCTTTCAAAGCTGGGCTTTATTTTAACCAGCCAAGAAGGATTTTGCGATGGGCTGACATCTACCAATCACAGCAAGATATGTTCTATATTCGTGACTGACAGTTTTGCTGTAAAATGAAGCGTTACTTAATTGTAAAATGATTTTTAAGATGTGCTATACAGATATTGTTATTAAATTAAAAGGCAATAGGATTCCAATTTTGGGCAATACGGGTAGAAAGTGGCCTGCTAATAAAGATTTACTTTGATGACCATTTGAGATGTGACCTGTTACATATTCATAAATGAAATCTGTGTTAAAATACTTTATGGGATTTAATAAAAAACTAAATGAGAGCAGACCACTGAAGGCGTAGCAAAGACAATATTTTCTCCAATATAAAGTCCGAAATAGATAATGGAATGAATTTAATATAATGAATTTGTGTCTATAATATTTAAAGACAGCAAGACAGCCATTGAGGTGGACACAGAACTGGCCTCTAAAGAAAAGTTCCACATTTGCTGGGCAGCCCAGCCAGACCTTTCAGGGTGAGTTTTTCTGTTTTGTTGAGGTTCTTTTCGTTTAAAGCAACACAACAACACAACATAAATTTAGAGGCTGGATGCCATACCAGACATGTGACCTGTGGCTCTGAGGTAGTGAGACACCAGCGAACAGTACAGGAACTGAGACACTACATGACAGATGGAGCGAAATTTGTCAGGCGGGACCAGCGGAAGTTTCTGGGCGGGACTCCAGCCGTCTAGCAAATCCAAAGACGTAGGCGTAGGCATGCTCTCGAATCGCTCCTTCGTCCAGCACCGTGGCACCAAAGCCACCAACCACGCGTGGCTTCTCCACACCTTTTAGGAGCCGCGGGAGGATCTCGTGTCACCGACGGCAACCCGTCTATAATCAGGACACACACCTGCTTGACGTTGTAGCCGGTCTTGGCGCTGGTCTCGATGAACATCACATTGAGCTCCTTGGCCCTCTGCTCGCCCTCTTCAATCGTGATTTGCCTGAGGGAAAAACGACAGCAGAAAAATGACAGACATTCGCTCCGTGAGAAGAGCAGGGGGAGATTAAGGGAATCGAATTTCTGAAACAAGAAGTGCACACGGCTGGTTTTATAAATAATAAAGAAAGCATGAAATTGAGAAAGACAGATTCACTCCAGTTAAGTTATGGGCAAGGCGCCTGTCTCCAGGCTGGCCTTACCATTAATTAATTGACAGTGGAACAAAGTCACAGCGTTGTAAGCTGTCATTAATTAGAATCCATTAATTAGAAACACACTACTAAATGAGTCTGTGTTTGGGTGCTGAGGTTGGGTGACGTCTGGGACAAAAAAAGAGAAGCTGTTCGCTGTTGCGAGGTGGCTAGGAGCAGCATGCCAGAATGTGATGATGCTTAATCCAGGTCTGACGATGGGATGCCGTCAGGTGAGGTAACTAACCCACTTTCTTTGCTTTGTTACAGCTCGAGTTCAACACCTGTCACCGTACAGACGTCGTCTCTCTCTCTCTCTCTCTCTCTCTCTCTCTCTCTCTCTCTCTCCGACCTCGTAGACTCGATGTCTCTGCTCCTCGATATTCCACATCAGAAGATCACGGCAAGGGAACCAGGTTTTCAGACGACAGACCGTGGATATAACCGGAAGTGTGGTTTCACCTCGACACGACACGGCATGTCATCGTGCTGCTTCTAAGGAGCGGAGGCGGTCTTAGCAGGGTAAACAGTAAGTTGACTTCCTGTCTCAGTTGGACACAAACACAGTGCAGGTTTAATTCACGGAGTGCTTCAAAAGATAAAAGGCCACAGGGTGGCGTTCCTCACAACTCCTACCCCCCCCCAAAGCGTCTCTCTCAGTCAGGTCACATTTTTTGCTTCTTTCCACACATATTCCAGAAGGGGAGGGGCTAAAAAGGGAGGACTAAGAATGGGTTGGGGGTAACTGGAGCAGAACGCCACAGGAGAGAGATCCATAACGGAGGCATCCTTAATTAAGAAGAGCAGCATCAGTGAGTGAGTTGGCCATGACGGCTCCTGCTGCCCACGGGGCGAATCGGAGAAAGAAAACGGTGCATGATTAAAATATCACCACCACAGAGGGGGCGGAATGGTGCATGCAGGCCCGTGCCCTGCCTCCGGGAATGAGCTCTGAGCTTCAGATTACACGTACCGAAGCAACTGCAGACGCTCTGCCCACCAGGACACCAAGTGAGGCCTACCAAAGCCACGGCCTCGCGGTAAAGCCAGTCTCCCCACTTCCTGTGACCGATCCCTACTCACCGGGAGCAGACCCGTCAGTCCTGCTGGCAGCTGGTGGGAAAGGCATCGTCTGCGTCAAGGTCCCCAGAGCGTGACTGCCGCTCTCACGATGCCTTGCGTTCTCAGCGCCATGCTGGCAGAGCCGTGCCGTGAGTCGCGTTGCCCCGCAGGACACTGACAGCTCGACCTGATCGCTGCCGTCATTGCTTTCAAGCGGCGCGACGGGCGTGTGCGAATGCACGGCTGGAGTCAAAAGGCATTGTGCAAACTGGTACTCACACGTGTGAATTTAATCCGTGATGCATTTTAGAGAGAGGCATCCGGCTAAGTTGCCAAATTTAGTAAAATACTGACATGCAGTTTTAGTCAAAGGGCATAACGCCCTACGCACCGCCCCCCCCAACCCCCCAGGTGGAGGAGATGGAGAAATGGTCCATTCCTGAAATTCTTGTAAACATGGAACAAAGCCTCCTCAATGCCTATCTGAAGGCTCATGACTATAGTCAGAGCTCACCTCCCTTTGCCCATAGCCAATCCTCAAAGAAGGTGCATAACTCGAGCTGACACCACAGTGGGTCATCTGGAACAGGCTGACGCCATCTGCTCGTTCTTTCGTGGGCAGTGGCTTCCTCCAGAGATAAGTGCCCCCGCATCCACGGTCGGCAACCAGTACTAAAATAAACATGCTTGTAGGATTATGTCATGCATGCCCCATCCATGAAAGGACCCTACAGTAACACTGCCGTGAGTGTGAATATGAATTTAACCCCAGCACTGTGGAGCTGATTCATCTGGAAGGGCAACAGCTGGGGCGGGAAGCTGAATTGAACAATAGCCATCATATCTGCTCACGTCAAGGCATTGGACTCTGGGACGGTTATCACAGCTTTAGAGACGTCATTTCAGGGGCAATTGCGGCCATGCGAACCATGTTAATTGGGATGTGAATTGAACCGGGGCAGCAATAAGGGGTCTCCTCACCTCACTGAGTGCCACCGTGTCCCCATTTCACATGACCTTGCTGCCATGGGTTCAGGCAGAGGACCTCTGAGATCAACAGCCACGCAGGTTAACCGACTCACGTTTGAGTTACCCACGAATACAGGCCAGGTTAACCAGACAGAGAGGGTAGAGACCGCCCCTCCTGAGACTAACTACATCAACATCCCTTGCTTGTCCAAGGACCTAAATTTTGTTCAGTTTGGACGCGCAGGCTGGCTCAGTCTGACAGTTTGATATGCCACACAGGGGAACCAAAACAATAACTGCACCACACAATGAGACCCAGGACCCAGTGGTGCTCCCCCACGCACCTTTCCGGGGCCGGTGGGGGGGCAGTGTGCACTCGACGTGCTGAGCCCCCAGGGTCAGGCTTTCCGTTTCCATAACAACGCCTGACAACACTTCATAACTTCTTGCAGGTTCAAATCGTTTGGTAGTTAGTCATAAAGGCCCATGACCGTACACCAGAGGTGACCATTCTTCTTAGAGGGTGGATAAAGAAAACACCCAGTAAATAAATCACAAACCACAGCACATTCCGGAACGTTCCGCCCTGAACTCCCACCCTTAGTGTCTGCATTCGTTGGCATGTTGGCTCGGCTTTAACGTTGGTACCAGATTGACTTGTGCGCAGACCCATACAGCCTAAGCTCTTTGGCAGCTTAATGTGATGTTATGTTGTCATCTTGACGTGTTTAATATCTTGCTACACTCCTATAACGTGCGATATATGTCAAACAGGTTAGTGACACTGCATAACACTCTCTGATTGTGTTACTGTGTGAATGGTTTTTGTTGCTTAATCTACTTACTGTTTGTACTGAGCTGGAAGTCGCTCTGGAGAGCATCAACAAACAATGGATAAATATATGAACCAACGATCTGCCCAACCCCACCCACCACGAGGGATCGTGTCTAACACACTTAGCGCCTCGAAAAGCCTTCATGTGACACACTGTCATTCACTTACCAGACCCCCGATGTGCAGCACAGATTCTGTGCACTGTTGTTTTATCAGCTAGACGCTAGCCTTGCCCATTGCGATTAGCATGTAGCCGGTCGGCACCGAGGTCACGGATAGCAGCAGCAGCCTCGTACGAATGAGTCAAGTTTTATCGAGCGGCATTGGTGGTGGCGGCTTCTCGAAGCTTATCGGTGAGGGTGTGGTCCCCTCACAACATTCCTGCAGAGGAGCAATTCGGGCGGCAAGGGTACCGTCGACAAAGCAAGTCAAGCTCGCAACATCAATCGACTGATTAGCGGCGTGCAAGATGGATGCGGAAATTACTACAGCAGAAATGGCCATGAACTGAAATTAAATACGTAAAATACTACAACAGGTTGATGTAAGAAACAGTAATATTTTTTTCTGGATATTATGGAGTGACAGGATGAAAAACAAGACTAATCCTTCTCCATTATTGGCTGAGAAGAGGAGTGAGCCAGCACTGTGGGACCAGTACTCCCTGAACACAGGCCGGTGGTGAAGAACGCTGAAACCTTAACATTAGCGTAAACCGTAGACTGGAATGGCCGAGACCAACCTACGGTCAAAGACGCACTAAAGACCTGAAAGGAACCAATTCTGAATCTGGACCCTGATCAGCTTTGTCTGAGGAAAATCCTGAAAGGAAATGTTAGATTATTACAAATATCCTATTGATAAATATGCAGACATACATACTCTGCTAATAGTGTAAAAAATACTATGTAGCGAGTTTAAACAATTAATTTATTGTTTTTTAATGCTGGATTTAGTCCCAATCTAACAGTGAATTTCTCACCTTTTGCGATTTAATTTTCAGCGCTTGCTGATGGCTAACATAACTCCTCATGGGTAGCTGGACTCCAGCAGAACCCCCAGCCACTTCGTGACCTACTCCATTACCACCGCTGCTGAAACCTCAGCCCCGAGGAATCACTCTGTCAGGGCTGGAGAAAGGCGCCAGTCCAATGCCGAGTTTCACATCACGCTTGAGTGCCCGAGTCGCTCGAGCACAGCAAAACGCTCGACTTCAGGTAAATCTTTAGAGCACCTCTGAGCAGAAAAACAACCGACAAAATGGCAGAAACACAAACAACAGTTGTGTGTTATCTACGAATCGCACACCTACACAGCAATCCAAACATACACACACATCATACAACACCACTGCACACCATTTCAGTCACATGTCCCTTCATATTCAGTAGCTAGTAAATCCATTCGACATAAAAAAGAACTAATAAGCCAAGAACCCCTTTCATCATCATCCATCCATCTTCCAAACACTTATCCTGGTCACCTGTAACCTCCATTAGCAAGATCAGTCCATTTGTAGAAGACAATGCCTTCAGCCAAGGTCATATCAGGGGCGCCAAACACCTGCGGTCGAGACCTTCAAATGTTCTCTGCTCTAACGGTGGCTGAGATGAGGAACCCATTTGCATTTATCTACAAGGCTCTATGTTACGTTCTGCTAGGTCATCAAAGAAGTTCGTCCAAGACTTAACATCTAAGAGAGCAGCTTGCAGTGGACTTGCTCCTTGAGCGTTGCGTCAGAGATGAACCATCTCTCTCTAGAGGAGAGTACTGACAGATCCTCGAGTCTATAATAATCTGCCTTTTCGCCCGGCCCTGGCCTTCTGGGACCAACTCAGAACAGTGCCATGTCCTACAGCTCTAAGGCCTTCATTTCATAGATGTTAATCCATGGCTGAAAGCAGAATTGGGCGTTTTTTACACCTGCAGAAGAATACTGGGGGGTGGGCGGGTTCATAGGTTCATATTAAGTGTTCCACCTGGCTGTTGTCTCCTTCCTGATATGCAGGAGGTGCACCCCAGGGTCCTTTGTCCCCTGCTCCACCTTCTCAGGTTCGCTTCCTATAAAGGGACCAAACAGTAACAGCGAGAAGCCCTCCCTCATCACGGGGTCCAGTTAGCACATATCTTTCGCCACAGTCAGCACTGCCTTCCAGATTATGTGTCACCCATGGCGATCGTAGCATTGACACAGACGGTGAGCATGCTGTCAGGTGGGGCGGTACGCAACGCGGCCAGGTGATGGGAACAGAGTCGGCACACCATACCACGGCTGTTGGATGGACCATGGCAAGTACCACTGCACACGTTGGGTCACCGATTGCAGGGAGAAGGCCCCGGACCCAGTGACCCTCGGCCGGCATGGAAATCTTCCACGTTTCTTAGTTTACATGAATGCAGAAACAAATCTTATGGGAGAGACTCTGCTACACAATTTCACTTTGTAATTGTTGTTCTGAATAGCCCTAAGACCCTGACAGGAAGATGTGGTTAGAAGATGGATGGATGGATGGATGGATGGATGGATGGATGGATGGATGGAAGGATGGATGGATGGATGGATATTCCGAAAAGAAAAGAAACCATCTGAGTAACAAATGTAACAAGTTTGTAAAAGAAAAAGGCCTTAGTGGTGTGTCAGATATTAACTCTTTTCTCTGGCAGAATGTAGCTGCTACCCAGTGACTTTTGCTAGAACTTTCCATTGTAGAAGACACTGGAATGGAAGCAGATTGCCACCCGTGCCAGCAGCCAGTCCCATTACCTTGGCAGCATGGAGACACAGTAATTCAGTGAGTCATCCATCAAGCATGTTCACAAAGACAAAGCGAGCCAAGGAAGAACAGACACAAGGTCCTGACAAATTATTCCGTTTAGTGACAGAGATGACCTTTACGTGCTTTTTTTTTGTCACAGAGCTGCCTCGCACAGCAAACAGTTAACGTGAGATTTGCATCATGCTACAGATGAAAGCCTTAAGTTCTCATTTTCAGCGAATTGAGCACAGAAGAGTGGTCCTTACATACCAGCGCAGAGAAAAACAGGATTTGAAAGCACATCCATTTACCGCAGAGACCACCATGCACCCACTGTTTAATTACCACTTAAAAATAAGGTAATACAGTAAGCCTTTGTAGAACACCAGGAGGCTTAATTAAAGATGAAAAAATATTAGATACCACCCACAAATCAACTGTACCACTGAATCAGGAAAGAAGCTTTGCAATGCAGCTCGTTATATGGACTCTCCTACGAGGAAAGGGGGGGCAGCGGGCTTGGTACTGGAGCTCGACCCGCAGGAGGGTGCTGTGATTATACAGCAGACGTCAAGGCAGCACTGGGTGGAACCCGGATTTCAGCAATCAAGCCAGGTCACCGTGTACCAACGCAACCCAGAAGTACCCACGACCCCTTCATCACCCCGTCCAGAATGCAGGCCATACACGGGGTGGGGTCAGAAACCCCAAAGGTGGGTCTCACGGAAAGAGGATTCAGCAGGCCCCAGAGGAAGCCCAGCTCGAATCTTCTTCTGACTGCCTTTCTAAAACCAGCTGAACGTCCAAACTGGAAGCTACAGAAGATGGCAAAGCCGGCACCAGCCTGGGAGGAAGACTCACAGTAAATAGGACGACTCCTGGAGTCAGACCTTCAGAGGTGTCTCCATGGAAACGGACACAACCTAATCTAGCAGCTCAACCCAGTATTACAGTCAGTTTAATGCTCTTCCAAGTCATAGGGAGAGCTAATCCTGGTGCTGGTCTGCTACAGAATTCAGTCAAACACCAGATAAATTGGGTGAGAGTGGAACAGCACAAAAACTCAAAAGTTCTTCAAACAAATTAAAACATTACAGTACCAAACTAGACAAAGATGGTAGATAATGTCAGGATTTGTCAGATCACTGTCCTATGTGTTGAACCAGAGCCCTGTCATGCTGGAAAAAATTCGGCGCACACAGCACTTCCCTGGGACTGTGATCAATATACCCTGTTACAGAAAGCCCCGTCTCATAACGCAGCACAAGACACAAAATGCCCAGCAGGGGGTGAACTTCTCTATGTCAACAGTGGAGATTTCAACAGTGGACTCACCGCTTGTCTGCCAGGTCTGTTTTATTGCCCACCAGCATGATGATGACATCACTTCCTCTTTCTGTTCTGACATCGTCGATCCACTTAGAAGTCTGCTGGAAGGAGTTGACATCTGTGGAGTGCAGGAGAGATGTCAAGGTGTCAAGGTGGACCTGTTTGTACGATCCTCATGAGGACATCAAAGCCAAAAGGCGTAAAAACGAAAAGCAGGTAAGGGGGGGCTGGCAGGGTGCTGCAACATCGCAAAGCTATCGGTAAAAATGGCCGCATTACATCTAGACACCATTGCTTCGCCCCCATTCAAACAGACTGGCTATCACTTCTGGGACTGTGAAACATTCCTCTGCTGGACTGACCCCTGGAGCCCAGAATCCTAAACGTCCAGCTGTTTTCCTTGTGAACATAAAGCAGGTTTGGTTTTATGACCGCTATATTGCAGCCTGCAGAGTTCTGGTACGACAGTACGTGTGGCTGCACTCTCTCATACACACACACACACACGCACACACACACGCGCGCACGCACACACACATGCACACACGCGCACACGCACGCACATACACGCGCACACACACACACGCACACACAGAGTTTCTCTGCGGATCAGATGCTTTGAGACAACTGGGTGGCAGGTGAACGTATCAAGGCCAGGATTTTCAGCAGACCAGTTAAAGCATGGAGAGCTACCAAGCATCCGGAACTCCATGACGAACAGCACTGCTGGTGCTAGAAAAGCCTGACGGGAATTCATCCTAGCAGACGCTTATCGCATTATGCACTGTGAACGATTGTATGCCACTGTCCTTTTGTCATGTGTTATCGTACTCTGATCTTTTGCTCGTGTTACACACGGCGGAAGGAAGCATGCTGAACGTTGAGGTCTGAATTGTTGACGATTCTGCCTGTGTGCTCACTCACTTGTGATGTCGTAGACCACCACCGCGACGGTGGAGTCCCGGATGTAGCTGGGGATGAGGCTCCGGAAGCGCTCTTGGCCTGCCGTGTCCCACAGCTGCAGCCTGACCTGGAACCCAAAGGAGTAAGGCTGACGCAGGTGACACCGGGTAATGGGGATGCTGGCCCTTTAAGACTCGCGTCACACCACCATCACCAAAACCACTGTGTCAGCGGGCATTCTGAGTTCACCACTCTGCCAGAGTCTGACCAAAGTGGAAAGACTTCATTTAAAAGCCGGTTTATCAGATAAACTTTGGACAAACTCAAAGCCATTAACCAAAGGTCACGTGGAGATTTACAATGACAATGAGTTAGATTGGAACGGGCTGGTAAAAAGCTTCGAAAGATAAACATAACTGCTTACCGTTCGGTCTTCTAGGTACATGGTTTTTGACAGGAAGTCAATTCCAATTGTGGCCTGAAGATCGAGAAGACGAGAACAATGTCAGGAATGCTTACTTTAAAGTATGTCTGCATATAGTTGCTAGAAGAAGCATTATCCAGCAATTAAGTTCAAACACGATACGATGGCTAAACAGCCCAACACCCGTCTGCTGACAGTGTAATTAGGTTTGTAAAGTCACAGTGGATTCGTATTATTACAACGGGGTGCTGGTCCTGCAGGGGGAGCACTCGTTCAAGACCGGTTCCTCGCTCTGCTGCCCCTTCCCAGGATGCTCCTGTAACTAGGGCAGGCAGGCACTCTGTCATTCACACATTCGCATGAAGGAGCAAGCCCAGTGTGGAACAGGGTCTGGAGTCGCCTTGCCGTGAATGCAGAGGCGAAGCTCTCGCATACTCCAGCAGCAACATCAAATCCAAATTTCCTCAGAGTCCGGTAAACCTTGGGAGAGAGACACAGGTCCAAAGAAACCGGGAGTTTAACAGCAGCCCCTCTCCACAGTACTGAGGGGTTCAAGTGGGCTGGGGGACAGGACTCTCTCTCTCGGACAACGAATTCGGTGCTGCCATACCTCACAGCTGGGGGAAATGGGCACCAGTTACAGGCCTCACGACTTCGGGAAAAAGCCGGCAAAGCACCGAGAGGTTTCACGCTGCGTAAATTTGGCATGGCTTTGAATAGACCAGCAGAGAACGATCTTGCCCAATGCGACTCACCCCCAACACATTTTATGTTACATTTTATTGGAAACTGTTGTCCAAAGTGACATACAGCGAGGTAAATACAACATAAAGCTGAAAGACATGGATTTACAACCATAGGCAGTAGGGGGGGTTATTTACTGAGGGTCCAATTCCTCGAAGAATTTCCCACAGTGGACAACAGAGGGGAAGGCAGGGGAAATTGGCCTTGGTGAATAATCTTGTCAAGAGAGATAAGGCCCGCACCCAACAAACACTATTACCGATAACAGTGACATGGAAGGGGTGAAGAGGGTGGAGGGGGACCCACGTCGCCTATTCCAGTCCAAATTGCAAGGAGTGAGATGGAGGACAGCGAGCGAGCTGTGAAGCTGGCCACCCAGCCGCACATGCAAAGGGGCCGGGTATTGACGGTTGTCAACCGGACCCTGGGCATCCACCTGCAGGTATCACAAGACCTCCCTACAGCAACGTGCTCAGCACAACTTACCAAAGAAATTTTCGAAACCTGTTCTTTTCTACCCAAACAAAGGAAACTCAGGAAACCCTGGAAACAGACTGCCTTCTCTTCTCCCAGCAGTAATTTCCGTTAGGCATAAACAGAGGCCTCATGCGGCGCCTGCTCAGCCCGGCTCTCCTCTCACCGTACTACCAGGCATCCACAAGCGAGCACCTGGCATTTAAAACGACCCTAAATCTGAGCGGCACCACATTCTCCACATACCAGGTTCCATTCCTCAAAAGCCAAGCACATTTTTAATACTGTAAAAAATGACGACAGGCTTGAGTAAGACCAGGTATAACATGTGGGGCGTGACGCATCTCATACAGCTTTACTCATTCTGCCGCTGACTCCCCAGCATCCCTGTTGCCAAGATTATCTCCCCCCTCAGGCTACCTCTAACCCCCCGAGCTCAGCGCTAGCCTGACACAGACCAGAGAGAATCAGCTTCTCAGTCACGCCCCCGGTTTCCCTGGTGATGTTGGCTGCCGCAGCGGGTGCCCCATGGGGGCTCTGGCACACAGTGGCACCGTTTTGAGCTCCCCACCAGAGGGGAGGCAGCGTGGTCATCGTTTATGGCACCCGGCAACAGATCTGGAGGTAATGGAAGCCTGAAGCACTTCGGAATGCCATTTTCCTCAAAACATATTCATATTCAAAAGCATACTCTGGTTATAGTACTGCTGCACGTTACACTCTAAATTTTAGCGGGGAAGTCATCCATACCAGGAAGAGAGTCTTCAAATCCTTAGGTTCATGCTAGTATGAGAAGTGGAGGCTCAGGTCCCAGAGACGTGGCCACCTATCATTAACCTCATCGCTTGGCCGGCTGAAACCAAAGGGTTTTGATTTGCCATGAATCAGTGGAATTAGGCTTTGTTAAATATAGAATCCGACAGGACATGCATCCCCAACACATCAAAAAGCCCAGGAATTATTCATGACCTTTTTAAATTTTTAATACGCGTACTTCGGTCTTAAAAAAAAAAAACGAGCAACGCTGCCAGCCGGCCTGCAACCGTGACTCCGAGGGGGTCCGTCTATGTGGGGGACGAAAACAAAATGCAGTGAGGAATGAGGGCAATTAACCGTCAAGATAAAAGGAGGAGCAAGGATGGCAAACGACAGCGCTGACTGAAAGAGCAAGCAGACGTTAGTGGAGGTTTTCATAGAAGTGATGGCTGACTCTAGCGAGCAGCACCATTGATAAATCACAGGGAAATACTGGAAGACGACACCCAACAGATTGACAGAGGAGACATGCCCAGGAAAGCAGGTTCGCTCCGACTGTCTGGCAGACTCTCCCCTTCCTGCCGTCTCACCTTGTCCAAGATCATGTTTTTTGGCGGAACATCCTAGAGACAGGAAGCGTCACCGCGATTTCGCTACCGTCTCTGTCTCTCATTCAAACCACCTCAGCTGGTACCGAAGCGGCTCGGTACGGATCAAAGCAGGTGTGACGTGGTCGACAACATCACGGGACATTGTCCTACAGGTGCCAAGGTCACTGTCACTTCACGGTGGCCTGCAAACACTAACCATCTCACATGGCATTCCTCTCCGACGACCCCAACCCCCCATATAGAGAACGGAGCCAACGCCCAGTCCAGACGAGAGCTCGGAATGGTCTCCACGACCACCTTCTGTTCTGGGTTCTCCGGTCACTTTTCGGGGTAGCGGCCTCACTGATCCATCCTGAACGATGTCTGCGCCTCCCTATCTACACTATAAACCAGAGTTCAGCGTCAGTTTCTGCTCCAGATGGCAGCAGCATAACTTGATAACGTGGAAGAAATGCAGGCATCCCCTGCTTGAAAGGAGTCAGACTGCAGGAAACATGGAACTTTGCCGACGAGAGAATATGTGCAGACAAAATAGTTTAGTAAGCACACGACAGGATCCATGTGCCACCAACACTGGATCGCTGTTTTGTTGAGAGAAGAAACAGCTCACAATCCAGCTTGGATATTTAAACCTCATTCATTAATTAAGATTTCCTAAGTCCACTGTATGGCGTGAATGCCGAGTCCCCAAACAGCACAGACAGAAAAGTAATGGAGTTAGGTGCAGTGAGAGAATCTTAGGAAGCATCTGACCATGGAAACCCTGATCATGAAGCCTTCTGAGATATCTCACAGGTGAGCTCGTTATCACCTGGCCGAGTCACATCATCGCTGTCCCCTCATCAAATGGACTTTAAGCATATAGCTATGAAGGTATGGAAATCACAGTGTAGAGTCACTCACTGGAAAGCACTAGGCTTCCCTAGACTATCTACTTAGGCTTTATAGTCTCAAGCCATCCTTTGTCTCCGCCCCTTTTCTTCTGCTGTTGTCAAAGCTATCTGTAACCCGCTAAATCCCGTTTCCTGTCATCCTCCATTCCCACTCCCTGTGATTCTACCCAGCATGCCTTGGGGGAAGGAGTTATGAAGGCAGAGTTGTAGACGGCCTGATAAGGCCGGGAGAAAAACACACGATCGCGGAATCTGGCGATGAGGAAACTGTCGAATGCCGTGGTAAAAGTACTCTCAAATACGCAGTCTGACAAAGTGACTATTTCCATCAGACCAGACAGGACATTGACTAAAACAGCGTACACTATTACTTTACTCGGCCATTTGATGGTCGACCTGAGAAACATTCTATTTTAATCTTAAGTGGTTATGGTTTAACTGCCCGCTGGTCAACCTGAGAAGCATTCTGTGTTAACCTTAAGTGGTTATGGTTTAACTGCCCGCTGGTTGACCTGAGAAGCATTCTGTTTTAACCTTACGTGATGGTTTAACTGTCTGCTGGTCGACTTGAGAAGCATTCTGTTTTAACCTTATGCGATGGTTTAACTGCCTCCTGGTTAACACTTGAGCAGTCAGCTGAAGTCCCTTGCCAACCCTGCTGTGGAGGACCCACGCCTGCTACTCCTTCCCTCTGATAGTCTTTCCAGAAAACATCCACTTTAAAGGGTGCTCATGCTGCGTGTTCTTCCACCAAAATGGCCAGCCATCAGTCTCGTACTGTAGACAGCCGTCCGTGCTGCTGGGAGGGGGGCGCAGGGTCCGTCCCTCATTAATGCCTCTACCCTGAGATGCCCCCCTCCACCCCACCCCACCAATTCTCCATCAGCTGGGCACCACGCCAAGACGGCGGCATCATCCAAGTAAAAACAAACGGTATGGATTTGTAGCCGGGTACAGCCTTTAATTAGGGCCCAGAGGTCCTGGGAGTCTGTGTGGAGAGTGGTCCTGGCGATCAAATCTGCTGCTTCCTGTCAGCAAGGCAGCCAATGGAAAGGACTGACATTAAATTTGTGTCCTGTGGGGGGGGGGGCAGCCTCATCCCAGCAAGTGTGCTAGAAGCAGCCAGGTGGAACATTTTACCTGAAACTACAAAGCCTGTTATCATCATAAAATAAAAGACCCGTCAAAGTCGAGGGTGGAGATGGCAGTACTTTCATCTTCAACCTCAGGGCAAACGGTACTGGACAAAATAGATCGCTTCTTAAAAAAATAAATAACTTTCATACTGCTTTCATATTCTGCAGCACTGCTGTGACAGTGTGTGCCAGACAACTCTGCCGCCAGAGCTCATAAATATGTAAATTCCTTTTGTCTAGGACCATGCATGTTGGCGTGGGGGCCTTGGCATTACGGTTGTTCTAGGTCTACCTCCCTCGAAGCCTCAGACCGTGAGGAGGTCCTCAGGGTCTTGTCAGGCAATGGTGCCGCAAAATCTCTTATAGCAACAATGGGCAAGACTCTGACAGACCATGACGGTAACCCAGATCTGCCTTCACCATTCATGTGACAACAGAATTACTTGTGCATTCAACCCCTAACATGACCATCATGTAACATCCTTCCACACCAAGGAAACACCGACACGAACAAAACTACAGTCTACCCTGCTGATTCAAGTGACTGTTTCTTACTTTCTGACCAAATCGTCACCCTTTCAAGCTCCACTACTATAAGCATTTAGAAAAGCGCATGCCAAAGGTAGTAGGGAGGTGTCATCACCTTTAAACACTGGCTGAAGTCCATGAAAATGTACAAAAAAAACAACCTCAGAAGCCAAGCGATCTTGGAGCAGAAGCTGTAGGTCAGTCATTGCAAATTCAAATGCTGCCATTCTTCCGGAACCCTGACAATGAAGATTGTGTAAGTTGGTCCATCACAAAGAGCTGGTTTAATAAAGCCGCCATTATTCAAGGAAGCTGGAAAACGGTACAGACCATAATGCCTAAATTAGAAGGGACACATCACGCAGACAGCATCTTTCCCATCACTTTTTCCTCCTCTTAGATCGGGAGGCTTCATTACTGACAATATGAGTCTGCTAAATTTTTAACAGAATAACTGAGACCACATACGACCAAAAGGTGGAATGAAAAGCACCATGAAAGCTACTGAGGCTTTAATTCAATGACTAT
This sequence comes from Gymnarchus niloticus, assembly GCA_009936485.2. Classification (NCBI taxonomy): domain Eukaryota; kingdom Metazoa; phylum Chordata; class Actinopteri; order Osteoglossiformes; family Gymnarchidae; genus Gymnarchus; species Gymnarchus niloticus. The sequence continues at coordinate 2,267,243 of JAACJT020000036.1, forward strand.
CACCTACGATAAAATGTCACCAGGCCTCTACAGGCTCCAACGCACTGCCGACATGTGACTACTCCCCCCGTTACCTTAACGGGAAGATGGAAGGCTCAGCTCATGAAGTATGCAGGAGCGTATTAATGAATCATTGCCCAGTGCTTTGTTCTCTGCATTTCAAGCCAACAATCAGTTCACTTTCTTCTTGTCCTCTGACAGAACTTTGATGTTCACGTTGTCTCTCGAGTCGGGAGGAGTGATCCAAGTTTAATGGCACGAAAAGAGCCAAGGGCAGTTGGGAGGGAGGGGGCGTGGATCAGAAAGGGACCTATGAGGATCTGGAAGGTACAGCCCCCACAAACTTACCCCAACAATCTGGCATGGAGGCGTCAGCCCCCCAAGGCAGGTGTGGCTTACCTGATACGTGTTGTCAAAGCTGTCATACATGAACCTTGTGATGAGAGATGTCTTCCCGACTGCAAGAGGACAAAGAGGGAAGTTAAAACTCCCAGCCTGCAAGTTAATGCCAAAGATGTAAACCTCCATCAGTTCATTTGTGTTTACAACATTTCTGCCTACAAAATGCTAAGAGGATGATCAATGTACATGATTATGGATAAAATAAAGATGCAGATTCAAAAACCCTCTTTTACTAGCCATGTGAATCCTTTAAAAATCCCTCACAATTTTACTACTGCCCTTTATTTTACATTTTTCTATTAATATCTGACCCTAAAAACATTCTGTCTCCATAGTGATGATGCACACACAAGTCGTGAGCTCTTAAACGTTCAATCCCCGGTCAATTCTTAGATCTTTCTGACGTACATGACGTACAGTGGTATTCGTCCTGTAACTGTACCGGTCAACGGCAAGGCCAATCGTGACGGTTTCTCTCAAACCGTGCGTCGGCAGCAGAGTAAAAGACTTCTGCTAATGGTGGAGCGAGCAGAGCTTGTCGATGTACGCAGACAAAGAGAAATTTTCAGACGACGAGTATCAGTGTGACACTGAGGAATGGGGTTCCATTGATTGGTTGCTCCACTCAGTGAAAGGCACCAGGGGTAATTTAGTTTGATTACAGTCTTCCAGAATAGATAGAGCCATGTCTTTTACCCAGGAAATAAATTAAATAGTAGGGCTTAATGAGTAAACATACAATTAACAAGGGGGGGGGGATGTTTCACTGTGCTCTCTGTGACTGAATTCAGATCATCCCCAAGGGTGGAATTATCAATGTTACTGGCCTGGCTTTCTTCACCCACCCCATGAGCCAGCCTGACTTTCCCTCATATCTTTGCACGGGTAAATCAAGAGATATGAGGGACCAGGTAGGGAAGCTTCATGTGAGGAATATCTGCACCTGGCAGCTAGCAGGCCACGGTCAACCAAACACGCTTCCTGGGTTTCAATTTCACATACAGTTATTGGCTTTCTCCAGAGGGCCGAAAACACATTTCAGGCCATAGCTGGACATTAAGGGAACCTGAGGAGCATGTTATTGATGTTCCTCGGGGATGAGGAGGGGGGCATCTTTTAAAAGCCACTCTATCCAAGGAGTGGAATAATCCTCAGCGGGGATTCTTGCCATGACAGCTGCCCGATTTTACATCTGGTAAATGTTTAATTTGCCGCCCTTGAACACGTGAGTCACGTGCAAGTCTCGCGCCGCTCAGACGCGCTCGGAAAACGATGGTTGAAGACGCCGCTCAGCGTTCGACTTTCCTATGACAGACGGCCCGCCTGAGCACAATTTTCCCTCAGTCTGTGTTGATAAACACCATCCAGTGGAGGAAAGAAGATCACTGGCCAAATCAGTCTTAAAAACGCAGAGGCACAGGGTGTGCATTCCTTGTATTTATTTCCAGAAGGACCAGCTCTTAGAGGAGCTATTTATGTAAACACAGATCTATCTGGATGATGTCTGTTGAACAGTTGAACTTCGGTTATTGAACTGAGATCGAGGGGGGGGTCAACTACATATTAATTCAATTTGCTTCTCATGAAACATACAGCATATATAATTAAAAATATATATGTATATACACACAATGGAGCATTTTCTCAAACACAGATTAAACCTAATCTTAGACCAATTCACCCTCTAATCAGGACAGTCTGGTGAAAAGGAAAATTAAATTGACACATGCAGTTGATCAGCCAGTGCATGTTTGGTATATAAATGTAGCTATGTTCTGCTTTTCTGAGTTTGTAACACGCTAATCTTACTAACGGCTACAGAAATACAGATGCCAGCTGAGATTTCATTTTTCACTTTAAAATAATGTCGAATGTAATATTTCCTCCTTTCTCTTTGGGGGCCCGTCCACTATCTTCAGAATGTTCTTTCGGTGGTGCTGCCAGAAAATGTCAAACTCCCAAAAGCCCTAAGGCAAAATGATATCTGAAATTTATCAAATTAATCATTATTTTAAACTTTATCTTTGCAAAATGAATTTGCGACTTGAAAAAATGTTTACTAAATCAGAGATGAATTTTAATATTGCAATCCTATTTTATTGGGGGGGTTCAAAAATAGCTTGCTGAAATATTCAGGGGGGAGTGTCCCTCCCACATCCCATATTGGTCCTGAGGGTGTGTCCCTCCCGTACCCCATATTGGCCCTGAGGGTGTGTCCCTCCCGTACCCCATATTGGGCCTGAGGGTGTGTCCCTCCCATACCCCATATTGGGCCTGAAGATGTGTCCATCCCATAACCCATATTGGGCCTGAGGGTGTGTCCATCCCATACCCCATATTGGCCCTGAGGGTGTGTCCCTCCCGTACCCCATATTGGGCCTGAGGGTGTGTCCCTCCCATACCCCA
>JAACJT020000036.1:2270241-2299241 GCA_009936485.2 Gymnarchus niloticus
TATTGGGTCTGAGGGTGTGTCCCTCCCATAACCCATATTGGGTCTGAGGGTGTGTCCCTCCCATAACCCATATTGGGTCTGAGGGTGTGTCCCTCCCATAACCCATATTGGGCCTGAGGGTGTGTCCCTCCCATACCCCATATTGGGCCTGAGGGTGTGTCCCTCCCATAATCCATATTGGGCCTGAGGGTGTGTCCCACCCATACCCCCTGGTTCCTATATACAAGTTCAATGCTACACTAATCTTCTCATACCAACTCACCATTAAACTACAATGACACTATCTTACAGACCACACATTGTACACTCACTACAGGTTTCTAACACTGCCCACCGCACACGCACAGGGTTTTCACAAATTTAGCCCGACGGAACATTTAGCCCGATAAATGTACGAAAAGATGCAGAGAAGTACACTGACACTGCCTATAATTACATTAATGTCCACACACATTAGGTAACCACCAATAGTTAATACTGCAGATCCACAGCCTAGGCAACACCTTCTCCCTGAGGAGACGCCACAGACGTGTGTGGGAATACCTTTCGGGGGACGAGTCACCGTAAAAATGATTCTACTTCCAACTTACTCCCTAAACAATGTAATCACCACAGCCTCTTTATCCTCCCAATCTGCAAGGCAGTCCTTTGTTTACAGTCTTAATTAATAAATATTCTCAGTCATCTCCGTTCAGCCTCCCTTTCTCTCCTAATTAACCCAAGCTAATGGCACTCGGAAAAAGTACTCCTGAAATTATTGTCAGATCCTGGGAAAATAAGGCCTGGCCGAGTCGGCTGGATTAGATCTCTGTAAGATCCTTTGGTCCTTCGGAGTACAGACTGCACATTCAAGGTGTCAAAGACGAGTCTAGAGCACAATCTGGACCTGGGCTTTTATTTAATGAATTGAACACTAGCTTTAATGGTTAATTTATCCAAATTTCTCATAAATATTTAAATACCTCACTCTACAGTAGAGAGTTAACTGGCATCATAAAAGGCCTGATAAGCTCCCTGGATTTGGAAGCTACATAAATTAAAAGAATTTCCCTCGACCGTTTAATTTGCAGGTGTTATTAGCAATGAGAAAATGAGACAAGGGCAGCAATAGTGGGAGGGACTAAGGCTTGCTGTCAATCACTTATGGATACAGCTCACCTCTCATTAGTCAATTTAACCCATCATGCTAAATGAGGGGGTGACTGAGAGCAAACTAATACCACCCGCCAAGGGTCCAAAGCCTCAGCACTCCAATTACGGAAAGAGAATCCCAATTAAAGGCTGCATTTTTTTTTCCTTTAAGTGTTTGGCGCCTTTAGCAACTGCCTCCCATCTGAATTTCAATATGTAAACAACCCTTAAAAAGCAAGATGACATCATATGGGGGAACAGCTGAGCACAGAGGATCCATGATTAAAGCATTTGGAGGAGAGTTAACATAAGACTGTTCTATTTTATTACATATCATGTCCAATAACCTGCAGCACAGCCAAATGAAAACAGTGATAAGACTAGGCAATTAAGGGATGCAAAGTCTGTGATGCATGTAACCATGGCAACTCCCACAGAGGCCTCACGAGTGAAAGAATTTGCTCTGCTGATGGCCCGTTTTATGCACTAAGGGCCCCCAAGAATCTCTCAAAAGACAATGGACATGAAAAGGTGTGAGGAAAAAAAATCAGCAGAGTGTTGGGCCGAGAGCCTCTTGAGCTGGAAGTAAAAGCTGTGAACTAGTAAGCCATACAGGGGGACCGTTCCATCTTCCAGCTGCTATCCTGGTCAGTGTTCCACTGGGCTGGGGTGCACCAGCACATCGTGGGGGCCATACACACACAATATGACTATTTAGAGTCACCAAAGAGCATAACTGCACGTCTTTTGACCGACTGAAGAAATCCACACAAAATGGGGAGACCGTGCAGAGATGGGAATCAAAACCCCAGGCACCAATGCTGCCCACTGAGACAAACACTGGTCACATCAGCAATGAATTGTTCCTGGATATAAGGCCTACATGTTACAGAGGCCATTAAATCATAGCAGTCACGGCTTCTTACAAACTGCACACAAACTAGAATAAGTGGAATAAATGGAATTTTGTCACTCCCTAGGGTTGACTCAAAGAAGAGGAGAAACTACCATTTCACATGTAGTTAACGTGACCAGGAGGGAGGCATTGTGGGATTGATGCTATGTTTTAGGCCTTAGGCACGATGAAGTTGTCTGTATTACTTTTTGCTGATCGGGGGTGAGGGACCCCTTCCCCCAATGTACTGATCACGTACCGTGAACAGAAGAAGGACTGAAGAAAGTAACCAATCCTGCTGCAGCTGTCCTTTTAGGGAAGCCAGAAATATAAGCTGTTTTCTTTGTTTGGGGGGTTCACTTCTTTGGGAAGGGGGTACTCCGTTTCTTTTTCAGTCTGCTACTAACATACTCTGCTTATTAAAGAAATTTTATCTTACGCGCTGTCTAGGTGATTATTTTTTGTCTGGTGAAAAGGAGAATTTGGGAGTAAAGGGAAAGGGTCAGAGCAATAATTTTTTCCTTCCACAGTTTTGGCCCCCAGTGTGGAACAACTGAGTCTTCTGGCTGTTTAAGATGGAGGGATCCTGCATAGAGACGGGTAAGGCTTAGAGCCTGACTGGACTGGTTCTGGATGAAAGCTATGGGCCAGCCTGGTCCCTCGTCAGGAAACACCCAGATCCATCGTCCCTTAGAGTTGATTGGAGTAAAATACCAGATATAGACATGGTAAGATAAAATTTCTAACGGAAGTGCCCAGCCAGAGATTACAAAGGTTTGTCCCTGTTGCATCAACGGGCCAGTCTCTGCTCATAAAGATTCTGAGTTTCAACAGTGGAGAACATGATGTTTCTCATCACAATTATTCTGCGATGTGGCTCTAAACACCTCCAAAAGAAATTGAGAAATAATGCTTTCACGTCTCATATCGTCAGTGCTCATGTCAGTGTTGGACCCATGACCAAAGCCTGTAACCTCAAATCTCTTCCATCTATTCTGTGATGTGTCTACTTTACTGTACGTCGCTTTGGACAAAAGTGTCTGCTAAATAAATGTAATGTCATTTTTTCTCCAGCATTATCTTCCCCCGTAAGACGCAGATCTTGGGTTTCAATGATGTTCAGCAAGGTGATCCACCAATTTGGCTATCAATGTCAATAAAATGAGAAACAAGAGTCTGATGTCTTCTTGAGCATCCCCTTTCCCTGTACCAGCATGCCACTGTGCCCTGATTTGGGGTAGATTGGGTGAACTGAGGACGGACCAGTTAATAAGCCAAAGTCTCAGATGGTAACAAAAGCAACAGAGACTGATGGGGACATCACATGCCGTGGGGCGAAGAGTCATCGTCCTGTTATCCGACCATGTGATGGGGACATCTGGTCCCGCCCACCGTGGCGACGATAAGACTGGGAGAGTCCACTTAGAATCCATCCTTCAGTGGGTGAATGTCAGTACACAAGGGGCACATATTTAATTTATGACAGCAACAACATCCCATAATATTACAGCGTATATCAGCTAACATCTCCATTTAGGCCAAAAAACCCTATAAGGAAGGGATTTCCTCAGCATTCTGCAGAATTCCCCAAAAGATAATCAGCATCATCACCCACCACAGTCTTCCCGGCACACAATATCTTGTCAACAGGCCAAATGATGTTCATCTACAAACACCCTCAGAGCCCTTATCCTGAAAGAAGATAAAATGAGAAAGTGTGAAGGGCTGGCGACCATACCAAACAGATCTGGGAAAGAAAACAATATCGATTACAGTAGGACACAACTTGCCTCATATCTGTGAAGGTGCGAGGATGAGTTCAATACTCCCCACAGCTTCATGTAATTATTTTAACACTCTAATTTAATTTGAAAGGCAAAGTGTGGCTAACACTAATTAACTTGGAAATTCCCAGATCAAATGGGTGGAGGCGACAGTGCGTTATCGATGGGTGATAATGCTAGGTATGAGAAGCCACCACTTGTTCATAATTCTCAATTTCTCTGGCAGCTTGCCTTGAATTTCCATTACAATCCTTAATCAGATGTGCAGCTCATGCTAACTGACCACCCGCCCCTCAGCCAGCCTTCTGTCAGAAACAACTCAAATTAAATATGCTGTCAGATCACCGTGATGAGCGGCAGCCCCTGAGAAGTACTCAGGACTCCCGCGAATACAAACACAAACTACTGGGAGGCGTGACAATCGCACTAACTGAGGCCAGATTGAGAAAAGAATCTCTGCTTCGCATTTTTAATGATTCTATCAAGAAAACCTTGTCGGGCGAGGCTGTGTCGGACCGTTTTTCCGAAGCCCGAGGGTACGCGGTGATTGAATGAGACTGACTGGACGTTTGGTCCAATTCTCCACATCAGTTTGGGCAGGCATTGCGCCCCCGTCCGCTCACGCTTCCGCTGACGACAGACAAGCCTGGCAAATGGCTTCACCGAAGCAGATGGCAGATTTGCATAGGAATGTAAACAGTGATTAAACGACTCCATTGTTGCAATGAAATAAGCAGCTAGCTAAGCAAATAATGGTTTAATTTTCCCAACAGCAATCTTTCTCGAGTGGGGAAAGGAAAATTTCTGGTCACAGTCCAAAAAAGGCCAATAACTATAAGCATCCCTGTACTGCGACATCGAGCACATGGACACACGGACTTAGCAGAACATTAGCTGTCGTTATCATTAATGACGCCGTGTAACTGCCACATTATGTGACAATGATCCCATTAAATTAGAGTCACGGTATCTGCAGGGTTTGCTCCATTGCTTATTTAGGCTACAATACCAGAATGCACACAAACAAGCACACACGCCAAAAAAGAAGATTCATATATCACAAATGTTCCATGCTACCGCAGGCCGTGTTTTCATTCCCTCACAAACCCAGGTCGTCTGCAGCCTCGTAGCGCAGGCCGTGTTTTCATTCCCTCACAAACCCAGGTCGTCTGCAGCCTCATGGAGGATAAGCACACCTTGACATTTCATCTGAATGCCGTCGTACTCCCCATGGGGCCCAGCACCTTCGTGGATGAATTAAACCCTAATTAAGCCATGACGGTGCACATGTGGTCCACAGGCCTGGGGGGCATGTCACCAGTAGCGCAGTGGGGGATGAGTACCACAGATTGGTTTCCTGGAGCTCCAGCTTAGCAACCACAGGAGAGAGGACCGGTTTATCTACCGCTAGATTGCCACAGCGATAACTCTTCAGCTCCATCAGTGAATTATGCCCATCGACCGCCTCCTAGTTTCAACTTCATCTGAATTTACATACCAGTTTACTTACTTTCCATGCTAATTGGGCTTTTGCCCACGCTGGCTTAATGAGGCGCTCTCCCCATGTCATCGTAAGTGGAAATCAACTGCCTTATATTGTCTGGGGCAGATTGTTGGTGTTGGAGGGATGGGGCGATCACCCTTTTCTGCTTTCTGATAACACACAGCTTGAGAACCATAATAACGATGCATACAAAGTGACAATTAATTTACTTTCGTATAAGCCCAGAAACGACGATACTGGTGTGAGATTAGATACATTATGAATTCCAGCTTCATTTGTCTCCTGTCAGGAAAATGTAATCTTACAGGATAATGGGTTAAAAACGACTCCCACCCATTCGATGGATGCATCACGATGGATACTGCATGCTTCGGTGAACAAAGTCAAACCCATAACAGTTTTTTTTTCCACCTTTCAAGAGGGTACTGGGTCAAGGAACTCCTGGGTGGCAGATTAATTATACATCTCCAACGCTGTGTGAATTCCTGATTTGCCAGCACCAGTGTTCCAGTGAGACAAAACCATGAGATTGTGTGACAGGGGTCTCAAAGACTTCATTGAAATGGAGTGTGATAAACGAATGGCGTGAGGTGAAAAACACACTGGAACATTAGTTTTTGTAAATAAGAGAAATGCGGAAGGTTACCAACCGTCCCACTTTACTTTTGGGCCGCAGAGACCCCATTCCATCAACCGATCCCCCCCCCAAGGCTCGTAAATGGTTCACCCCGAAATGGAAAACTCTCTACTGCTTTGAGGCTGTTCCATTCCTTTAGATCAGGGGTGTCCGCAAAGGGCCGGTGTGGGTGCAGGTTTTCATTCCAACCAAGAAGGAGCCACACCTGATTCCACCTGTTTAATCAGTTGAGCTCGGCTTTCAATGAACTCTGATGTGGCTTCTGCTTGGTTGGAATGAAAACCTGCACCCACACTAGCCCTTTGCGGATAAGATTGGACACCCCTGCTTTAGATTAAGAGCTCCTTCTGCTGTCTGTCATCTGTTCCTCTATTTCAAACCCTGTCTTCTCTGTTTGCTTGCGCCTCACTAACATTAAATTATTACTGGGGTCGCTTTTATTTACAACCGCCTCATGTCTCTGGCGACTTCCCAAGCTGACACCCGGCGAATAAACATGAATACGAATGGTTTCACTTGGGAGCACAAGCCCCCCCCCCAAGTGACCCCCGTTCTGGGCCGTCTCCACGCACCACCCGGTCTACAAACTGCGGTGATGAGGTGCCGCTCTTTCTGCACCCTCCTGCACAGACAGAGCGGAGGGAAGCAGCGCTTTCGGTGAGGGGGTGGACTAGAGAGACATTATGCCAATGGGTGAGACGTGGCCACCATCTGTGCCACGAAGGGGCAGTTCTAGGGTGTTTAATGGATGTTTGAGTCCTCACAGCGAGCATCCACTACTCAATGAATATATATGAACGCTACGTAATTACGGATGGCCTACTCATTACATGCATTACCACAGAATCAATAATCACAGCAGATGGAAAAATCAGTAAACAGCATTAAGGCATTAAGCGTATTTCCGGTTAATAGATGGTAATAACTGTACGCCGTGAAACAACGCGATGCAGAGTTATTCAACAAAACATGACAAAAAAAGCAGAGATCAAAGTACTCAGTTGTAAATTATTACAGTATTGCTTTGGTATTTATTTATTTATTTGGTATTTATTTCCCAGTAGCATCAAAGGTTTAAAAAAAAATAAAAAAATTTCACAGTTTTGCAGACACACTTTGCACGCTCCCAAAAAATTTGTTAAAGACCACAGAAATAGCTGCTGAATTTGGTTAATTGGTTTAATTATATATATATAAAGCAATTAAGAGCATAGAGGTGGCTCAGGTCACATGACAACAGTCATCACTTAACAGGAAGCCAGGCCAATCCAGCATCAAGCCCCGCCCACCCCCACCCAGAAAACTGAGCAGCCAGTCCAACCCTGGTAAGGAGACCTGACTGTTTCACTCTCCTGAGACAAGGTAACAATAAGCCATCACGCCATTCCTTCAGCCTTAACATGACGCAGGGCTGCGGGGGGCGATGCCCCCCATCTCAGAGAGGTTGAACAGTGTATTAGACTCCAGTCGAGGGTCCACTGGGGATTCTCAAGACAGTCGGCAGCCTTGAACTTCTGCTCATGTGAAAATATTCATCGGCAGATGGGCTACGAATCAATTACGGCCTCCGCACGTAGGAGACAAATTAATGACGTTAAAATAAAAATAAAAAAAACTCCACCAGGAGAAAAACTGAGAAATGCCTTTGAATTAAACTAACTGGATGCCTAATTGGCAATTCAGCAAGGGCATGGCGCACAAAGATACATCAGGGTGCCAAACCACACTCCACATGCGGTGCCTGCAAAACACCACGCTGAACTAGCGGTGAGGAACACTCCAAATTTCTAATTAGCGTATACCGTTTTCCTTTGTTTAGCTACCAAAGGCTGGCATCAGCTGTGACTTAAGATCAACGCTTCCAGAGAACTTGTCATTATAAAAATGACAACTCCCAGAACATGACCAAAGGGGGAAAAAAACCGACTCAATCAATAAATTCATGAAATGACATTTTTCACAACAAAATATTTGATAGAAATAGGATTAAGGAAAACAACCTTGTGTTTGCCCTTTTTAATATGAAGCCATTTATGTACGAATTCAAGTATTATTATGATATGCTCAAGACAAGCTCTATTCCTTTAGGGCTCACTGCTTATGGTAATTAGAGAAAACATAACATTTAAATGCATTACAAGAAGCTGAACATTTTACTTGTGGAATTCAAGCTACCTTCATCTGTCCTTCAGCTCAAATGCCCTTCATTACTTACTAAACAAAGATGTTTGTTGTTAACATCCTGCCAATTCAGTACAGATTTGAACAACGGTCATGGCTTCTAGAATGAACCGGTCTAACTGAGACCTGAACCCAAAGCGCTGTTACTAACAGACTGTCAGCCAACGTCTGACAGCCAACGTCTAACAGAGACGCATCCCACAGTTCCCATGATGCAGCACTCCATTGCCATCTGGTAGGTCTGTTTTTCCAACAGCTTGAAAAGAACAATTTCACATTTCCTGGGCTGAATGAGTTTGCATTTCAGAATCACTCTAAACAACAACCCAGAGACTCCCAAAAGCAATCCCAGACGGGAAAACTAAACACCTAAACAAACATGCCAAGTCATCACTGCAACTCTTCCTCGGTAACATGAAATCAAAGAGCACCAGGCCGGTGTCGGTTCTGTACTCAGCACAAAAATAAGGTTGCAATTCTCTGGACGAATGAGGCATTTAGAGAGAGAGAGAGAGAGAAATTGGTCTTGGCGAGTCAGTTTAAAGCTGCACAGGATACATCTCCAGACCAGCTACACATGCCAAGCTGAAAGAGGAGACCGTTACATTTCAGTGAACACTCAGACAGCGACGTCAGTGTGGACATTTTTCATTTTGTCCTGATACCTAGAAAACTCTCTCTCCTTTTTACGTTCCAGCCAGGGTAACCATTTCTATCTGTTCAGTATTATCGCAATACCGTTATCACGGCCAACAGTGCTTGGGCAAGGGACATAATTTTCATCTACCCAGACAACAAAATTTAAACTCAGCGGCAAGCAGGGGAAGTGTGCCTTTTCACGGAATAAATCAATTAATCAAGATTAGCGTCAGGCAGGCTTACACTCCAAAGAATGAAGCATGTGAAAGCCAATGGGATTATTATCTTAAAGGCAGAGGAACGTCCAAGGACCAATGGGATTATTATCTTAAAGGCAGAGGAACGTCCAAGGACCAATGGGATTATTATCTGAAAGGAAAAGGAACGTCAAAGGACCTAAAGCAGCCCTTTTGTCTGCCAATGGGCTTATGTTTGCATGCCAAAGGGGTCAAACTGGGTTTCTGCATTATTACAAAATGCAGATTAATCCCAGCTAGAAATTATTGGGCACATTACTTCCTTACTGCCAAATTCAGTTAAGCCAAAAACATGAGAAGAATATTGACTTGAAGTGTTCTGCATTCGCTGCTTGACTACACGTTTACATATAAATATTTCTCTCTGTAATGTTTTGGTAAAATAGCTGTTTTTTTAAGCAGCCCACTAAACATTGCTCCGTGGGCATGACCAGTGGTCTGTGGATTAGTTTTTCTGATACTCTGCTATTCCATCTGTCCTTGGCAAGACCGCTTTCTGCCAACCGTCGGTGGTCCCCTGGACCTGGGGCCCACGCATTGGCTTCCATTGCCTGGCATTCGGCCCTGAAGCACGCAGATCAATGTGTGTGGGTTGGCTGATATGCGAGATGTGCGATCCGAGGTAGGGTCAGTCCCCTACCTGCCGGATACATCCTCTGCTGTCAGCCAAACCATGCCACACAGTCAAGGAAGACAGTCCATTTTGTCAAGGAATTTAGCTCATTGCTCAGTTGATGGTTGCATCAAAATTCTCGGAACAATAATGACAATAATGCTTGTTTACCTGTCCTGTGTGAATAAACACTTCTAATTATCAGCACATCCTCGCTAAAGCCCACAGTTGTAGACCATCGTGGAGAACGTGGAGGCCCACAGCTTGATTAAGACCTCCACCCGTATGCGGTTAAAGCTTTCGACACGCTGGGGCAGGCATGCGCACACGCAGGGTGACACTCTACGGAAGAATAATGCCGTGATATGTGTTTCCGTCTGTCCTGCAGACCGCTGCCTCAAAGGAAGGTGTTGGCCACACGTGGTACCCTCCGTCCAGCAAGCCTGGTACAGGGCAACAGACGTTAGTGCATTTAAACTCTCCTAGATAAACTAACTCTGGCTGATATGGTGTTCGTTTACATAAAGACAGAGGGAATATGTGCTTCTACATCCTGACACCACTGGTGAGATGGAGTGTATTAGGCTGAGGTCACAATTAACGGCAGACTTCATGCACGTTTCTGCCTGCGAGGTGGTTGCGTTTTAATTATCTGACCAAGTACACCCACACCATTCTAAATTAGGTGGGTGTTGGTGTACATCAGCTGAACCTTTAACTTTTGGATTAAATGTTATATGGTTATTGGGGATTCTGTTGAAATACAGATGGAACACCTCCATTTACTGGAGAGATCGGTTTCGATCTCATAATCGGCCTTATCAGCAGCTAAAATGGAAAGTGTCTTTTTGATCTTGAGTGCTTTATTAGGGATTCAGTACCATCTCAGCCCTCAGGTCATTCGCCCGCTCTTCTAACGGCGTATTCAAACCCAGTTGGTCATCGGAAACACAAATCTCGAAGTACTGAACGTGCCAACAAGAGACTTGATTAAAGAAAATTACATTTCAGTCCCGACCAGGGAAGACTGAGCTATTGAAGCTTAGAAAACATGGAAGATTCCTCTGGTAGCCATAGAGCTGCTGTCTGATGGAGTCTGAAGCAGCACATCAAAGGTGCTGTGTGACTAACTGTGGCAAAGCAACGGAGCAGCCATCGTCTTCAAAGTGACCACGAGTAATCGCATGGTACTTCATAGGCGCAATTGAAGGGAATAGCGGGAAAGGGGACGAGGCCAGAGAAACAAAAAAAAGGCTCTTTCAACGGACGCGTCCCGTCATTGAAGATGACAAAACGACGCATACGTAAGTGTGTAGGTGTGCTTGATGTAGAAAGGATGTCTGACTCGGGCGTGTCGTAAGTCAGGTCACGCTGAATAGCACTAGTACACGGCTGCCTTTAAATTTTATTTTCAATCAAGGGCCTTTCAACTCAATTCTTTATGCATTCTGCAATGTTGCCTCAATGTTATTGCAAAATAAATAGTTCAGAACATAGAGTTAAAAGAAGATGCCGTTTTTTTTTTTTAGTTGACACTGCTACCTCTGTGTAGCATAGGGATACAAACCGATGTAAATAAGACATGCAGTCTATGAGTGTAACAGTCAAGGCTGCCAGAAGCCGGTCTGCCATGTCAAACCCCTGAAAGCCTATTGGGTGTTAGCATAGAGCTGTATCTTGAAGGTTGCTAACAGGGGTCATGACAGAGGTTTCTGTAAATGTCCACTGACGCTTCTAGGACTCCTCGACCGGTCAAGAAAAGCCTTCAGATTCAGAGTCCTCATCACGTCATTTCTGTCCTCAGCTTCTGTTGACAGTAGGACCCATCTCAGCCGAGTCCAAGACAGGAATCAGAATTTAAATCCCCAGTTCCTCTCGTGGCAGCATGGGAAAGCTAAATAATACTCTGAGATTCTTGGATACCCTGGAAATGTAAATGAGAGTCACAGCAAGCAGATGACAGTGTTATGACAAATTTAAATGAAGAATTCCTCTTTAACAGGAGTCCAAGTAGTCGGGCTCAGATGGGCTACTACGATACCTCACTATGGGACATACGTTTATGGTTAAATGACACGTTATGAAACCAGAAAAAAGGGTGGATAGTACAAACAGATTTTTAATCTCTGAGAAATATGCCACTTTGCTGCTGTATGTAAACAAATTTCCCTTGGGATTGATTAAATATATCCGTGTTTATCTATTATCAAGTACAGATTACCACATTTACAATATGGATTAAAATCAAAACACCAAAGGCACCAAAAGCATTAAAATAATGTGAGAATAATTCCTTGGTGCTTGATCTGTGAACCCATTTTCCGGAAGTTTCAGGTTAAAAATCTGCCCTTGGATCCAGCTGAAATGTTGGCCCTACTCCTGTAACAATGGGCTGTCTGGCCTCTAGCGTGACACCACGAAGGGCTCTTGACCACATCCTCAGACCCAGGACATTGAAGGCTGCAGGTTTAGCAGCTAAGGGTAAAACTTAGAAAACATGACAACAGTCATCAGTTAACGGTAAGCTTCAACTGCTTCAATAAATTTCTGCTCTGAGCAGCGGCACCGTTTGAGTGGCCAGTGCGACCATGAAAAGGCCAAGCGCTGTGCTTTGTGACAGCCGTGGCCTCATAAACCACCAGTGTAAAAGTGTCAGAAGAAACTCAACGGAACACCTTGTTATGCCCGACTTCCAGTAACTGCCTCATTTCCCAGTGAAGAGGACGGCCAGTAATTGGGTTATTATTTGTAATGAGGGATGATGCATATCAAGGTGTAACGAAGCTCAAAGACTGGCGGGGGACCCCTTGAGGGGAAGCAGGCAAAGGCTGGGCGAAGGAAAACTTGCCGGTCTGCAGCAAAGCTTCCAGACCTGAAACAAAGTGAATCCGCCCCCCCCCCCCCCATGACAAACAACGAAACGGCATAAAGTATTTTTTTTCTCCGGACCCCCGGGGAATCAGCGGAAATCCCAGGCTAAAACGTTGCTCGTTTTTCCAGGAGATTTGCACAGGCTGCTCATCCGTCGCCGCCATCCTGGATGCAGGCAACCTTACTAGGAATGAGCAGAAGGAGCGATTACCATCACCGCGGATACTGAAACCCATTTAGCGTCACTATGATAAAGGGGGGGGGGGGGGCAGCCCCAGTGAGCATGCTCCGCTTTGATGGACGAGCAGCCTGCCGCTATAACTCCCCCTGAGAGGTCTCTCACCAATGCCCCTTGCCCCCCGCCTTCACACAGAGGCTTCATGCCAGTACTGCCGTTTCAGAAACACGACCTGCTACTGTGCGAGAGGTCGGACGCCAGGTCGAGGATGTGCCTCATTTGTGTTGGGCTTTGCCATCTTTCTACAAAACCGGGGGATACGACCGTGTCTGAAACGCATTAGCATCAGCTGCCTATTGATGTCAACGTGGTCGATCCCAGATCATCATCTTAATCAAGGAACGATTACCGACGCATGAAAAACCCACATATGACAACTAGTCACCCCTGAACTCACTGATCTCTTTGGAGCTGGAAAGTGATTACAACTATTTGGCAGAAGTCTAGGAGGAATGTACTTTTGAGACAAAAAAATCCTTTGATCTGACAAAGCAAGCACTCTGTGAGACCAACCTCCTAGTCGGCAACTCCTCGGGATGGAGGTATGGGGGTGCCTGATATCTGGAGACGTGAGAGGTGCTGAAATGACTTGAGAACGCTGGTATTCCCCACAGTGATGCTTCTCTGGTGTTTGTCTACAGGCTAATTTTAAGGAGACAGTCTACATGATGCACACATAGCAGAGCTTTAACAGTGAACTAAATTACCGTCCAAAAGCTCACTTCTACTGTGGTGAGAACGAGGTCCTCCTTTAACCAGAGTCCATGAACCTTTCAAAATTCACCATTACAGCTACAGCAGCCCCAGAGCGCCATATCATCACAGCACTGAGACAGGACACGATATGGCCAACAAAATATTATGGGGTGGAGAAGGCACCATCTAGGCAAATGAGAGACAGTACAGGAAATAAACAGTCCCCCTTAAGTAACGGCACGTTTTCCCATTGATACGGTGCTCAGCTTACGGGGCAACCACATGAAACTGCAGATCATAGCCAAGCTGCCCATAAACATTTTATTGAGCAGTCATTTACTTGGGAGCATATTGGTGCTTTCATGACTGAACAGTTTACAAAAGTATTCATAAAGATGTTTCATATTCCCTGATGCCTATTGGGCAAGACAAGCCCATGTGACATCTAGACAGAGGACAGGAGTACGTACAGGTGTCATGTGAAGAGAGCAGCGATTCGTTGGGTGTTAGCTGTAAGGGCCGGGATGGCCTTCATGTAGGAGCTTATGACCAATTACTCCCTATTACAAAGTGGGCTGTTCAATCGATGGCGATGGCTGCTGGGGGCTCAGCTGCAACCTCAGAGCACTCCACTGCAGAGAGGTGAAATGAGATGTGAAATGAAGATGGCTCAAAGTTTATCTGGAGATGTATCAGAGAAGGCCTCGTTACGGATGCAATCCCAAAACCAGGCCGCCTCCGCTCTCAGCTGGTAAACGTACACCCTACTGACTGGTAAGAAACGTCAACCAGAAGTCAATGAGGGAAAGACATTCTTTACATCTGCTCAATATTATCCATCCCCGAAGGCTGCAAAGACATAGAATTCCTTCCAGCCGGCCGACCACTCAAAGCAGAGATCATAGCCGGCATGACTATACCAAAATGTAAGGTGAGGAACTTCCACGTCCCTTAGGAGAACAGGTTACACCGCTGCTAAGCCCAAACCCAGAGCCACTATTGAACATGTAAGACAACTCGGCATCTTCACCATGTGGTCCCCAGGGCTGAGTACGGCTAGCAACCACGCCACACACTCTTCACATTGGTGGGTGTTCGGCCCAGACAAGCATGATGGCGATAATGACAGGACGTCCAGCTGGTCATAACTCCAGTCAACAGGAGGAACCCGGATTAACCCGACCATTTTCAGGCTCCTCTGAAAACTGCTGAGTAACACTTTGGGCTTCATGACGATCCAGTGGCTTTCACCAGCAAAGCCTACACAATTGTGCATTTTGCCCTGGGCAGCTGCTAATCAGTTAATGGGCTACACGAATGCATGAATACCAAGGCTGTTACGGGGTAATTACTGCAATGGTTGGCGGCACCGCCATAAATAAATTGGCAGATTGGCTGAGCATGGGGAAAATACTCCTGCTTCCAAATCCCTGTGACAGCTGCACCTCTGCGACCAATGAGACCCACGTCAACAGGCAATTTGCTGCTGAGGCCTTCTCCTCTACCTTGCACTTTTCCTTGGCGACTTTTTAAAATCAGGCGATATATTCAATATGTTCAATATCTTAATTGCCCGAGCAGCACAAGCTTCAAGTCTTCCAGTATTAATGCACACAGATACCATATTAGAGCGAATATGCTCAAAACACACACCCACATCCACGTTAGCCTCGATCAAACGACACAGGCAGTCTCGCGTGGCGGACTGCTGCCTGTCTCCTGTTGCCCACCACCCTTACTGGATCAGCAGTTATTAAAAACCGAATGCACGGATGCTGTCCTTCACATGTTGAGGGGTGAGAGAGAGGAAAACTGATTGGCTGCCGATACTTCGGAAAACACAGATAAAGTAAAATGTTTCAATGTCACTTTCGCCCATTCTAATACCACGTCACGGGGGCCCTTCCTGCACAGTTCCCTGCTTCAATGTTCTCCTAATCAATTCATACACATGACGTAAGAATAGATACATTACAAGAGTAGGCATTAGCATCATCAGACATGAAACCTACAAGGTATCCTATCAACTTGTTATACAAGCTATTATGTACTCAAGGAAGAATGTGTGTCACTGTGGTTGAACTCTCCGATACATCACCAGATACCACCAAGTCTGTTCAATCCAGTATTGAAACAATTAATGTATTAAACACAGCATGCAATGCAAAGCAACACAGCATTAAATGCAGGAGAGGTTCAATCACTCTCATCCTCCATTTTGTTTTCATTTGTAATGGAATAACACGGCATACTGGGGGTGGTAACTGTGCTCCACGATGACGATGACAATCTCCAAATGGGAGAATGAGCCAATCAATGACCGCTGAGGTACTGTTACCCCACACCTTCTGCCGTGACACACAGGCAAACCTGGGGCAACACCAAGCTTTTTATTTGTGTAGCCGACAGGTAAAGTAATCAGCTTCGCAAAGCCTTAAATGAAGCTGGGTTCATAGTTTTACACAGCTTACTTGTACACACCCTACCGCATGCCTGCAAAAGAATATATTACAAGCACGGGCCATTTTAGAGCAGGTTACAATTTAATATCCGCTCCAGCATCAAATGGAAATCAATGGACGTGCCCCGTGAGGAGAACATCTCACCGTGATTAAAGAAGGGGACTAACCATAAAGGAAGGAGCAGGTTCCAGTCCCAGGGAAGGCGGGGGGAGGGATTCTTAATATCAGATAGGAGAAGGTAGAGCCATAAACCAGAGCTTTGTAGAAAAGTGTCAGAGGTGCGGGTGAATAATGTGCTTAATGCTTGGCATAAAAAAACAGGATACTGGACGACACAGTAATGGAATCAGGGGTAGGTCACCTTTATACGCTATATTTGTCTAGATAGTGAAAATACAGCCTCCTTTCAAATTATGCTGTGCCGCATGAAACAATCCACACAGATATCGACTCCTTTTCCCCTTAAATCTGCGCTGAAATAGTTTGTCATAGTCCAAAAGGCAGCAGAAAAACATTACCCTTTAGGGAAGATCTGTCACGCCTCTTAAGACGCATTACCTCTATTATCGGGAATGTACCTTAGTTCTGGTTATTTAAACCAAGTAGTCGTGGCAGTACCATGAACTGATTGGGACCGTCAAGGTCGGTGAACGGTGCACTATTGCAGTGTTGGATTAAACAGGCCGCTAACACAACCAGAATCAAAAACAACAGCCAGACAGACAATCCCTCGCTATGGAAAGTCATCAGTCCGCAGCCCTACAGCGTTATATATTGAATACCGATGCCGCATGCGAGGGAGTTGTATGCTAGAAGCCCAGGAAGCTTCCGTTGGGAGACCGCATGGAATCGTCAACTTCAACGCAGCACCGCTGCTGAGGTAAAATTAGGAAGCGCCTAGCAGAGCCGACAGTGAGAGAGAGACCCAGGCATACAGAAAAGGAAGCAGCTCCAGAAAAACATCTCATGCCCACTTTTTAATTCCTTTTCAGTCCATTTCAGCTCCCGGCTTGCATTTGACTCAGAAGGCAAATGCAGAGGTGATTCCACTCTGAGATTGTGGGCTTCTGGCTATTTTTTATTTTTTTTTTTAATCTCTAGCCAAAGTTTAACACAGCAGCAATTTTCTTATCAGGGCCCATAGTTATTCAACTAAGCAGTTTCCTCAGGAGTAAAACTAGATATACAAGATGGCAGCATTCAGATTTTAAGGCCATTCTAGGACCAAGATAAGACAAGACATAAGACATCGCTTTTAAATTTTATCATCAAGAGTTTTGGTACTGGGATGCTGGGCTAAGGCGGCGGTTTCCAAACTGGGTGTCTGTGTGCGTGTTTGTGTGTGCGTGTTGGAAGGTGGCATGGGAGGGGCTTTAAAGTATTCTTACCTGCAGAAGGGGGGGCCCTGACTGAATAAAATTAGGAACCGCCCCTTTAAGGTTAATGTGCATGGTTATGGGGAGACTACTGGTGCCAAACAGGCACGATTGGGATGTGACCAAAACTTTCAGGCACAAAATCCAAAAGTTCCACCGAACGCAGGGCGAATCGGCACGGCAATGCAGCTAACTACGGCACAAGGCCAGCATAACTGTACCCGTGTCGGCCGGACACAAGGTTCACAGTGTTCAGTTCCGGGAGCCGCTCTGCTTTCCACTGGCTCCCTATGGGAGAAGAGGGTCTTAGCCGCTCGGCTGAGGCACCTTCTGCTCACATCTCACATGCGTGACCGACTACCAGGATCAGCTTGTTAAGGTGACCCCATGTTATTTACACAGATGGTTTATGGGGGACAGGGGAGTTTCCAAACAGAATCCTCAGTTAATTATCTAATTCATTTCAATATGGAAATGTCTCTCAAACTGGCCTCGATGAATTGCCAGACTTTGACTGACTGCTCTTTAATTAACGGTCCATTAGAATATCCACTCACTCAACAGACAGGTACCAGTAAGAGGGAAACAAAAGGTCTACAAGACGGTAGTGAGACCAGCTATGTTATACGGGCGGGAGACGGTGGCATTGATGGAAAGACAGGAGGCAGAGCTGGAGGTGGCAGTTAAAGATGTTAAAATTTGCATTGCGTGTGACGAGGATGGATAGGATTAGGAATGAGTATATCAGAGGGTCACCTCAGGTTGGACGATCTGGAGACAAAGCCAGAGAAGCGAGATTGCATTGGTTTGGACATGTACAGAGGAGAGATACTGGGTATATTGGGAAAAGGATGCTGAGGATGGAACTGCCAGGCAAGAGAAAAAGAGGAAGGCCAAAGAGGAGGTCAATGGATGTGGTAAGAGAGGACATGCAGGTGGTTGGTGTGACAGAGCGGGATGCGGAGGACAGGAGGAGATGGAGAAGGTTGATCCGCTGTGGCGACCCCTGATGGGAGCAGCTGAAAGAGGATGATGATGAGAATATCCACTCACCATCAAGGAACAAACACAGGGAAGTGAAAACAAGGCTTCGAAAAGCGCAAGAATACAGACTCCGAGCAGTGGATGCACTTAATCCTTACGGGCAAAAAAAGAAAAAAATAAATAAAATGCCTGAGTAAGGGTAGAAATTTCAGGGGAGAAAAGAAGCCTGCTGAGGGGCTACCTTATCTCCTGTAGCAGGAGGGTTTCCGAGCCGATAGGACGCTCCCTGGGATGGTCCCAGCCACGTCGTATATTGGCAGCCAAACCGCTGTCAAACAGCAGGGTCATGTCTCCAGTACACACGTCCACAGCGTCATGTGTCCCTGTGGTGTCACTTACATCGATAAATAACATTGCTACACTGGACCCACAGCTGCCTGAACACTGACTGCAGCAGCAAGGTACATCCCCCAAGACACATCGGCCCTCCCCTATACCTCCTCACAGCCAATCAACGGGTCCATCGTTGGGCATCCGTCCTGTGATTGGTCTGCCAGCCTGACCTGGCCCGGCTCGATCCCCTTTCATGTTCCGGCCTCCACTGGGGCCACATTTTGCAGGCTAGAATCTCAGCACCATGGACAGCATCTCTGGGGCCACCAACTGTCATCTCCAGTGGAGTCCTGACCTCTTAGGGCACAGTTTCCTCCATCCCGTTAATGGCATTGGTGTCCAGATGCAGACGCTAAAAGGCTTGGGTTTGAAAGCTTCGGTCGAAGGGAAGGAGAATGCATTACAGGTTTCTATCCACGTCCAGACCATGAATAGGCATCCACACCATGTACGTTGGGAAACATAGGCTGTTATGTATTACGGGGAGATCAGAGGGAAAAACGCATGTGTGTTCACATCATGATGGCATAGATGCACCATTGAAGGTCTCACCAAGAGGTCACTGGGAGAGATGCCCTGTATCCAAATGTTTCCCACTGATAAAACGAAATTAAACTATCACACTTTAGCAAAACCCACCTTGGCAAGCTCTTCGTAATTCTCCATGCTACACAGATCTTAAATGAACTCCTTAGTTGATGTGACATGTTTTTTTAACTAGACAGACTATCACTAAAAACCTCCCTCATTGGTGCTTGACCAGGGTCACTACGGGGACCTCAAACCTGCAGCCTTCTGGTACAAGCACCTGCGCACAACCAGATACTCGTAGCACCCTTTCTTCAAAGGCACACAACACAAGTGAATACGGTCTGGGGAACCTCACGGCTAAAATGTATTCTCCCTTGTCTCAGAGGCACAGGTGTTGCAGAGAGGCTTCACTGTGAGCCGGAGAGGAAAGGCATCGACAACGGGCAGATTTCTGAGCTGACAAGCAGCTATAGACAGGAACCAAACACCTGCCCTGATTTATCCACGCTCTCCCCAAAAATCCTGTCCAGACAGTGCCCTCCACCACACACACACACACACACACACACACACACACACACACACACACACACACACACACACAGGTTCTGAGAGAGGGTGTCCAAACAGAAAAACAGCCATCTGACTTCCCAGGGAGCGAGAACCTTCCTTCTGAACCACATCATTCATTTCCACCCGGTCGTGAATTACAATAAGCTCAAAGAGGGGTGAAGCTCTCGAGAGGAATGGGCGCAGGTTTAAATACATGCATATATAGATAATATCGAGATGCAGACAGACGTGTATTTGGGAAAAAAAAAAAACAAAACACTCTTTTTGTATCAGAAGTGCCGTGGCACCAACCTTATACATTCACTGCCTGAAGGCATGACATTTGTCAAACTTGCGCGCCCTGCAGGCTTCCATTATGAGGAGGAGAAGACTGCAGCTACAGTATAAGTTATTCCAGACAGTGGCAGCCTGGGTGTGTCGCCCTCATTTATTTATTTATTTATATCCCGCTGCCTCCTTGCGGCGTACGATAATTTCACGTCTCAAAGCTGGACTGCGCTCATTTTATCCAGAACAAACAATTAGGCGCCGCGTAAGTCGGGACTGCGCCAGATTGCAGGGAAACACAGACGCAACTGTGTGTGTGGTTAAAGACACCTTTTCAAAGTCGCATTGAAAATACACGGATGACAGCAATTTACCGTCTAGAAGCCCATGCAAAATAAGTCCTCCTGACAAACGCTCTCCCCGACTGAAATCTGCGCTTCTTTATGATATGTATTTATATTTACGCTCTTTCATGACTAATCAAATTCCAAAACGTGAATCAAAGTGATGAGAATAAACTTGCCCTACTGTATTTGCTCATATAATGTTTTTTAATCACCTTTCCATTAAAGTATCTAAACAAAACTGTTAGAATAATTATTTAATTACCCCTAGCAGGTGCACGCCAACCTTCAGATTAATCTAAAGAGAATTAAGCCAGAATAAAAAAAAAACGAAACACGGCTTACCGCTCTGCTCCCCCAGAAAAACCAGTTTAAATTTTCTTAAAGGGTTCCCAAAGTCACCACCCACAGACATGCTTAAGATTTTTTAATTTCTGGCACTGGGATAATCAATGCAGGGATGCCCGCTTCGGACGCTCAGATGTGCGGAGATGCGCTTCTACCGGCCAAGCGACGGGAGCGCAGCACCGCTTCGCCGGCCAGCTTCGGGTCCCCCTCGCCTCCGCGCATGCGCGACCTCTCCTGCCTCCGTCTGTCCGTCCGTCCGCCTCCCTCCCTCGCGGGTGACGTCATCCATAAGGATGCCCGGCCACAGTTTACGCTAATTAAACGAAGCAACTATAGCCACACGTCTGCCAAAGTGCCACTGAATAAATTTACACGCGATTCGCATTTTTGGGACTGTGCAAAATAAGCTTCTGTTTTACATTCCTTTAGGTAAAACGTCCCCCCCCCATACATTTTTCTGAAATGATGCTGGTTGTATGACTCTCATCTCTTCTTCCTCGCACTCAGCAAGACAGAATGATGGGCTGTAATGTGACACATTTATATTCAGTCTGGACCTTGTTGTTAAGATTTCTTAGAGGAAAAGCATCTTTAAAATGACATTCACACCAGGAAACATTAAAACTTCATTAGTTATTCTTACAATACTTTAATATATTATGTACGGATTCTCATTGACAAAAAAACCTGAATGCTGTCCAAAAAGTCATTTTGAAGATAACACAAAAATGAGAATATACAGCAGAAACAACATGCATGTTATTTGTCTGTCTGGTTTTCAAACGTGACCATTTAGTCCTAATACGATCGAACCTGCTCATATACGAAACGCTCTCAGCTTCACAAATGCTCTCTGACTGTATCCTTAAAAAATAAGCTATAATGAAACACTGAGCTGCACTGCGACCAAAAACAGGAGAAAAAAAAAAATCTTTGATTGAAAGCTGCCACATTCAGATCAGAGAAACACATCTACGATAGACAATTGGGCCTAAAAATATCGTAAAATGCTTTCATCGTTTCCCTGTAAATGTTAAATATTTATCTTTCAAATTGATATCTTCCGATGCAAAACACCTTTGTGCCTTTCAGTAATTAGCAGATGGCACACGACGGCCTTGCTTGTCGTTCTGTCCAATTTTTCCGAACGGTGAAATGACAAGCGGTGGCGTCAACAAAGAGACTGACAGAGCCGCCGTATGCAGGGACCTGCTTCCACCCTGCGTAACATAAAGCCACTCGGCCTTTGGTAGGATAACGGTATTTTCTCCTGTCAATGTGAGGGATGAATTCCATTAGGGGGTAGCTGGATAAAACAACCCACATCTTAAGCTTGACGCAGGCTGTATGAACTAAGGGTGACCAAGCATTACTGACACTGCAGCAATAATCATATGCAACAGGGTCGGTTTTCACAATAAATCCACTGAATTCTCTTTTTCTCCCATATTTTATACAATACACGATATATTGTGAGGTACAGGTACAAAGACAACACAATGGATAAATTCAAAGACAAAATGCATAAATAATATTTCAGGAGACTAATGTCTAAGTACAGTATGTATTTATATACACAGAACTGTGCAAGCTGCTCTAGATTTGGTGTATTGACATGTGACCTAGCTTTGTCCTTCTAAAGTGACAGTGAGCCTGAAAATATTTTGTAAGTTAATGGCACTTTGCGAATAGAAAAATCAGTGTTTCAAAACAGTAACACGATTCTTACCATGAAGCAAAATCCAATGAAGCAAGGGGAGGACACTAAATTGGCCAAGCAAATGACTTTCCGAAAACTGGGTACAACAGCCCCTTGGGCACCTTAAGGCTCACAAGCACACACAAGTCACGTCGAGAGTGGGTGGGCCCCACCAGGAACCGCGTGTGGTGTCTAGGGCCTGAGCATCCATTGGAACTAGGTGGTGCTCTACTCCTCCTGGAAGAAGGAGGGGCTTTAGGAGGCAAAAGGTACAGCACAGTGTGACCGGCGCTGGCCACACGCTTGCAGGATGAAGCTGAAGTCCCTTTATGGCCGAGCCTGGCTCACATCACACGGGACCTTCGGGCTTCTTCTCCAAGCTGTAGGCACTGGCACGCTGCATCTTCCAGCCCACAAGAGCCATAAAGAAGATACCCATGGCCTTAAAGCCCACTTGGAGACCCAGGTACCTGTTTGGGCATAAAAAGGAGCGAAACCCATACTGGTCTTAAACTCACCCCTCATATATCACTCTGTGGCATATGGTTTTGAGGTGACCTCTTTCCCAGGATGCATCATCACCGGAGCAGAGCAGCACTGTCCTACCTGTTTCTAAGGAGGTTGTTGTCATAGTAACCACAAGAGCCCAGCTTTTTGCCACAGGTCCGCTTCCACCATATACAGGAGTCGTCGATAACCATCCCAAATATGGCTGGGGCTGGCAACCAGGCTGGAAACAGGAGAGGTGCACTTTATTACGGGATGTACTATTTATCAATTTGCTATGGTGTTGTCTTTATCCTGATGAGGTTCAAGAAGGCTCACGGCTGGGAAACTTCACTAACAAATTTAAAGAGCTGGACATTAATTTTTTTTAAAAAAAAAAAGCATAATTTCCAAGTGTATCTGGAGAAGACTTTCTGCTCTGTGGGATTTTCAGTCTGCAATATTAAGGTCAACAAATCAGCAATGTTTCAGAAGCCACAAACCTGACTGCGGTCTTAATATGGGCATTACCATAAATACGGTGCTTCACAATATGTATGCCAAGCTGCCATGTCTTTGGAGGTTAAGTCTGTGTTTTCTGTTCACTCATATTCTACAGGTCCACGCGTTTGTTCGTCTGCGATCACTAGGGGAAGCTGTAACATAAAGTTTCTCTTGACTGTAGCTTCACTCGCAAACACATCGCTGCGACGGCATGACTTGCCGGTCTATTCTGATTATTAATTCGGGCGGTAAAAACATAACGAACACCGCGAGTACGGTTCCGAAGCCTACTTCGGCTGGAACTCACCGAGGACTCTCATGATCAAGAACTGAACTCCTATTGTGAAAGACTTTTCTTCTTGTGGTACAGTCCTAAAAAGAAAGTAAAACGCGAAACACACTGTTATGGTGCGAGAGCAGCGGTGTGGAGACAACTGACTCGCAATAAATCACAGCCTCTGGGGTCACAGCAAAGGTAGAAGCGTCGAGTAAGACGATGAGCTCGGGAACACCGATTAGAAAATAAGTTAGCTAGCAACAGAGATGCGATTCGCCAGCGACTGTGGTAAGCGAGCTAACGCTAATATTAATGCAGAGCGGAGTTACAGCAGACAATAGCTGGCTTGATAGCATTAGGAGAAAGACCGTACCGAAGCACCATCATGTAGATAGGGTTGTGGGACAGGCTGGCGATGAATCCAGCCAGGGAGATGAGGAACATGACCGGCAGGACGTAGTGCGGACAGCCGTTGGCACAGGAGCCGGGCCGCGCACTGCCCAGAAGGTGGCCATGCTGGATGCAACGGCAGCCATTATAAACCTAGGCATGGAAGAGGAGACCAATTTAAACAGGGGTATTAATAGTTAGCAGCTCCTTTTTATCCGTTTTCATCTCTCAAACTCTCTAAAAACAGGATATAAGTCACCCTGGGTTTGGTCTGAACGGCTAATTGAATCCAACGGTGTCTGATTAGTCTTTTCTGGAGAGAGAAACTTATCGTCGGCATGTCCATATTAAAAATCTGTTATTAGTTAGTGTATAAATTTCCAAACTTAATTAAGTTTGGTGCATAGTACAAATTCCGCAGCATTTGCTTTTTAAGTTGTAAATAATTCAGTGGGGCTGCAGAGACGTACAATTTTCTGAGGCTCGAAAGAAGTAGCAAGGTCTTCATTTGTCTTGGTTTGGCTGGTGAGGAAAGCAATTAGACTTATTGGTCAGTTAATCCCTTTGGCTTTGCCTGGTCAATGAAGCAACCTTGTTTTTCATTGGAGCACTGAAGTTCCCTGGCTGTGATTGGTCAGTGAGGCAACCTCATTCTGTTTGTCCAATAAATCACCCTGCCTTCAATCAGTCAGTGGCAGTGCTGCGGTCAAACTTTACCTGAACTTTGTGGGTTTTATTTGGGTCCAAGGAGTAGCTGGTACATCCAGCGTGACAAGGAGAGATGTATTCTGTGTTGTCTGAGCCGCACACGGGGTTGAAAGCACTCTCCGAGCAGGAGCAGTTGGAGATGCAAACCGGAGAGGATCTGCACGGATGAGACGAATTTAGTTTTCCTTTCATTCCAGAAAGCCTGGGGCATTGTGGCAGTTTCCACCATCATCTTAAAAAAAAAAAAAACGGACACCGGACACAACAGAAAAAGGACGACTAGCTGATAAACTGCAGCCTATCGTCGAGGAGTTACGGACCATTAAGATCTTTTAAACATGTCATTGTGCCAACATTTTAGATGCTGTAAGCAGAAGTTAAGAAACCCATGACATCTCAAACAGATCTGGTCTCAGAGATGGTGACGCTTCTGTGTACAGTTTCACATTCAAAGATATCAAATCAAATTTCGGCCAGTCTAGTGTCCTGGGTGGACGTAGATACGAAAACGACCTTTGAACTCCGAATACTGTAGGCTGGACTCTGACCCAGTTCAGCAGACAGAAGTGAAGGCGACGTCAGTAACTGAAAGTAAACGAGCTGAAAACGTGTGGTGCTTCTCGGTCTGCGCAGAATGTAGGAGCGGATGCGGCAGTCCTGTGTAATATCTCAGCCCTCATTTCATCAAAGTGAACCAAGACCTCACACATCTCAGCCCTGTGGAAATGATTAACCAGTTTCCTGTGTGTTTCTAGCATTCTAATAAAATTTTCTGTTGCTAATTGTTTTTACGGCTTTAAGATCTGAGTTTTCAATTTGTCTTCAAGTGGTATCATTTACTCACACTATTAGCTGTTTAACTAAAATCCAGGTCATCCACTTTGCTCGGCCAGAAAGGGGCAATGTGCTTTTGATTTGAACCCACAACCATCTGATGGACTGACTCACCGGTTAATAGGCAGGTTCGCCTGATGTCCGTATGGAACGTTGACCCCGGCAACATCCTGAGTGGAGCAGCCCAAGAAGAACAGTGGCACGAACAGTAAGATGGAGGACAGGAGGACTGTGACAGCAAACCGGGGGATGGCCTTCATGGAGAGGCCCACGTGTTTCATGACCATGCCGCCTGTCAGCATCCCCAGAGCAGCTGCTGGGAGGTTGATGGCCCCTAGATTCAGAAGTATGGCAGACGATAAAGGGAGAATTAGGAGGCACTCACAGTCTAGAGAATAGCTCATTTTACAGCAGACTCCAGAGCTTCTCAGGACCAGAATGAAGCCAGAGTAAAGCGTAAACACACTACACCCGAAGACCAGAGCAGAAGAATCAGGCAATTCCAAAGCGTGTGGGGTTTGTTCGAACCCGCCCAGCGTGCACTCACCTATAAGCAGGTTGCCGTAGGCGGCCGAGGTGCTATACTGGAACTCAAGGAACTTGCTGAGGAAGGTTGAGAGGCCGGCGATCACTGAGGAGAAGCAGCACTGGGCCAGGACCAGTAGTAGGAAGACGGGACTCGAGAGAAGGCGCACGAAAAATCGGGGAAACACTGTAGACAGCCAGGTACAAAACAGGGTTAGACGACGGACACCGGCTTGCGGCAAAGGATACGTCAATGCTGCTGTTAATTAAGCAGAAGTAACGTCAAGCGGCTTGTTCCAGGCCGATATCGACGTGAGCTTACATTTAAGGAAGTCCATCAACGACTCGTCTGACTTCTTCTGTTCCTCTTTCAAATTGTTGGTTTTGCGTCCAGCTGCCTGATAAATGCATACAGAAGAGTAAGATTTCTGAAGAAATACAAGAGGAGAATTTTCCATCTAAAAAAATGTTATTTATTTGTTTTCCAGGCGGTTTCCATGCACAGTTCCCTGGCTCTTATCAGGGAGTTTATTCTGATTACAATGGGTCCTGTCGGAAAAAGTTGTGTGTTAATCTAGGAATAAACACTGAAAACCTTATATGAGTAGCTGGCAAGTGAGAACTGGGCTCTGAACCTGTTATGATTATTTTCCCCCTCATTATTTGTTCATTAAACACCACTATTGCAGTGACACTTGCAAGACCCACGGTGTTCCTTTTCCATTGTTACCATAAATTTTCTTTTTCAGCCTTGCCCTACAGATCATGCTCTCCGTTTTAAGGCACTGGTTCATAACACCTCCCAATCTGACAGAAAGTACCGAGGGTCCGTCTCAGTCACATAATTAACATGCCCGGCGTAGACATTGTGTGAAGGTCTGAGATGAAGAACCACTCGGGGGAGGACTGAAGCCCGAAGGGCATTAGCTTACATTCATCTCGCCCTGCATGTCCTTGGGGAAGAAGTAGTAAGGGATGGACATGAGGACCAGGCATCCCGATGAAACGAGGAGGCCTATCCACCAGGCCCCAACCCAGCGGGGGTCAGTGGGGGTCAGATCCATTACTGTGGGGGACATAGGTGGGGGGAGGTGGATGAAGGCTCGTTTCCTATGATGGTTCTACTACTTAATCAAATTGGTTCATTAACTAAGACTTGGTTTTCTGCTGTGGTGGTTCTACTAATTAATGGACTTGCTTCATTAACAGTAACTACGAGTTGGTTTTCAGGTTACAATCATTTGAATATGTACATATCCCTCTGTAGAAAATACAAACCCTCTATAAACACATTTAGTACAAGAGACAAAACACCAATAACAGTGGCACATACAATTAACATGTTTATGTTACTTTTCACGGCTGTGTATCAACACGTTATTAGCCTCCTTGCTAGAAGGACCGTACCTTCGACATTCTTGTCAATATCCACAAAGATTTGCAGCACCACGGAACCCAACAGGTACCCGAAGGCCGGCCCAAACACGGACACCGCAAACAGTATTGCTGGGGAAACAGAGGGGAGCGTGTCGAGCTGGATCAAACACGCACACAGCTTATACAGGCAGCGTGCCGAGGTGGGCCCAGCCGGCCTATTACCGATGTACAGGGCGGAGTTCCCTGGTTCCGCGAAGTCGTCCACGTACGAGATGCCGAAGGGCTGGATGGGTACGGAGCCCACGCCGAACAGCAGCTGGGCGCTAGCCATCAGGAGCCACAGGCCACCGCTGTCAGAGAGATGCTGAGACCCCTCCTTCTCGCACCGGTCCAGGTCGGTGGCGTTCCTCACAGCTTCACACGTGTCAAGTTTGCCCACTAAACAGGAAGCACAGCGGGAGATGCTGTCCTGAACCTCGTTAGCATAATCAGGTCCGCAGCCAGAGAAACTTGAGCAAGATCAGTCGCTCTTCTGAGCACAAACAGAGCAGCGTAATACGATGTATGACAAACTCGACGAAGACAGATTGCGGCCTGGAGGGACGCTTGTCTTGGCTCCACGGAGTACGGAAGCGCGCATGCCTTGCCAATGACGGCAAAGCAGAAGCTCCTGCAGACCGTCTAGATGGACTTTAATGGTCCAAGGTGTTCTGCGCTTGAAATGAAAGGCTGCATGAACTGAAAAGACAATAATTTGCTTCTGAGACGATGATACTGTAAACCCCTCGGCTCCACTCAGCTCAGAGGGGCTCAACATTTTCATCTGAGTTACGGGACGGGGTGGGTGTTGGGCAACAATGGCTGGCTCCACAAAGCTTTCCACAAGCCAGGAGCCCCAGTCCAGGAAACAAAGCAAGAAAACGGCCCCTTCTTCCCTTCCTGTACATGTATAAACATATACCAGCAAAACATTTACTTGGCGCCAGAAACATCATGAAGCTCTAAAAAACCTAACCAGTGAATGGCAAACAGCCTGCAAAATCAGCTCATGCTAATTAATAATGAGTTTTGCGCAGTGATCAATCAAAGGTTTTCATGTAAGGGGGACATACATTGCACAAGACTGGGTGGGAGCCAAATCAATCAGTGAAATCTCATGAATGATTACCACACGTCGTCACGGCTGGAATGACAAACTTTACCGCCGAAGTGGCAGATTGAAGAGGCGACACTCCACCGACTGAATACCGCCCCATTACTACAGCGAGCAGAGCAGGGCTCATATCATGCGGTATTTACTCGTCTCAACATCGATTATGTGTTCCAATCCAGCCCAAGTGTAAACATATGGGGGGGGGGGGGGGGTCTCCCCTTTTGCAAAACTGAAATAAAAAACAAAAGACTGGGGGGCGGGTCTCGTGTGTTGGGGGTGGCTTCCCTCAAAATACCTGCAACTTCTACCGGGGTTAATCCCCT
>JAACJT020000036.1:2333269-2371222 GCA_009936485.2 Gymnarchus niloticus
TTTTCCCCTCTTTTTCCAACGGGGGTGAGAAAAAGGGAAAGAAAAAAAAAAAGGGAGTGTGTTTCCAAAAAAAAAAAAAAAAAAAAAAAAAAAAAAAAAAAAAAAAAAAAAAAACTTCCCTCACTAGCTGGCCCTGCACAAGCGGTCACCAATCAGGCCCCTCGTGGGCAGGAAACAGGCACCTGCTGGGCATTAAGGCAGATTGTTTCCTGTCCACCTGAATGGCCAACTTCCTCCCAAAGAGGCGGGACTCTAGAGTTCAGCAGAGTATTGCTCATAGGCTAAATCTACGGAAAGCATCTGCTACCGCGATAGTTGTCCGCTAACCTAGATCGTCATCACTGCTAATCTAACTGCTATACTTGTTTACTTTTTCCTGTTATTTTTGTTTCGATTTTTGAACTCACCCCCGTGCCACATCAACTTTTCTTCCAACGGAGGACATCAGAGCTGACAGCTACAGCAGTGAGGCAATAAGCAGGACGCGATATTAATCTTACGATTACAGTAAAATGCTAGAGGCTTACGTCTGAGTTAACGTGGCGCAAAGAAAAAAAAAGCGTGTAGAATGTTCATTTCACAGACCAAAAGATTTCCTAGAAAAATTCTTCAAAAAAAAATTCTTCCTCAAATAACCAAAACCAACTTTGAATCTCAGTTTTTTTTCTGATGTTACTGTCGGCCCATTTCCCCAGTACGCTAAAAGGAGAACGTAGCTGCTCAGTCTGGTCTGAAATATCATCCACGATCTCTGAAGTGTCCTCTGACTCTTCAGGCTGAAGGACACGGATTTCCTTAATTCCAGGAGACTCAAGAAAAAAGAAAAAAAAAAAAAAAAAAAAAAAAAAAAAAAACTTCTCCTGGCTCTGTGATCTTTCTCTTGCAGAGGCTCTCTGAACAGGCTAATAGAATTCCTGGCGTACTCTGCCGGGGCAGGGGAGGGGCAAGATGGTGACAAAAATACATTATATTTATGTGGGCGTGAGCTGAAGGTGCCAGGAGCAGACATCTGGACCAGTATGCGGACTCTGCTTATCAGTCATCTATTATCAGGACTGATTCCCTGAAGTGTCCCCCTTGGTCACATGACCCCTCCCCCCAATTTGAGCTCAGTGTACACTCCCTATAAACACACACAGAAACAATCTCTACACTGGAAAGTTTCTACAGATAAGAAGGCCGGAGGCGTTCCGATCAAGATACGCTGCTCCGTTCACTAGGAACTTCTGCAAACTTAGCAGGAAGCAGCAAGCTGGCAGGACGGATGCTGCAGGCTGAGCAGTCTCCATCACTTTGTGACACCTTCACCTCCGAAAAGGATCACAAGAATGCCCCTCCACCAACCGGGGAGAGAGAAAGCAGAGCAGTCAGTGTTACAGGGTTTCTGGAGGACGTCAGGTATCGTCTGCATTCTTAGGCCACTTTTAAAATCTCCTTATTTGCAGTAATGTACTAGTTTTCTGGCTCTGGAACATCTTGAAATAATGATACACTGGTCTGTGTTAAACGCACTGACCCAAGGCAAGGAAGCACGCAATAGATACATCGGACAAAGCATATTACCCTGTAGTAGCCTGAGGGGACTTGCCTGTCGCCAAGGTAAGCCACCCTTACCAACCCATCCCCAAAAGAAATAAGCAGTGTCAGAGCCCTGGGTTCTTACAGTACGAGTAGCAAGCTGCATGCCACTCAGCCCAGAGCTCCTCTGCGTTTGTGACAGAGCTATAGAGAATGGTACTGCTCAAAGTTGGTAATCACACTGCGGTATATAGCAAGGCACAACCTTCCTCCGTCCCCAACAGTAGAAGCAGCTTAATCATGACTTTAAACCAGTTTCTCTTGACTATAGCACACCTTGGCATCCATTTTCGGAAGAATGTACAACAGGTTTCTCTCACCAAAATCCAGCCTAAAACCGAGCTGACGGCTGAGCCAAAGACGTAACATGCCCGGGGGCCAGTCATGTGGGAAGTGGTGAGCAGAACACTGGCGCGAGCGTGCATCTGAGCTCGTTAAAATGTCCGTTCCTTTCCACGCGGCCTGTACTTCCCGGGAGCCTTCTGAAGTACCGGCGACGCGGTCCCCACTCTCTCCCTTTGAAGACGGGCCTGGTGGACTGTTCTCATGTATCGTGGCACAAACTTAATGAATGCAGGCTGGCCTTAGTGGGGAAGGAACCCCTCAATTAATCACAGCCACAAGAACAGTTATTCCTGCCGTGGGCTTCATCAGGGATGGATTTCTTTAGAAACGACAGAGGAACCTCACCCTCCCCCATCTATGCCCTAGGGGCTGACTGGTCTAAGTGTAGATGGGGGGCTGGGCCGCATGGAGTAAACAAACAAGCTCAGACACACGGTCTATAAGCCCCGCCTCCTCCACTTTCTCTGTCTTCCCGCTACAGAGCGCAGCACAAAGCAAAGTCCCGCCTACAGCAAACTGCTCTCAGACTATCATTCCAAAGCAACAGCACAGGGCCAATAAAACCTGATCTGTTTATGCACGGCTATCGAAAAAGAGTGCTAAGACATTACCTCAAAATGGCCTTTTTTTTCCCCCCCAAATGTTGCCACATTACCATCTTCACCGTGTTCTGGGTGTGGCTGGGAACAAGGGACGGGCTACACATCACCTCACAAACCATCCTAGACTGAAACCCGGAGGGACAGGAACGACTACAAAGCCTGTCGCGGCAGGCACAAGATTACCAGAGACCTACCGCCACCGTATCATAGCAACGGGTAGATAAGGCCAAGTCTCCCGGGCTGTGCCCCCACCCTTACCCACGCTACCAACATTTCTGTACACCCTCGTCTGATTTTCAAGCACTCGTTCCCGTATGACGACAAAACCAAGGGCAGAGCACCGTGTCCAGTTTTGAAGGAGGGCTCCATTCCTTAGCCTTTACCGGCGAAATTCGATATTCCATTATTTCACGTTGGTGTTTGAGGCATTTTCAAAGTGCAACATGTTTAAGGAACTAATTATTCAACTGATGAAACCGTTAAACCGTGGCAGATCCCATGCGACCGAGGCCGACGCACTGCACAGCCCTGAGGTAAGCAGGGGGACGAGGTGATGTGGTGACTTTCTCCCTCAGACCACGTCTCTGGAACCGAGGCCAAAAGGAAACAAGGAGGGTCTGTCGAAGAGCAGAGGATACCGAGACAAACTAGAGTCCCCACTCGGGCCGAAAAACGCAGTGGGACAAAAACGATGGCACTTTCCCCACTCTTTGCGCCTGTGACGCACACGCTCAACCGAAAAATGAGCACAGCACAATGTCTCTGAGATCTGGTGCAAAGACGGGAGGGGCTGAGGTCTCTACGGAAGGACAGGCCTGGCATTTTAGCGGGGTGGGATCTCCAGGAGAGGTCTTCAAAGCCTGATAATGAGGGAAAGATCTAGAAGGGTAGATAAACAAGCACGTCCAGAAAAACAGTCCCAGGAGAACGAATAGACTTGGAGAGGAGTTCCATTAAGAAGAAGAGAAACTGTTCCATTTTGGGGGAGGTGGGTCTAGACAGCAAGACAGCAGCACATCAACGGGCCCTACAGGGGGCACTCTCCTAGCCAGGCTTGTAAATACGACCGCTTCTTCCCCCGGGGCCAGAGCAGCACGTGGCAGTCGCCCCACCCCCGCAGTGAGCACGTAGCCCCTCCAGGGGCCTGCACAAACTGTTTACTGTCAGGCTCCGGAGAAGGCACACGCTCGCACAGGCCCCGGAGCGTCCGTGAAAATAAACACGGGAAGTCCTTCTAAGAGGGCTGTTCAATGCCACCTTTCCACCGACGGTCTCAGATTTTCTTGGAAGCTTCTCCAGCGGCCATAAAAACGACATCACGCCTCTATGGAGGTAGGCCAAAATGACTCGGAACGATTGAAACGCCGTGAAGGACAGATCAATCCAGAGCTGGCACTGATCACTTGGAAACCTTTTAACGAAGAAAGCAGCACCAAGCCACCAAAGACTCAGCAACTGGGACCCTATCTTCATTGTCCAAATCGCCCATTAGTCACCCCCACAATTACATAAGATGAACCAGAGCTTCAAGGCAGAATACTTCACAGTCATCCATTACGAATACCACGGAGACTCCGAATTGACAGTTCACAGCTAAGGAATCACTTCACCGCCCACAAAAACAAAAAGCAGTAATCCACACCACCAGGCTTCAGACTGAAGCAGCACCAATTGCTATCATTCTCTGCAGGTGCCAGTGAGGTTGTAGCGAGCTACCCACAATGCCTTTCCCTTTAAATTTGAATATACTGATCCCATTTAAATCACTCAGTACAAGCTACTGCTATTTCATACTAATAGCTGTACATGCACCATAACGGTATTACCAAGTTAGCTTGTTCAACTTAAAAAGGTAACAAGACCAGATAAAGCCTCAGTGATGAAATGCAAAAAACTTCACAATGGACAGTCTTTACCTCTAATATGCAGGTTTCTTGTAATAAGTTGTACACAATTTTTTTTTTAACACTACAAACAGCCTGTAAAGGGAGACAGATTTTAAACCAAAACCAGCCTTCCTGGCTTGTTTACTTTATGTCAAACCAAAATCAGATGCTAATTCCATGAGATTCCACCCAAGAACAAGTCTCACATTCTGCCTTTCATCAGACGGCGTCGACTTTCAGAAATGACAAGAACTTTTACACTCATCGGAATTCAGACGGCGGCTTCTGACTAGGAGAGGCAAACGGTCTAACTGAAAAGGAAATAATGCCGTAGGACTGAAGACGCGTGACTGATAAGGGTCCGCAAGAGAAATTCTAGTCGCTGGAGAGCAGCAGGATCTCGCTACTCCACGTCTGCAGTTATGGAAGCCCACTCAACTTGGAAACCTTTGACAGACACACCAGAAACTATCAGTTCCGAAAGAGAAGGGAAAAAAAAGATCGACCCAAGACTCTCACCACTCAGACGGCAGATTCAAATCCTACGTGACGGCGAGACAACACCTTGGGATGACGTCCCACCTTTCAGAAGCTCGTCGAAGCTTAAGGAGCCTCACGTACGTCAACGTTAGCTAGCGTCCGTCTTGGCTTTACGTGCCTAAATTTTGCTGGCTAGACTTGGCCACCAGTACAGAATGTTTACCTTCCAACTACCAACAGCTCACCTTACTCCCGCTACCTGTAACCAAATACGTTCGTTTACTCTTCCCATAAAAAGCCGACCATGCGGCCGACTGCAGTACGCGCCTGAGGTGTTTCTGGCCACAGCTCGGAAAACTTTGGGGCAGGTCCTGGGTGTTTAATGAGCTGGCAACTGCCCCAATGGTGTAGTTCGAGTCTCACAAGTCAATGTAGGCCACGCTTCAACACAGACAGAGAGACGAGTGACTGAAATACGTGTCACCCCCGACCTGATGGAGAGGTGGTACCATTGTGCTCTAACACCAACCGAAGACCCACCAAAATAAAATCTGGAAGCACATCTCAACAATCAGTTTCCTGCTCTTCTCATGTGCACACCTGATTCCAGGATATCTGAGCACCTAATCTCTACCCAGCAGAACAGCATTTCCTTAGTAATCTAAATTACATGGAACTGCCTAACAGTTGCATGCTGGTGATTCATCTGCCTCGTCGTACATCGCTCAGGACAAAAGCAATCACAGAATACATAAATGTAAATCAGCTGAACTCTCACGGTCAGAACGAGTAAGCGATCACTAAGACGACATGAGCTTCTTGCCATACCAGTATAGACTTTTGTTTCGATTAATCCCTAAAGTACACTTAACTAGTCTCTTAAATTATGTTTAGCTGAATGCATCACGTTGTTATTCTATGAACACGTCAATTTTTGACCCCACGCAATGAAACGGAGCTAAAACTTACGTTATTTGATTGAGAGGAAAATCACAGCTAAGAATACACAAGGGTTTATTCTATTGTTACTTATTAAACAGATCTATGCTTTTATCCAAAGCAGCGAGCGATCATATGTTTAAACAATCTGGGTTTCCTTCCTACAGGAGGGCTTTAAAAAGTCCCGACCTGGAGATTAAATATACAAACTGAAGTTTTAGAGAAGACCGAATAGGTGATCCCATCTTCAACAAATGCTGGTCAGAGAGACCAGCAAACTGCAATGGAAAATATGCCCAGAAACAGCCAAGCGGAACACAGAAAAGGAAGCACTTCAAAAATGATGTCAGACTTGAGATAGACCCATAGATTGTGTCAAAGCAATCCCAGACTTATGCTGGAACAATCCAGCGAACCAAGAAAACATAGCCACCGCTAATCCCCACAGCGACTCTTCGTTATCACAAGAACTTGACAGCGCGTTTCACAAACGGACGAGGCCGGAATCAGGAAGCAACTGGAGCGCGAGGTACCACAAGAACAGATTATCCATCTCCAGAGGAACCACCCATTTCCACGTCTAAATGCCCACAAGACGAAAGAGCAAGCGTCACTCTGGAGGGCTGAAGTCAGCCAACTCAAAGGGACATTGGATCAGAACCACACCATAAACTGGGTTCGTTCCCAGAGCAGAAAGTACTTTATGGTGTTCACGGGACATTCAGTACAGGGTGGTGGGGCAAAACATTCCCCTACACCACTAATGCAAAAACAATGGGTGAGTCCTCCCGGACCTAATAAACCACATTCTCATGCTGTTCGTCCTGTTACGAACAGAGCGATTTGTTTTTCTAAAGAAAACATGACCAACACGCCAACAAGTACTTTTACAGCACAGTGTCTCAATGCCACGCAGCAAAAGTTACGGGATCCATGACGGACCAGCCATTGTACCTTTGAGCCAGGAACTTTCAGTTCCACAACTAAAACATCCTGCTTCATAAACAGCTAACATCGTTAAACAAAAGCTGTCACTCGCATAACGGACACACGATGTCACACATGCTGCCTTCCGTTTATCTGCAAAAGCTTCGCCTTAAATGAAGCCTTTTGAAGCTCTTACAAATCGTTGTCTAACAGTGACAACAAAACGTGTTTAAGTCAAGATCAATTTTTGAAAGCATCTTTTGGTAGGACACGTTAAGAGTCCATCCAGGCATCCGTAACAATCTATTTGTTTAACGTTTAACTAGTTAATTAATCTTCGCTCATGCATTTTTCTGCGCATCTTCCCCCCCCCAGATGTGGTACCAAGGTAAATAAATTTACTTCCCACCCAAGTATCATTTGTAGCACAATATTGCCAACCGTTACTCGGGGACATGATGAGGACCTTTGTCCGAAGAATTCATTCACTGGGATGCGACAAGAGACTTGGACGCACAATCCGTGTCTTACTGCTGGTGGCGGGAGTTTCCAAGACGACCGACAGAGACCATGCCGCAGCTAAGCTAGGCCTAGGCCGCGAGTCACCGCCACTGTCCTGCCAGCATTCCATGACCCTCCTGCAGATGACTTTCTCAGATCCAGCCTGTAACTCGAACCCAAAAATGACAACCCTGGGAATCGGTGGGCAAACCGAAACCGGAAACACGTTTCAATAGGAGAGAGTCTTCCCGTACATTCACGTCCATATTTCCTGGATGTCACCCTCTGTAGGGGGAAGACACATGGTTTTGAAACGAGCCAGATGCCACACGCTCGTAAATCCGAGTCCCAAGTGTGACTCTGAGGCACCTCAAGCGGCATTCAGGCACAACACGGGCTGACTGAAGTTTATGGAAATCTAAATTTAAGCAGTGAGCTGGTCACATGACCCACACGAGCGAGCCCCTTCACAATCAGAAGATGCTCTTGTCGCCGCCAGGGCCTGAATTCCCCACCGTCCAAG
Source organism: Gymnarchus niloticus (assembly GCA_009936485.2). NCBI lineage: Eukaryota > Metazoa > Chordata > Actinopteri > Osteoglossiformes > Gymnarchidae > Gymnarchus > Gymnarchus niloticus. The sequence goes on from JAACJT020000036.1 coordinate 2,341,051, forward strand.
TTGCGTGGCCATTTCACACGAGAAAATAAGCAGGATGGGCCCTCTATTAATGACTTTCCCTTCAGAGGTTTGCCCCTTTGTTTTCTTACACTCCAGCCCATAATTACACCACTCATTGACAGGCCACACGAGGACTCCCGGTGTTAATGAGCAGTCTCCTCCAGCCAGCTGTGCATTTCCCACACCATCTCATTTTATATTTAATGGAGAGTTTTTTTTCTGTCCCAGATTGACAACTTGGCTGAACTGAAGAGAATCACACTACTGAGATGTGACATGCGGCCACAGCAGGCAGGTCGTCACGGAAACAGCACTCAAAATTCAGCCATCCATCATGGCCTGCCGCTCACCTGTGTCGGTACTGCATGGAATGTGAGCCGACCTCAAAGCCTGGATTACCTGTCCATCACTTCAAAAGCAGGGAGAGGCATACCCAGGATCAATAATTCAAGGTGTGTGAGGTAAGATGTCAGCCTTATATTCATTCATGTGTGGACCCACACACTTCAGAGTCATCAGTCACCTAAATGGCATGGGGGGGGGGGGGTTACTGGGAGGAACCTGCAGACACACAGCAGAACACCCCATGGCATCATAGTCGAACCCACAGCCTGGGCAATCTGAGGTTACAATGTTTCAGACCAGTACAATGGCCAGCGTGCACAGCAAGCCAAACTGTGCCCAGAGCGTGCGACCACTCTTCCTGTCCACAATACAGCCACTGACAGATTCCTATGCCCAAAATACTCTTTTCAGACTAAGATCTGTTCCCTGGAAATTCTCCTACCAGCTCTCCATCCCGTCTTGTGTGCTTCCCATCACAGCTCCCAGTCACATTAAGACAAAAATCGAAGCCCCACGACGACTCGATTTTCACATTCTTTTCAATCAGAGAGTACTATACGGTCCCAAACAGGACAGAAAAGCGAATGAGCCAAGTTCGACTTATGTAAAATGAAAACACAAAATAAAATATCCATAAATCAAAAGATCACCAACCTAAAGGGAAGCCCTTCATTCATAGCTTCGTCATGTTAAAAGGTAAAACAAATGTTTCCTCGACCTACTTTCTACTACACTCCCCGTTGAAAGCATTTGGACTTTTCTGAACTCATACGGGTGGTTCACTTACGTGGATGCACAAATAAACAGGAGATTGGTGGGTTTAATAAAAATCCACAGAGAGACGAATAAGGACCACGTCACATCAGCGGATGAACTCCAGCAACGCTGTCACCGATCGAACCTACGCATTCGGGTGTCCCGGGAAAAAGTTATGAAGCAAACGTGAGGAAGATGAGAAAGAGCTCGATACCGACGGCAGCAGGCAGAGAAGCCGAGCTGGAAAAGGAGATTTACGAGTACTGAGTACTGAGTACTGGATTCGTAGCGCGTGGGAGCGCAGGGAAGCGAAACCTGTCCAGGTAGAGGAGTGAACTTTAAAAGAAAGTAACAAAGTTACACAAAGTTACACAATGTTACACCGGCGAACTCCCTAAGCGTGACTTCGGGATACATTGTAGCGCGGCCCCCCTCTTCCAGAAATGGAGGGGCCCCGGCGGCAGCGCTCACCCAGGAGCGTCTTCACCTCCTCTTCGCCCATGTAGAGGTTGACGCTCGGCCGGCTGCCGCCGTCGACGGCCGGCGCGCCGGGGTTGGCCAGGCAGCCGGGAGCCTCCAGCAGGAGCAGGAGGAAGAGGGGGAGGAGGAGGAGGAGGAGGAGGCGCCGCCGAGGCGAAGCGGACGGACCCGCCAGCCGCCACAGCATTGCCCGCAAACGAGTGGCCCCGAGTCCTGACAAATAGCCCGCAGCGACCCCGGAGCGAACGCCTGAATTCTCAACGCTCAGCGTCCACAGAGAGCAAAGCTTCCCCTCAGGCGCAGCATAGCCGTGACGGCCGGCCGCCTTCCTCCGCCTTCCTCGTCCTCTCCTCTCTTCTCCGTCCCGGTTTTCTTGCTGCCAGCTTGCAAACTTCACCAACCCCCGCCGAATATGCGGGGGAGGGACAACTTTGCGGAGGGGAGAAAAATGGAGTAGCCTCGCTGCGCTTAAATCTTATTACTTTCCTTTTAGGTATGTGGGTGCACTCGTTAGTGAAAACTTAAACGCGTATCGCTGATGATTTGTCTCTGAATAACGCAGAGCGACTTGCCCTCATCGTCTCTTCTTCAGCCCGCAATCAAAGTTTTTTGGGGGGGGGGTTCCGGGTACGAGCACGCAGTGTTGCGCCGGCGTATTAGGCGCGCTCCCGTCGTAACTCAATTCTTGACAAAAAAATTACTCCCATAAAAAAAGTTTTCAGTTTAGTTTAACTGTTTTTCTTCAAAACGACATCAAAATATTCGACTTATTATTCATGTTGTTGGTATTGTTATTATTATCAGTGGTAGTAACAGTACTAATATATATTAAATGATATATGTTTCGCTGACAGTTGTTTTATTACTGTTGTTGGTTAGATAAAAGTTTTTCTAAAAGTTTTTCAGAATAAAACTTCATTATAAACCAAAGTCACTCTGTATTTTAAATATAATGACAGAAAAATAATGTGGCAGATCCCATTTATTCTGAAAGCGATAATGTGCGTTTATTCACGTTAACATTTTATAATTCTCAGCTTTTGTTACCCATATTTTCTTATTACCTCGCCTACGCAAAATTTTCGGCGGAATCTCTTAGTAACCCGATAAATGTGATTTATATGACATCCTTTAAACGTTGTCCGTTCACAATCTTGATGTAATTAACAGCGACACCTATTGGTGATTTGGGATAAACAACGAAATAACGATTCGTTATCCTGGTCGAGTCAGCACTGTTGGGGGGCCTGGAGCCTACTCGGGCCGCTTAGGGTACAAGGCAAGAAAACTTTTGACTGGGATGCTGGTCCATGATACGATGCTCACATGTAAACACTTACAGACACAGTCACATGCTACTGCAAATTTGAAGAAACCAGTTTCTCTAACTTCATGTCTTTGCGCTGCAGGATTAAAGAACACAAGCAAGGTTCAAGCCCTCAAACTGGGGGAGCTAATTTGGATGCATGTCTCCTAAGAAAGTGAAAATGCAGGGCTTTCACTGCATGGTGCCGTCTCCAGAGAGTCCAAAACGCATTCTGTTGAGTGGGATCACCATCCAACTCGACACCCTGGCTGTATTTCTGCCATTCTGCCCCCAAATGTTTTTCACGGTTGAAAGCTACGCTACAGTGACACAACCAGTGTAATGCTGTGGAGAAGATCACCCATGATAAATATTCATAGCAGGAAATGAGCATAGTGCAGAGTTTGGGGGGGGGAGAAAACCTCGTGGAATCTGGGAGCTCCAAGGAAGTCTTCCTGCAAGATTCATAGAAGCTTGCATGGTTAAGACACAAGCGGGTCTCAAACCCTGCCAGTGTATATCCCAGGACGGGCACTTGCTGTAGCATTCAGCAAGGTGCATTACTCCAGTAAATATACAAATGACTATAACAGCACAGGGCTTAAGCAAAACATCCTCTGAGGGGAAAATAACAACAACTGATAGCCAAGTAACAGGTCACCAAGGATGCAAATGGAAAAAAAAAAGTTAACACTGGAAGGGGACATGTAAACAACCTTAAACAAAAGAAAGATTCATACACAAGCTGCCCCTTGTCCTTTTTTGTTTCTGCCAGCAATGAAATGCAACAGCTGCTTACAGGCCTAAACTTCTCCCCGTAAACTCATTGGCTCGAATTTCAGCAGATCAGATTGGCTGGTACAGAGTGTGTAACATTTCTAGCCAATACGATGGGCCACTATTACAGGACTGGGGCTTTCTCATTAGGTCTGAGTAGAAATATGAGACATTTCTGCAATATGAAAGATTATTATTACAACCATGCAGAACTCTGTGATTTCTTTAGACGTATGCATTAGAAGAGAAAGAAAAAAAAATTGGATACCACAATTATAGGAAAGAATTTGCAAGTGAAAAGAAGACAAGGGCACTGCAGTGGCATTCCATTCCCAGGAGAGGAGGACAGTATTTTTGGCCTGGTGGGGTCCTGCTTGGAGCTCTGGATCAGGGTGGCCCCTTTAAGAACAAAGCCCAGAACTTGGGGGGGGAGCACAGCTAAAATGGAGGCCTCAGATGAATACAGAAGTGAAGGTTTCTCTTTGGCTGTCTCTAGGTGGCCCTTGGGGCAAGTTCAGCTGTCGTCCATGTGGTCACTGCTATGGTAGCATTTAGGCTCTAGGGGGCAGCAAAAGATAGCGACCTTGGTCCTGTTCCCTAACTTTATAGGAAATATTATGGTCTCAGTTTCTATATTATGATACAACTAAAATACATATATTACTATATTATAAGAATAAATGCAGCACAAAAGTTACATAATACTTGTTCATTCCATACTGCAGCTGCAGAAAGTACTTGAATGAAATGTTACCCTCCTCCTTTCTTCCCCTGCCTTTCTGTCAGTTTGCACAGAAGTAGTAACTGAACACAGGTTCACGTTAAGGCTGCTGACCTAACACCGAGGGTTCACCATGGGAATAGATCAGCCCAGTTTCCACGGTGCAACAAAAAAGGGGAAAAACGGGATGAGGAATTTTATTATTTCCTCCAGAGCCAATGGCAGAGTAAAGTATATTGCCTCCTTCACTGAATTCCATCTTTCTTTAAGTTGTTGAGGCTGAAATTGTTTGGCCGAGGATCTTATTGCCCTGCATGGTGCATCAGACTCTATGTACGGGACTCCGATCGCTGGCAGGACAGTGTAGCGATGTTTATGTATCTCTAATGTACAGCATGTCCTTAATGATCAATTACACCAATCACAGTAAATTACAAATACATTTTAGGAGGACATCACAGATGTGCCTGCAACCAGGAACCTCAGGGATAACGACCATTGTTTTCTTGTTCTTCCAGGACCTTAATGACCTGCTTTCTTTCAGTCACCCACATGTTTTACAGAGCCACGCTGAGTCCGAACTCTATCTCAGAAACTTGAAGGCACAAAGCAGGATCTGTCAAATCATGAAAGAGCACAACAGCAACGTTACATCTATCGGTTTTGTGGCAGTATTTGTCTTAGACCTTTTATTTCCAGAGGCAAAACAACGCTGCACACACAAATTCAAACCACATTCAAAGCAAGTGTCCTGTTGTCGTCCTGTTACCTGCCGTGCATTCAGCTGAGGCATTATCTGAGGGGCTTTATGATGTCATAAAAAATTATCAAAAGAAACCGAAAGAGAAGCCAATCAGCTAGTGCTCAAAATCAAATAGCTCCGCCTCCTTCTCCTTCCAGAAAGCGAAGCTACGATCAATGTACTTGCAGATCTCATCATTGCTGAAGAACGAAATGTCTACACGACTACCCATGTCGTCCTCATCTGGCGTCGCCGTCTGAACGATAACCTTGGGCACTTCTCTCGCCTCTGGTAGTTCAGGCTTCCGAGGCTCAGACAGTAGTTCTAACTGGCTTGGCGCATTCCCAAAAAACTTGACCTTGATGTCCTCGAACCCGTCCCTCCACTCCCGGGTCCCAGCTTCGATATCCCGGAGGACGGCTCGATGGAACTCGCGCACCGTCTCCCAGCTGAAGCGGCCAATGTGGTCGAAGACCTCAAAGCAGAGTAGATGCCTCATCTTCCTCTCCTCTGCTGGCAGCTCCTGTTCCAGGATGTGAAAGTAACCTAGCATGAAGAGGTCAAGGGTCAGGCTATTGTAGTCCACAGGTGCTCCGCCCACATATGGCAGGAACTGCTCAGGGGAATAAGTGACTTTCTGATGATGTAAGCGATGTAGCTGCCGGGAAGGAACACTGGAGATAAGGCTCCTCCAGTTCCCAATCATCTTATTTATGGTGGTCCTTTGCCTGAAGAAGAGGCTGAGGGAACTCTTATCCATGGATCTCGTGGGCTGGACTCCCCGAGACCTTTGCTCTGTTGCTGTTTTGTCTGCTTCCTCAGTCGTGCCCTCACAAGCTGGCCTCATTCTTTCTTTACTCCTCAGGCTGATGGCATAAGCCGACTTCTTCCAGTGACCCAAGAACAGAAGCACAATTCGCTCTTTTCGCAGGCTGGTGGTCTCGATTACTGCACGGTGGTGGTCTCTAGGCGTCTTCTCACTGCCTATTCCCGAGTCACTTGTACTTGTACGCTCAACTTCTGTAAGCTGGCCAACTTCTTCAACGACTGTATGAGCCCAGATGTATCGATCATTTTCCGGCTTTTCCATCCTCTTGTTGAAGTCATCCGCTTGGTTAACCATTTGGTCTTTAGCTTGATCCTTGTGCTTGCTTAGCACGTGAGCATCATTATTGATACCTCCCCCCTGCTGACTCTCAAAGTTCGACCTCAGATTCCACACTGAAACCCCAAACTTCTGAATCTCCATCTCAATCTTTGCCCTCTTTCCCCTAGAGGTGTTGGGTCTTTCAGGCTTCTGTGAGAAAACAGATGCCAACTCAGTGTTTGGCATTTTGCTGATCGCGCTGTCTTTCTCTTTGTCTGTGTGGTTAGTCAGGAGAAGGGTCATGCTCTTCACGATTCCTGATATGCGGTTACACCACACAGGCAATGGCATCTGGCCATCCAAATCAGGCTGCGTGAACCGTGTGTTGACTGTAATGTTGACAATGGGAGCTGGAAGGATAGCTCTCAGCTCCTCAGCTAGACGGGCTAACTCCATCTCATAGGCTTCGCACCTTTTCTGCATGGAGACGTTCTCGATCTGCTTCTCCAGGTAGACCAAATCATCCTCAGTCAGCAGCTCTCCAAAGGGGCCAAGAATGGCGTTATGAGCCTGTGAGTATCTCCAGGTGTCCATCTCAGTGTGCTTGCTTCCATTCTCCTGGCAGTGAAAGAAGGACACTTGGTTTCAGATTTAAAACAGCAACATGATTGAAAATATTAAATCATCACCATGAACAGAATGGACAGCCTTGAGATTTAGCCACTTCTCTGTTGCATATTCCAGCATTCTGACTGAGGTACTCATTCATGACCAGCCAAAAACTAGATGACATCACAGATACCTTCATTCTCTGGTCCTCCTCATCCTGCAGACGAGCTTGCAGTTTGCGCACCATAATTTGCCGCTTCCATTCTGCAATGGGTTGACCTTTCTCGTCATGCGTCGGCACCAGCGAGTCGATATCAATCAGGCTGGCCTCCACTTTTGGAAGTAGCACCACCCTGTCCATTTTCTACAGGGAGGAGGAGAACAGTCATCGCTCACTGATAAATGACTCCAAAGGCTTTCTGAGGCAGACACTTACTGCTTGTCCTGTGAAGACTGCTGTCAGCCCTGCATGCTTCAAAGCCTTGATCGATAACATATGAGAAGATTGCTTTCCCTCCTCCCCTGAAGGCTGCATCATCTTTAAAGCTGACACGACTGTAACACAAAAAGAATATCACATAAAACATTATCGCCAATTTTAAAAACATGCGGTCACAAAACTGCCACAATTTGGCAATGCCCACTTGTAGATGGCGTTTGTTCATGTTGTGTCATTGCCGTCGATTTTTGAGGCCACAGCGAGGTTGAGGTCATCGGTGAGACTGGTGGTGGCGGTAAGAGCCAAGGCTGGGGGGACACCCTTTTCACTGGCTGCTGAGGTCAATAAGAGGGTGTGGGGGTCATTAAGTCTATACTATCCATGTAGCCCATCTTAGAATAACCCTGCTACGCTAGAAGGAGCTACAAAATGGACTGGGCAGTTCCTTATGTTGGTTACCTTGCCGAGCTCCATCTTTGTTCTGCCACAGGTGTGCTGATCATTCAGGTAGCAGTCAGCAAGGCCAGGCCTCTCGGAGACAGCCGCCCTCCTGTCCTTCTCCACCTCGCCAGACAGACAGTTGTCCTCCGTATTTCTCTGGAACTGAAAACACAGCGCACCCCTTTCCCTCTTTCACTTACACTAACGAAAAGAACATCTGGATGGTTTGAAAAGGGTTGCCGCACATTCACCACACTCGAATCGCAGCATTCCACATGTTGTTAAAGGGTTTAGAAGCCGCGCAAGTGACATTCAGACTGATGTGAAAGGGACATCCTCCAGAAGATCACATGACACCCACAGCTTGCAAATGCACTCGATATTCACTTCCACATCTGGAAGTATTCCTTGACCAATTCAGCTCCCATCTGTAATACCTGGCATCACTGTAGGGCTAAGCATACAGTACGTAAATATTTATCTATTCTAAATAACTATTAACAAGACATTTTGTTGTGATACCGTGGAAAATATCACACTAAAAATGAACAGAACAAAGTTGTTCTTTTGCATAACTGCTTGTTTTTCCTGGACTCATTTGTTCCTAGATGTTTAATGCAATCCAACGACTCTAGAACATCTGGATTGTCTTAGTACTTCTATAACCACAGCAGTGATCCGTAAACTAACTTAGTAATTAATTGGAACAATTTGCCTTTGTTGAACCTAATTATCACTTTAAAGGGCTAGACACCCTTCTAGGTCATCCTGTGTTTTTGGCATGAGCTCCAGAGAAAAGCGTGACCCTACAGTGTGACCTATACACCAAAGAATCTGACGGGTGGGAAAAAAAAAAAATGACCTTTGCATAAAACAACAGAAATAAGAAGCAATGATCTGCACTGGTCTGAATCTGGGACCACACTGCGAATACAAGCTTAGCACGTTGACACCTGATAACACAGGTCAGGTGACATTAGCCCTGACCTATAGACATTCAAATGATTTCCATTCTGCATCTGCAGAGGAATCCAGTGTGGTTTCCTGCTGAATGGTGAAGGAGGCACAATTCCCGCCAAGATCTGGAGAATCATGTTGAAGTTCGTAACGTGGAAGAAAACAAGGTGGAGAAGAAGCTGTACTGTGGACAACTGAAACAACTGATTACTGAACAGTACCTCAGATCAGCCGGTTAGATCAATGGTAGAAAAACACAGAACATGTACACATTTCTAGAGGTGTCAGGTAGACATTCTGGGTATTCAACCACACAGCTAAGTAAAATCCAGATTGTCATACCACTGCTGACACAAGACTGTAATGGAGGATTTGTATGGCTTTGAAGCTTAATCAGTGGTGTTCCAGTAATTCCGTTGATTCTCAGCAGCTTACAGTCTCTGATCTAATGGCTTGGTGTCAACCGTTAGACTCTCACCAACCAAAACATCATTTCATTCCAGCATCCCTGCACAGCAGACGGTGTAAAACTTATTGTAGGAGCTCCAGCTATCTAACACCCTGACCAACGGTGACCTGTGCTGGTCTCTGACTGCCCGGGGCAGCATCACGGCCCCCTCAGTCATCCGCAAGTGCACCGGGGTCACATTCCATGCACTGAAGCATTCATGGAAATGTAAGGTTCATAGAAAAAGTATCGGCATAAAACGTTATCCCCTCCCCCTTTAGCACCACACCCAATGAAGATGCAGCACAGGATTACGGCATTGGCCAGGAAACGGATTTCCTTCACTGCGCTGCCTGAATTAATTTAGTTTATTAGTAATTCCGTGCCGTATGAACGAAGGTTAAATTTGTCATCAGATGCAAATGGAACAGTTTATCCCCCCCCAATACAATCTCCAAGCCACGATGAGATTTGAACTGTTGAAGCTCTTGGAAAAAAAGTAGGAAAATCAATTCAAAGTCAAAAACTTAAGCCCATAAAATCTGCACCTTTTTGCCTATAAACTACCTATGGCTGACTTTAGAAGTTCATGTCAGCAATTTCTTCTTAAGGCGCGAGCTTCAACTTTTCCTAAGAGAATGAGAGACTCCTGGGAACGCACAAAAGATTTACTCACAATGGCTCACGCCGTTCAGTCCCTGAGCTTGTCATCCGCTGGAGGTCTGTGCTTGTGAGGACCACTTGCGAGATGCAAGAACGTCCCTTGGCCTCCCCATCCACAACCCAGCTAGTGGCTGAAAGCCCAAGGATCAGCAGACAATAAACAATAAGCTCTGAAGAGGACCTTCTCAGAGCGGCTTTAATAATTGAGGTAGGGGCGATTGGGTTGCTTCTAATGGTGGAGCAGACCAATGGCGAGGGCGAACGCATGTGTCAGAGGAAGCGTGATGGGAAGCGGGGACTGGCGTATGGTGGCGAGGGGGGCGTGTCTGCCAAATCACTTGGAAGAGGGACATCGTATCCTGATCAGGTGACCGCTTTTCTCCTCTCAAGCAATGAGCGCAGCGGCAAGCTAATGTAACAAGGATTAAGCTTTGTCCATCGGTAGTCATGAAGCAAACCTTGGCACAGTGGCCTGGAAACAGATCTGCTCAGTGAAGCATTGAGGTCCCAACAAAAGCGCCGGTCCTCCCATAACCCAGGTAAACTCCTTCGGTGGCACACCGGAGCACCTTCTCCTGATTAACACGTCTGAAGTCGACACCCTCATTGTGACATCTGCCCTCATGTAACTACGGTCTCAAGGCATGCAACTGGTTGTATTACCATTGAGAAGAAGTGACCTCTTCAGCAGGACCGGGCCAGCACAATTCTACCTTTGTAAAACAGTGGTGACAGTAGCTTGGCCATAATACACAGCCAGGAAGCACTGCCCCATCCTTAACAAAGGGAAGGGGTTTCGATTATTCATGTTAGAAACGTAAAAGAGTTGTTATTTATTATCAGACAGCTTTGTTGATACTGTATATACACCGTAATAATGATCATTGAAATTTACATGATCTCAGTCTGTTTGACTTTGCAACTGAAATCGATTTTCATTTTTAAAGGCAGTGTTTGGTGCTTAGTGCCATCTAGTGGTTGTGTCTAAGTAGAGCGTGGTGTCAGCTTTCCGCGTGGTTTAACACTCCTGCGTCACCCTGATAATGTTATGCGAAGCAGGCTTGTCATAAGCCACACATAACTGCAGGCATCTGTCACTGTGTAAGTGCTTTCATTGAAGTTATTTTGTACTTACATTCCTCACAATGAGATTTTTAAAGTTGCAAGAGGATTATTTTGGAAGGCTGCCACCACACCTGCAGGATGCCCCCTGAAAAAGAGTTGTGGAAAACTTCACAAAGACCATGTGTATAAGAGTGGCTCATATTATTGTGGCACAGAATGGAAATTTTATTGTGAGAATGTTGATTTCATTACTGAAATTAGAAGACCGGCATGGGGATTTCAGCCCGGTGTGTTGATTCGGTTAAAGCTACCCCGTATCCATACGCACGTGTGTGTGTTAATCAGTTAAGAAGTGCTCCGGAGAAGCATCACGTGCCGCTTTCACATCACAGGTGCACGAAGACGACGACGACCCTCAGCTGGCCGCGTGCCCCGTAAGGAGCAAAACGCGGCACTGGACGCCCTCGTCACACGTGCGGGCGCGCCCTCGTCAAAGACCTTCGCGAAGGACGAAGCCAAAGATGCCGCGAGCGTCCTGGAAGTGTTGCAGGGGCATCTTATCGCTCGATATGCCACGTAGCGTGGGAGGAGCTAAGTCTTTGTGAGCGATGTGTGTTTATATAGGTACGTATAATTTATGTAATATGATAATGATATTGCGGCAGATGACATACATGCTGTCGCTGTTTTACTGAACAGTGCATGCTCATAATTTATGTACATTTTTATATACTCACTTGCCACCTTCCCATAGCAATTCGGCGTCCTGCGCATTCACATGGACCCAGAAGCTACCAGAGGCCACTTCATTCATACATTCTGGGCAAATGAAATGAGGCCAGGCCTGGCTGCCAAATGACGCCAACTTGATCTGCCAGTCAGCTCAGTCCAATATCTTAAAGCTTAGGTCTTTCAATGAATCATTATGTCAGCAGCTCAGTGCACGCGGCTTTTAGAAAATTGCCTTGCGTGACTCAGTAACTTGCTCTTCGAAAATGCGCTCCCAGTCGTTTTGTGAAACGTGCTCGGTGTCAGTGCTCATTCGATATTGCTCGGACAGTTTGCAAAAAGACTTTCGCCGAGAACGCAGAGCTGATTTATGCTATGGAGAACATTGAAGGTGGACATTTCTAAAAACAAACAGGAAGATAACACTAGATGGTACTAAGATAGCTCGGCTCTGCCTTGTTGTGGCCTGAGCCGGTCAGGTCAGGTTTCTGCCCTTTTGACCACACCGGACAGGAAACGGGAAAAAAAAAACGCTGCGGCAAACTCTGAAACCCAAGTCAGAAGAAACCTAACTGGACCGGGTCTTGCACTCTAGTAAATTATAGTTCCTCTTCAGTTCCCCCGGTGAACAAGCCCACAGCACACGACTCCTGGCTGGCCCACAACATCTAATTATCGCCTTTTGTTGGGCGACCTTATTTTGAATGCCAGGATGCTTCCTTTCCACTGGGGTCCGGGTTCCACCCCTGTCTTCATTTACTTATAGCAAGCAGCTGCCCAGCCAACAGGTTCTGCTATTGTCAGGCTTAGGGTGACTACGGACAATGAGAGGAACAGCCGGGTAGTTAATACAGCCGGTTATGACACTCGTTAAGGCATAAAATATCTCCAAATATCTATAAAATATCCACCAGCTTTGTACATGTACATCCAGCAAAACTATTTCATACTTTCCCTGTTCCTAAAGATGAACCTATTTCCAAAAGCAGCCCATGTATTAAATTATATACGCTGTATAATTTAAAATTAGCTACCGTGCATAAGACAGCCTTGCTGAATATTCTCGGACTAGGAGTTCAGGCTGCTGTGGGAGCTTTATGCTTAGCATCTGTTCACTTTTTCTTAAGATAATTATAACACTCTTCAGCTGGTGTCGTAAATTTAAAAGGACACATCGGCATGTCTTAAATTTAGAACACTTTCTCAAAAACAGGACATTGTATACGCAGATGGGAATGCTTTCGGTCAGGAGCATTGCTCTACTTTATGCCTTAAAAAGTGTCCGTTACCATGGATTCTAAACATACATCACCTCCGTGGACTTCTATTTGCTGCGGCATATGGAGGAACAATCGTGGTAAAGAAGTAAAAAGCAATTTAAATTCTGCCTTCCGTTCTAAAGGGTGTACCAGAGTTTAACTCTCTCGCCCTCCACCTACCCCATTTTGATTATTAAAAGTTAGACCTGAGAAACAAGGAGTAGATCTTAAATATTTATCTGAGGTACTGTAAATTTACTGCCAGGTGAGGAGACACCTGCCCTTGACTGAACTCAGCCGGCTCTCCCACGTACTGTTCATGAAACTTGCAATATCCTGTACAGTTCTCTTCAGAGTCTGTTAGCCCCTTGGGGTCAGGAACACATTTTCCAGAGATGAAAGACCTTGTACACTGGAGCATGGGCTTAAGGTCTCTGCCGTGAGTGAAAGTGGCCAACCCGATTCAACTCTCTGTCAATACATGGATGCACAGATGTTGAGCTGCTGAACTACCCTGCGGACTCGTAATGATGGTAGAAGATTTCACCAGGAGATATGCTCTCACTTTTATTAAGAGCGTGTTACCTAGCAACCAAATTATGGATGAATATGGAGACAGTTAAAAATTGTAATGCAGTTCGTATTCACAGGTATAGAAATGCAAGATCATGCAACATCAAGCGGAATGAAGAATCTCACACATTCCTCCATGGCCCGTAGGTATTTGGCACAATCCCAGTGCCCGTTGTATTCTGCCAAATCCACAGCTGTGAATCCATCTTTGTCCCGCTCAGTGAGGCTCGCTCCATGCGCCAGTAGAAGCCGACAGCACTAATGGTGGCAGCCGGGGGGGGGTCAAAGGTCTGGGTCAGAGGTCAGGCCACGTACCTGAAACCGCAGTGGCGCAGGAAATCTCTGACAGCCAGTGCAACGCGTACCTCGGTTTTCCCGTTTTCAGCTGCATTGTGCAGGGGAGTCCCTCCCAAGCTGTCCTTTGTGACCGTTGCCCCCATTCGCAGTAGTCGTTTGACGATGTTTTGGTGCCCCCCGCTGGCAGCAATGTGTAGTGCTGTGGCCCCTTCCTCATCTGGGCTGGAGAGATTTATGTCCGTAAATGAGGCCTGAAGGAGATGAGTGACATTAAATTGCTCAGTGAACACCAGCATGGACAAACTCAGCATTCATTTTCGCGGCATGGCAGCCCGGTCATGGAATGACTCTATTTCACATTGCCAATAGACTGATCACCACAGTGGCACCAATCAACAGTGGAGTTCCATGCGTTTCAACTTTCCACCTTTGCAAATAAAGTGCCAAGGGTTAGTGGGCCGGCTACCAACCAGCCAGACGACCAGCGCATGGTGCCCCATGTGGGTAGCGGCATGCAGGACCGTCATTCCATCGTGGGCCCTCAGATGGACGTCAGCGCCACAGTCCTTCACCAGGTACTCTACCAAGTGCAGGTGACCCTCCTGGCAGGCCAGGTAGAGGGGCGTGGCACCGATGCACGTCTGTCGGTTTACACACCTGCTCAGCAGTAGGCGAAGAACACATCATCAACACCCCAGTCCTTTAATAGACACGGTTACCCAGGACAGGACGACAGTTTCATTCAAGGCGTATGAAGAGGAAATCACATTTACAGTACTGTGCAAAAGTGTTAGGGAGTTCATTTATTGGGCAATAGTTCTATATTTGCTCAGAAAAAAAACAATTTAACAATAGAATATAGACAAATAAACAGTATTGCAAAATGAAGTAAAAATTAATTTCTTTTGTTTTTTTGAAACATTACTGGTTGGATGGCTCAAGCAACATAACTTTGGTTCCCAAACCTCTCCTGGAAAGCAATCCCAGCCGTTCCATATATTTTCACATTTTCACTGCCAGCTCACTAAACCTGTGACCTGAATTACTTAATTCTCTTTGTGGGGTATTGATTAGTTGAGCCAGATGCTCTCCTAGCTGAGCTCCACAAATATATGGCTATGCTGGATGGTATCTGTAAATGCTGGGGTGACATGAAGGCATGATTTGAAACATGTACAGTAAGCCTTTGATGTTGTAATTTTACACCAGCATGATTTAAACGTAATCTTCGCATTCGCATTTCGAATTAAGCTACATGACACTTAGAACACTTCCTTGATTAGAAGATCATGCCAAGACTGGTACACGTGCAGCCTATCCTGTGCTGTGAAGGGTGAGGTCAAGGTGTAGCTGGTAGATTTTAACAACATCATGGCAGCATCAGAAGAAGTCTAAAATATAAAATAAATACCTAAAATATGACAGGCAACCGTCTGGATAACCTGGGAAAGCTCAGGGGTCCTGTTCTCAAACCCTTACATTTGGTAGATAGCAGCTTCGTCTATTATGCATGACGCCCGCAGCCCTGCCAACGAGTTCATCTGACAACAGCCGGGACTCTTTGCATACAAAGCAAGTGAACTTCTGCCAAGAGATAATGGCACTGACGATATTACCCTATCCCACCTTTATCTGGAACTATCCAGGTGTTTCCATCTCAGTTTCAGGACTACGGATTCCTCAGGTCAAATGTCCTGTATGATGCTCCACTGGGAGTATTGGGAATTGTGCATCCTGATCCTTGTTGTAAGCTAATAGTATCTTTGTTTACAAGATGAACTTACATCCTTTAACTCAAGTAGTTAAAAACCTGCTCTATTGTATCTTCTATACTGAGACTTCAAGACTGATATGAGGTTTATCAAAACCTGAGAGATGGTGTTATGGTACAGCTATCTTAAAATGAAACATATGCCCTTAATTTGGCAGCATAACAGCGGGATTCAGTTTGTCTTTCTGTCGTGTTGAGTAATAAAGTCATTGTCCTGTGCTTCAGTCCTGGTCTGGGGCTGAACTCCATCTTACACTACTTTCCAGTCCAATACAAAGAACAACATGATCTCTAAAGGCAAAAACAAACCTACCTTTTCACTTCTACTGTCCTTACCAGTTCTCAGTGTATCTATTCTGAGGGATAATTTGCATTATTGGCCATATTCAAAGAGCACTTGTGTGATTAAGGAGTACTAGAGTTTTATATTTTACCAAAAACCCAGACAAAACACAGGCAGGCTTTTTGTTTGTAAAAGGAACATCCCATGTCAGAACAGGTCCCCCAAAATCTATTATGCCATCAAGCCTTTTCAGACATGCCTCCTTCACCTGTTTGTTCCACAAAGGCGCGATTCTATGAAATATTCCGTCCAGCGGCAGTGTTGGTAAACCATGTGTTGTAACCAGACATCTTTTTTTTTTTATTTTAATGAACGACCAAAGATTCCCAGCTTAACAGAAAGTGGCTCTCTGATAGAAAGTAAGACATTCAGAGAAGGTCCACCAAGCGGCAAAACAAACTACAGGAAAAAAAGTGGAAATTTGTGAAACTTGTTTAGATAAACAGGGGGGCTATGTTTACTTAATACCATAACTGAATTTCATTTTCTCAATTTAATAAAAAATAAATAGCTTATTGGTTTAATTTTAGGACAGATCAGTTTCAGTGATTTGGTCTGTCCAGGAATAAATGAGACTGAATGCAAAATATGCATGCAACACACAACGCCACTAGACTGTAAGAACTCTGAGAAGAGAACTTTAAGTTCCTACATATCCCATAATTCCTAAAACACAGGGGGTCATGCTTACCACGGGGCCTGATGGAGCAGCAGTTTCAGACAGGTGAGGTCCCCCTTTGCTGCAGCGTAGTGAGCAGGCAATGCCCCGCAGGCTGTCTCCGCCTCTGCTCCATCTTTAGTTAAGAGTAGCCACCGTACCACCTCTACATGACCGAAGCGGGCCGCCAGGTGGAGCACAGTGGCCCCTGAGCTGTCCTGGTCCTGCAGAGTGCACACTCCACATTTGTCACCAGCTCCCTTACCCAGGGTGTCACCAGACCCCATGCCCTCTAGCTAGCGGCCTCACCTTGGCATCACAGCCCGCGTTCTCCAGCAACCACTGCAGCTCCAACATGTGTCCAGTAGCAGCGGCATCATGGGCTGGGGTGGCCCCATTCACTGCCCTCATGTTTCCTGGGAGGCCGGCCTCACCCACCAAGAAACGGAGGCAATCCAGCGTGCCACAGCGGGCGGCGTGATGCATGGGCGAGGCCCCCTGGGCATCCGTGATGCCCGTGGTCAGACAGCCTGCCGTCCGAAGCCCCTTCAGGACTGTCAAGTCCCCATCGCGAGCTGCTTGAATAGCGCTGTGCAGCACCATGGTGACTCTACTGCATCGCTGAGGTGAGAGAACCACAAACCAACCCCACCATTCCCTTAGCCCACCTGCGCTGGAAGATGATACCCTCACGCCAGCTGGCAAGCGAGGCGGACTCAGAGATAAGAGATGGATCCGGGGGAAGAGGGGATGAGGGGCAGCAGGTCAGTCCACGTGGGCAATAAAGTCATCAGGCAAAACGGCCACTCCCCATATTGTGGGAAACACGGGGGGGGCTAGCTGAGTACCGGGCAGGAGACACGGGGACCCACGGAGAGCCAGGTAATGGGAGAAGCCATCTTGAAGATATATAGGAGTAGGAGATTCAGTGGGGTTACTTAAGGGGTCTGGCAGAAGGACACCTTCTGCAGGTTCCTTTAGGAGAATAGCTTTAAAATAAACACATGGATTGATGCCAATATTATGAGCCTGGATTTTATATAGCTTTACAGTAATAATGTTTCTGTTGTCACTCTTCAAGCTTCCACGGTGCTTCAGATGTCAATTTTATATTTCTCTTTTAAAAGTTGCGTTTTGTTGTTTTCTGTGGATGGTTTAAAGAAATGGAATCAGCTCAGAATTCATGCCAGAAACAGTTTTTAACTTGCATTTCCCACGGCTTTGAGATCCATGATCACACATGAAATCTATAAGGGTAAATTTACTTCAAACAAAGATGAAGAAAGGTTGTCATTATACATAGCCTGGTAAAAAAATGAATGTAATCCTTCACCAATGCTCAAAGGATATCCATCGAAATGTGCTCCTTTTGTGCCTTAGATGAAAGAACCAGTCCAACTGAAGTGGAAAGAGCCTATTATTCTGTGCGGTACGGGTATGCTGTCATTATTCAAACCAGCAGGCCAGTGCTTTATTGGTTCACCAGCCACAAAGCATTCTGGGAGTATTCATATCCTTTGTTCCAGATGGGTTTTTGAAGCCAGGCACCAAAGGTCTATGTGACGTTATAAATCCACTTAAGTCATTTCATAATGGTGCTTTATGGCCACGGAGAGTAAGCATAAGTTTATTATTTCATTTATTTTCTTTAATTTTTGGGCATTTTAAAGAGAGGACAACTCTGAATGCTTATTTTACTGTGTGTTGGAGACTGGCCAGACGTACGGGGTTGAACTGGTCAGCCTACTGTCAAGCACCAAGCAAAAAAAAAACGCTATGGACCTTAAGCACCCTGTGAGTTTGACCAATATATGCTATGAAGACATCAGCCATGTGTTTCACGTCTTTTTATGGCACACGGAAAACAGCTCGCAAAAATAATTAAATTTTCTGTGCTTGTCTATTGATGATTATTGGGGCTTAATTTACTTCTTGATCTATGAGACCCTGATATCGTAAATTTAACATGGCCAATTTTGCTGTGTTTTTTTTTTTTTTTTTTTTGAGAATGTTCTGGAGTGGTGAGCTCGATATCGTACCTCAGTCAATTCTCACCAGCTCAAAAAAAAAAAAAAAATGGCATCGCTTAGCTTATAAGGACAAAGGCACACAACTCTGACACAAGGGACCTTGGCGGCGTTGCATAAGTTTCACATTTATTTAATATCCGACGATGTGTTAAGTGTACACAACATTTGAAGACTCCAACACTCCAACACTCAAATAGTTTGAGACATTGAATTAACTACTGCCCATTAAGGATGGTACAAACCGGTTAAAGCGGTATAATACACAGTCCACAGCAATCATGTTTATATACAGAGCAAAATTAAAAAAAATAATGAGAAAAAGATAGGAGGATGATGAGGATGCATTTAGTTTACAGATTTAAGAGAGGAAGAAACCTCAGGTGCTGCTCAAATATACGGAGGCATGGAACTACGTGTGAGATGAAGAGGAGATTTCAAAAAGTGCGGCATTGATACGTTTACTGGGAATGATGGTGGAAGTTTCCGGAAGAGAGGGAGAATGGAGAGTGGCATCTGCATTGACCCAATCTGTGTTACATCACCTCTGAAGCAGTCTGATGGCACCGGAGCTGAAGCTCATTTAAAAACAAACGTTTCCTCACCTCACGATGGCCCGAGGGACTCTTTCTTATCCGGCCGGTCGAAAACCTCACCGATTTGAAATGGGCCATCTGCGTCCTCTGAACTAAAACGTGCCGCAAAGCCCAACACGGACGGGCAAGAGTCCACGGCCGGACTTCTTCGCGATGCGGCGTCCTCTGTCACGTGACACGGCACATCGAGGACTACGTGAGCACGAACACGTCAGCTCACACTCATGTGAAAATCCGACCGCCTCTCCTTTCCGAGGGTTGAAAGGGGGTCTACCCTCCCTAGCCAAAGTAGGCCGCGAGTGTATCCTCTGGAAACGGAGCTCCGTAAAATGGGAGAGAAATGAAGTAGTGACTATATTCCATGAGAGTGTATAAGAACAATGGGTGGAATGCTATCGATCCTGGCGTTCTTGAGCAGATGTACCTCATCACATAGTAAAGTTATGATGTAAGCCATCACACACTCTGTAGTAAACCTATACTGGGGCAGCTACCAGCCAGCACACGGAAACAGCTTATTAAGTATTAAGAACTGCATCTCACATTTCATATCATTCACATACTCAACTTGAATGTAGCTTGATTTGTTAAATGAGATCTTGTGACCATTTTAATACCGACAGCAAGCTAATACATATATCTCAAAGCAAAAAAATGTTCCTCTGCTTTCTCCAGTGGGGCAAATTTAAGGTGACGACTGTCTTATCGTTGTGGCCAAACTGAAGGCAACACTTGAGTTCAATGCCTTATTCTATCACAGAATCCTCTCCCTGCAACTCTAGAAGCATAAATTAAAACGTATGAATCCAGATCTTGTACAAAGAAATACTCCACCAAGTCTTCTAAACATACTTGATCGATGATTGTCAAGTAATCTGTGAAGTTTCAGCGATGTGACGCACAGAAAAGATCTAGATAAACCTTCTGTTGTCTTCCAACTTATTGCCAGTTATGTTGACATAGATATCCCAAGGTGCAGTGCGTTTTGTCACCCCTAGCAAAATGCTCTGTAGGTTGGCTGGCCTAAGGCATGTCCCATTCTCCAATGCAGCTGGAGATCGCTAGATGACTCACACCTGATGACTTCAACGTCACTATGGAAACATAGCGGTAGCAATCTTCGAGACAGGCCAATAGTTGCTTAGCTAAGGACATGTCTGCACAGTAGAATGCAACCTCTATGTGTGGACCTTGGGTTATCCAAATCTATAACATTACCAAGCTACCCACTGAAGCCTCAGGAGTAAACAAGCCTGGAAAAACAATGATCTTAACCTGTTATTTCTTTTTCTGTTATAGCAATTCTAGATCTTCACAATAAACATTTTAAAATTATTCTGGCCACAGTTGTTCAAAGGAACGATGTTTCGGTGTAGTTTGGATAAGGCAGTCATGCGATGAAAGAAAGAGACGCCACGTGTGGGGTTTAACTGACGCCGTCTTTCCGAACGCGAGAATTAAAAAACGTTTCGCCGAACGTGGAGTCAGACAGCACTGGAGAAAGATGACACTGAACGCAGTCGAAACCGAAAGGAAGCAGCATTAAGCACGGAAAAAGTCGAACATGACTGAAGGCCAAACCGAGAGCAGAAGATCAAGGAGCTGAAGGTGAAGATGGAAAGCAAGCTGTGGATGTCGGCTCCCTTCGTTCAGAAGCAAAACGAGGCTGAGTACAGTACATGAGTTGATGTGTCCCTACAATAACACCAGTAAGTAGCGGTCGAGATTCATCATTTATACAAGTCACTTTAAGATACGCTAAAATTGCATTTGCAACGCAAAAACTCTAAGAGGCACAGTCAGGGCTTTATACCTACACTATATTTTACAGCAAAAAAGGTTTGTATACTTCTCTGTTGTAGAGAATACAGGCAAGCAGCGGACATTACAACTTCAGAAGACAGCGTGTGTTGTTCCGAAAGCAACACTCATGGCGGAGACAGAAAAGTTTAGCCTTGCCTAACGAATTTCATTTGCAGGTATACTTTAACTCATGGGTTTCACCGACCGAAACACCCGGTCGTATAACTTTTTTGTTGTTTAAAAGGGAGACCGAAAGTGTAAGTCTACAAAATGCCAGTTATTTCTAAGTAATAGTCACTCTGAGGGGATCACCATGCCGCAATCTAAATAATCACCGTCAGGCTTCTTTTATTCCGGGCCAAAGAGAAGCCAAGAGCCTCGAAGCCATTTCTCACATTATGGGCTCATCGATTTATAAAATGAGAAACAGCAGTTTGCATGCTCAGCATAGCAGCCCAAAATGATCAGGAACTAACATACGTCAAACTAATTCTACCGTTTTTTGGTTAAGTTTCAGTGACTATGACAGAAAGTCGTGATAGAAAGTGCTACATGCAGAACCTGCTTTGAAGATCAATAAAAATATAAATAACTTTCTAAATAAATAAATGCTTGTATAAATTAATGTGGGTAAATAAAAATCCGAAAACTCAAAAGAGCAGACTTGTGGTGCGACACAGAGACAGGCAATTTTGAAGGATCTACAAAAAGCTACCGATAAACATCACTGGATTTCTGTTCGTCATCAGTGACCTAGCAACGAGAGACTATTGCAGATGGGAGCTCAGAAGTGGTTTTGTCATGTGGTACTGATCCTTCGGCCTGAGTGAGGTGAGCTTAGCGAAACAACACAAGCTTTTCGCTGACAAGCTTTTTCTGTCGGGTGTCAAGTAGTGTAACTTCACGTTGCGTTAATTAAGAGAAATTCTAGAGAAATTCATGCACAAACACTCAATGTTTATCGACTTCAAATGGACAAAAGCACCTATGAAGTTATACATTCTCATGAAGAGAGCACGGTGTTAAAAAAAAAAAAGCTTATTTCTGCTCTCTTTTAAGGTAACTGAGGTTCCGCTGGCAGGGAAAGATGATCAATTCATCCTAAATCCATCGATTTAACGTGCAGTATTGTGAGGTGAAGGAATACGTAAAGTGGGCCTCAATCTCTATCAACACATACCATGTGAAAGTTTATATAAAGTGTTCTGCAAGTTCCACGTGGAAAAGACACCCTCCATCCCATCATCCTTTGCTCCCCGACTCAAAAAATCCCTCAAGGTTGGGCCTTGACAACCCCGTAAATTATCTTTAAATGACTGGCTCATCACTGACAGAGCCAGAAGCCAGATACGCAGCTAAGACGGAGGCCTCGCATTCAGTCATGATCAACCGAGCATGTGCAGGACTGGGGGGTGGTGGGCGGGGTTTGGGAATGAGGGATGAGGGGGGTGCTGAAGTATCACGAGGATGGGTGTTAAGTCAGGTGATCTATATACATGGTTATTCTGTGTCATCCTGTTCTTCAAGAAAACTGGTTGTGGGGCGATGAAGCAGTCAGTTTACATCCTCATCTGTCCAGATCTTCTTCTGGAAAGTTTAGACCTAAAAAACAATTAAGAAAGAGATTGGATTGTGCTGCGGCTGAGACTGATCCACAGCCAACCCTAACCTAGCTTCCTAAACGGCCTCTCACTCTGCACCAGGTGGGATTCAGGAACTACAAACGTAACTGAAAGGTTGTGGGTTTGAATGTTAGGAAATCAAAATGCTGTTACACCTTTGGGAGAGAAGACACTTCCAGCAATGTCACACTACATGGTTACAGAGCTTGTTTTGAAGAAAACTGCCTGCAGATAAACAGGAAATAACACAGTAACTTAGACTTTGCTGTAGCGTGACATGCAAACTTCTTGTTCAGTGCTGGATTTGTTACCTGATGGATCCGGCGAGGAGTGGGTTAAACGCGTATAGCCAGTCATGCATTTCCTTATCATTGCTGGCCTGGAGTAGAATCCCACGATGCTCGGTGCAAACTGCAAATGTATTGGGCGTCTGCAAAACAAAAAAAAAAAAAACAACACATTTGGTAGAAATCAAAAATACATGTACAGTGCTCTTAGTAGAAGATCGAAACATCAGGAGACCTGATGTCAGAACCAGAGGAACTAATGAAACTCATGCCTGGACTCCAAAGGTGACACTTCCATCACGGCAGACAAGTTAGGGTTAGGGTTAGGGTTCAACATGGCTAATATGGCCACGTCTCTCCAAAGACTCAGCCTAGCTGTTCATTTCATTTACAGCCTTTTATGTTCATGTATTTTGTAGATGCTTCCACCCAAAGCAACGTCCAAGCAATACCTAAGAAACGTTCCACCGTCAAGCTTAGGTGAGAGTGCTGCTTGAGCGGTAACAGGTGCGAGAAGGAAGAGGAGCTATTAAAACCCTGCTTAGAGAAGCTACAGAGAAGAAAAACCATGTAGACTGTAGAGTATCCACTAGTACCAAGTGAAAGCACCTCAGGGGAACGGTCAACGAAGAGCGTAACCCAAGCTGAGGTGTTCCAGGAAGACATGCCTGTCTGGGCATTTCTTTTCGGGGTCTATATTGGGTGGGCTTACCTTCAGCATAGCCTGTTGGTCTTCACTGTACTCCACCTGTGCAGAGGAGAGGTTAAGGATGGCCCTCTCCACGGTGTCCTTCTCCGTGTTGTAAATGTAGACGTAAGGCCTGCGCACCACGACGTAGCGCTTCACCCAGCCGTTCGTGTGGGGCTCCAGGAAGTTCAGGTAGCCTTTCTTGGATACGATGGGGCTGTGAATCAAACAAGGCCTGGATTTAAGCCAACGATCTTCAGCGAGCTCTACAAACCTCTTCAAGGAGGTATTGAAAAAACTGGGGGAAATTTCTTTTATGCATTTGGCTGCCTACTTCCATGTTAATCAGAAGCAATTTGCCATGTGGACTCATTCATACAGTCAGGCATAGCAGTGGTGAAGTTCAGCTTAAGTTCCTTGTTCATGGGTACAATGACAAGACCTCCTTTGAGCAATGAGTTCAAGTTGTTAACCAGTCTGCTACTTGCCATCTAATTACAGGTACAGGGTCATTCCACCAATCCACCTGTCAGGTCGACATGGTACTCTAAATCTTTTTGTACACAATGACTCAATATTGAAAAGCCACTCAACCTAACGCGGATCTCCTGGATGTCAGGGACAAATGTGCGGACTCTTGTTTTGGCCTCCAGACCACCACTGGGCGACTTCTTCATCTCGCCCTCCAGGAGCGGGTCGAATTCTGGGCTGATAGACCGGGAGTGCAATTCCGGGGTTCTGGAGCACACAAAAACAGGAAGTGGACAGCATCAGCACAGGCAACAGGACCTTCTCAGTACTGCACATCGTTCATCTGAGCGAACACGCCACTCCGACAGCACTTGGCGCTTTGGCCTGTCCCTGACCTTGGCTCGGCGTTGCCATAGTGACCCTCAACCAGCGACGGGCAGGTGGAGGAAGGGGTGATGGTGCTGAGGCCGGAGGCGGAGGAGTCCCTCAGGAGGGTCACCGACATCTCAGACAGCTAACGACACACAAACCACCCTGTCAGACTTCAGACTGGGAGCTCATGGTAAACAACACTCACTTGTCAACTTCATATCATTTCAGGCAGCACTATCTGTTAGAATTTGGAGTGTTGAAGGTAATCGTTCTAGGAAAATATGCTTTAAAGAAAAGTGATCTTATTTGATAAGAAAATAGTCCCCCAACTTTCCAAGACTTGATTTTAACATGGCTGGTGACTGGCCTACACCCCAAAATTTTGCACTATTGCAAGAATTGTCATTCATGAATAAATAATATGTAATCCTGGGAAACAGAAAAACGTAGTCACCCAGGGAACGTCAGCTGAGTGTTGTCTGAACGTTGCTGAACGTTGGTTTAACGTTCGCTCGGTGTTGCCCGAACATTAGCTGAGTGATGGATAACGCTGCATAAACATCGAGTGAATTTGCCTCAGCATTGTCTGAATAACTGAATGTCTGTTCAGTGCCCGTTTTGCCTGAACATTGGGTGAACGTTGCCTCAGCATTGGCCAAACGCTGCATGGCACATCACCTTGCTTTCGCTGGCACTGACACACACGTGGCTGTAGTCCCGGTTGAAGGTATGCGTGAGCAGCCGCAGGCACTGCGGAGGCAGGTGAAGCACAAAGGTAAGGGCTTGGGTCACAACGACGGGATCTCTGGGGTCACAGGGCACCCGTGACGTCCCGCACTTACCTTGGCGGCCAACTCCAGCTGCCTGTCATTGGGGGCACAGGGGACCGAGCTGGGCCCAGAAGAGCTGCTGTCCGCCGAGGACTGTGACGAGTCACTCAGGTCGTCGCTGCCACAGGATGACAAGGACTCCTGGCCCAGCATCAAGCTGCTCTCCAGTTTCTCCCTCAGGAGCAGGTAGTGCCGGGTCTTCTCCACCTGGTCCACACAGACGTACATGACTATCAGTGGCCTTCCGATGGGCCCATTCTGCTACGCAGTTATAGTGCGACCCCGCAGCAGCGATGGCCGGATGCTGACATTGCAGTACGTCAAGGACAACGGCGGGATAAAAACCTCCTGTAGCAGACTGAGCTTCTCCAGCTCCCACTGATGGTCCAGGATGAGGCTGTCGCTGCGGGGCCTCCAGCCAGCCAGGTTCTCCTCCCCGCGGACGTAGGCCACAGAGGTATCCAGGACCCTCCTACGTCTCCTCTGCATGCCTGAAGGACAAACGCGGCAGGTGAGGCGTGAGAATTCGAAGCCATTGCCGGAGTGAACTTGATGCACAGATGGCATGGAATTTATCACCTGGGCTTCCGGCGTCTGCCAGGTGACTCAGGCTGAGCTCGTACACTCCAGTGACACGGTTGCTAGAGGCACGAGTGACAGGAGACAGGTGGTGACTGTTCAGTCATCGGCTTCACACGTGAAATCCACAAAGCATGCATTTGGGCAGGAGCTGTTAGAGACACCAGCACGTCAAGTCGAATCGCAGACTCTCACCTCTCAGATGCTTTCAGTCCACCGCTGCCAAAGAGGTTGCGGATTGACCGAGATGAAGGAAGTTTGGCGTCTCGGGAGTAGAAGACCATGCAGAAATCTTTGGTTATCACTGTTGGCTGCGTGCAGTTCTCCATCTGAATTTGAGCACGACAATCACAACATTAGCGCATCGCAGCCTGGAGAAGATTCTTCTGAGTCTGCTAGCAGAGAAAAACACGGGATTCTCGGTCGCGTCAGGCAGCCTGAGTTACCTCAAGGTAAGCGGAGAGGGTCATATATATTTTCTCCCCGTACGGGGTGACACGGTTCAGCAGCAAGGAGTTGTGCATTGAGCTGTCCCAGGCTGCTTCAAAGTGGTAGAAGGTCCTGCAGAACATCACAGGGAGAGTTTTCTGAGAGTCAGACCCCTGCGGCGAGGTCGCATCGCCAGCCAATCGCCAGCCAATCGCCAGTTAGCTCGACAATATCTTAGAGACCGGCATCTCTTTTAAAATCGGGTGCGAGTGAAGAATGTGACTGACAATATGGATTCAAAATTAAACAGATGAAGATATTATGGTTTTAGAATACATCTATACTGGCATATTAAATGTGGCCACGTTTTAGCACACGATACAAACATTTGTTAGACAAGCAAAAAAAAAAAAAAAAAACAGAAACACTAGCATCAATGCTGCATGCCCATGTCATGGACTTAGAGACACTCATTTCTCCAGTAACATTTCGCATTTAGAGATTTCTCCTGGCTAAACATACTTTAATTAATTGTAATAACTTAAAAAATCAAGTACCAGCTGAAATTGTTCTTGCCTAATCAACAACCTACTGGACAATTTCAGAAACCTTAAAGCGGCGTCGTGGCTCGATTTCCATGAGCAACATCAAGTCGTGACATCAGACGGCATGAAAACTGGGCCAGGGAGGTGAGACCCAACAACCACATGCAGTTAGAATTCAACCAATGGCTTTCCATTGTAAAAATAAAATAAATTAATCCGGAGGGTGAGAAGTACCACAAAAACAGGAATGAAGCGAGTTAACAGCAGTACAGAATGGGAGAAAGGATAATGATGACAATATTGACAACAGTGACATATACCTATGGTCAATTCCCAAGGAAATGCTGTGAGAGAAGGGAAACCAGCAAAAGAATCAAAGGTGAGAGTCAGGAAGTCCCCCTACAGCATGCATGTTCTCTGACATCTCTATGTATACACGGAAATGCTTTAGGTCCTCCTACGTCGTTTTGGACACGTCAGTAGGAAATGAAGGGAAAATAATTCCACACTTGAAAGGCGTTTAGAACATGGCTTCATCTTTATACATTGGCTGAAAGTTCCTGTCAGCCAGGACCTGGCTGGACTTTAAAGGTATCGGGGTGGGCTTTTGGTAATATGATGACAAGCCAGTGCAGATGAGCTGCTAGGAGTTCCAGCAAGGAGGCCGCACTCCAGCCTGGAAGAGACCAGCTCCAGGAACTGCGTTATGTCAAAGTGAGGAGGACACGTCACAGTTTTTTCAACTGAAACATCTTAAATCCTTACAGACCCCCAAACACCTGTCTGTGAAGCTTCAAAATTCTCCTTCATACTACACGTTCCATTCTGCATCCATCCACCACTAGCAGAATACAGTAAATATTAACACTGGATGGGTATTTATATGTGTAAGCCATGCCAAATTATTAATGTCCACATCACTTCACAATCTCCTGCACACACATGAACAGACTCATGTTGTTATTAATAAAGTTATTAGTTACCAGGCTAAGCAGATTAAGTAAACTCAAATTCCCATGCCCCACTTAAGTCCTAAGCACTGTGCTGTCTTCCCAGGAAAAACACTGATAGATGTGACTGACAGTATTTTCTAATGAAAAATCACATGGGCATTGATTTGACAGGAAGAGTTCAGGTGTTTGCGTGATTCCCAACAAGTTTTGATGGCTCTAACCAATGAAAAGGTTTGAACTTTTTCTTCTTTGAAAGATCTGTTGTTTTTCTGCTGACCCCTGCCTTGCCTTGGCGTGAAACCCAAGCAAATCTCTCTAACTGTAGCCTTCAGTCCGGCCGACGTTCGATCATGACATGAACATTAGTCTGGTGGCATTTCGTGATGCCGCCATCGTTGACGTCCATCTTGGATACATTTCCATATTTCGCTGTGAACGTAGCTCTTAATCCAATGTTAACGTGCACTTGGTTGCTGGTTCTTTGTTGGACACTCAGCCCAGGTGCCTTATACCCTAGGCAGCTCCTTAAACGCTGTATGCCTGTGTGGTATCTGCCTCGCTGCATGTCGCTTTGGACTAAAGTGTCTACTAAATGAATAAAACGTAAAGATATTCACAGCTTCTCCCTCTAAGTGATCGAATGAGAAGTTTGGCTCCAGCAATCCAGCAAGGCTGGACACCTGCATGAAGCAACCTAACCAAAAGAGTGAAGATGAAAATATAGAAACATCAATACCGAAATTTAATGCACTGTTTCCCTTGAATTAAATACAAAATCTGCTTTGCCATTCGCAATATAAACTCCCATTTCAGTGAAATTTAAAGGATTGGCCCTTTCAAGGAATACCGTACATCCACAAACTTCCCATATTTTGGGATAAATACTACCTTCTTGACTATACTTGGTCAGCTCCGCCTTTCAAGCGTAAATAATTATGCCAGCCACTGAGAAAAGAAGGGTCAGCTGCAGGTCTGTACTTCTCCAAAAAAAGCCAGGCAGACTTTCGGTGAGAGAAGCCAAGCGTGACATGCAACTCCAAGGACCCCAGCTGTGCCCACGCATCGTACAGTGCAAACACACCGTACCATACAGGGCAAACGTACAAATATGTTCCAAGTTATTTTTGCAAAATCTGTCCTGCAATACATTCAAGGTGATAATCTAGATGAGCACATGACACTGAGATACAGGAGACATAAAGTCAAGAAAGAAAAATATCATGATAGAGTTCACCATGATGCTGAGGGAGCCCAAGAACAAGCAAGCGGAAGTGACATCAGAACCAAGAAGATGGTAGGAGATGAAGATGAAATGAATACCTAGGCATATCCGAATCAAGAAACTGTCTGTAAAGACACAAAACGACAGTCCGTTAGTGAAACAAGTGGTAGAATATTGCGTCAGATTGGCCGGCAATGACGAGGCAGGTTCGAGCAGAGAAAACACAGTATATTTCGTCCTTCTAGTAGACGTTGGCAAAGTGTTACTATAATGTTGTATCTGTGTTTTCATGTGGCTAGAACAATTTCAGTTTTTTTTGTAGGGAAGCCAGATGAAGATGGTTGGAATGTCCTGTGGGTGAGGAAGATGAGAAGGACAGGATGGAAGTATGGATTTCACACACCCAAAAAAAAAAAAGAGAGCTGCTCAACTATTGTTTGTTTGTTTGTGTGTGTGTGTGTGTGTGTGTGTGTGTGTGTGTGTGTGTGTGTGTGTGTGTGTGTGTGTTGGGACAGATTAACAGCATTCCTGTTAAAAACCTAAACATGGGAATTTTCCAACCTCTGAACACATTGAAAAGTACAGTCAGCTTTATAATCAATACGCTCCAGATTTTTACAGGACACAGCCAATCCATACCACATCACATCGTCTTGCAGGTGCCATAGAACTATGCAGTTCGACAGATCATGGGCAGGGGGTTCACTGACAGGGGCTACATCAGAACTTCTCCAGAACGACCTCTAGATGGCAGTCTTGCTAGTGCATCGCAACATGACAGGTATGAGGAGCAGCACGAGACACACACCTGTCATCTTGCTTGGGACGGATGTACCCCGCAGAGAGAATGTTGAGGGACAGAATGTTTGGGTCGATGATGGTCTCGTCAGCCTCTGGAGTGTTCCGAATGCGCCCTGTGGGGGTTGGGCAGTATACGGAAGGTAAGCCATGTTTCTCAGAGGCTGCCGGGGTGTAGACGTGAAAGAAAAAGCTGTTGTTCCAGACCCCACTCACCTACAACCAGTTCCCTGACTTCCTTCCATTCGATGTCTCGTCCAGATTCGTGTACAATGGTCACAGTGATCCTTCTCTGTATGCCCTGTGAGGGGAGCCATAGAACATCATGTCAGCTCTGTGGATCCTCTCTCAATCCAGGGTGCCTGAGTTTATAGGACAGTCATATCCTGGATTGAATAAGATTCAACGATAGGGGGCAGCAGTGAAGCTCTGAGGCTAGTGAGTCAGCAATAGGAACCGGCAAAGCTGGTCATGTAGCAGCCAT
>JAACJT020000036.1:2371322-2393030 GCA_009936485.2 Gymnarchus niloticus
CTCCTGGACTGAATAACAGACTCAACAACAGTGGGGCAGCAGTGAGGTTCTGAGGCTAGTGAGTCAGCAATAGGAACCGGCAAAGCTGGTCATGTAACAGCCATCTCCTGGACTGAATAACAGACTCAACAACAGTGGGGCAGCAGTGAGGTTCTGAGGCTAGTGAGTCAGCAATAGGAACTGGCAAAGCTGGTCATGTGATGATCCATCAAAGCTTTTCTACAAACCAGACTGTTTCTGTGACCAAACACACCACTTCAGAATTACACAGGTCCATGAGGATCCCCAGCAAGGGGGCTGCCCAAAGTGAGCTTACCTGGTGCAGAAGGAAGGTCCCATGACAAGGCATGCCGCCCCTGTGGTCCACCATGGCAGGTATGTAGCTGGGAATGTAAAACACATGATCAATCGCAACCTAGGTAGGGTATTAATAATAATCTAGTGCTCAAATCTAGTTTCCAAATACTCATTACCACAGACTGAGTAGAGCACATGGTTCCCAAATACTGATCACCACAGGTCAGGTAGATCACTTACTCTCCATTGGCCTCCAGCTCGCAGATCTCAAAGAACACCATGAGGTCATACTTGCAGTGGCAGGGGCCAGCCGTGGGGCGTGTGAGGGTACTCAGCTTTGTGGCTGGCACTGTGGGAATGGGGGGACATATTAATACTGTGGTCTGGGGGTCGTTGTCTGGGTTACTCCTCTTTGGAAAACAGGGGTCTCCAACAGGCTGGAAAAAAGATGAGACAGAAGACTCACTGGGAAATAAAATTCATGGCAAAGATCTTACTTTGCCATTTATAAGTTTGGGAGTATAGTGGGAAGAGAAGGAGTTGAATTTCTCTAGTAGTCTGCACTACAATTCGTCAAGAGGACACATCAATCATAGGCTCTCCATCAGAAGGACCTCCCACTTGGCACAAGGTCATGGGGGGGGAGTAATTACGACGTGTCCAGACCAGCTATGACTCATACATTAATTAGTCTAATCACATGGAGTATTTATAGGCCCCTCCCATATCCCAGGGGTAGAGGGGCAGAAATGGGCTGAGTGAAGAGAGCCTGTGATTAAATGCCCTGATTAAACCCCCACAAAAAATCCTGAAAAAATAAGAAGTTTCAGCTTGGTAGCTCTCTTGGACAGAGACATTTACTGCCCTGATCGATCCAAAGTCATCTGCGACGTAATTACAACTCCCCGATGCTGCCCCGCATGTGCATTCGCCAGGATGCTAAAAGAGTTCAGATAAAAAGGCAGCTGGAAATCGAGTCACAGCAAAAGAGCAACCAGGACCCAGGAACCACGCCAGCAGTTCATTTCAGAGTGATTCATTTCATGTTCCTTGGCAGAATTCAGGGAAGATTCAGGAATCAGAGCTAAACATGAATAAGATGAGTGTAATTCTTTGATGAGCAAATTCATTCATTCTGTAATTCGGCACCCAAGGTGAAAAAGCACTGCTATCATCATAATGGGGTGATAAATCACTAGTAGATTATTAAAATCACAATTCATGATGATTTTATTACATATTAGTAAAACAACCTTCTTAGCAGACGATTTGATCCCAATCAACCTTTTTTTTTACAGCTACATATTTTACTGGAATTCAAATTCTCATGTATGCCTTAGTTTGCATCATTAAAGTCTGCATTATACTGCCGACGCATACCCTGCAGTGTTGCAATATGGCGTGAAGAAAACATACCATTATTTTTAGATAAATGTGATGACGGTTCAACATGACAGTTAACCAAGTCCTTTTTCACCTGGGTACTCGCTCACTATCACTTCTGAATTTATTATCCGAAAGGCGATCTGAATCATCTGGAGAATTTTTGAATTTATTATTTGGAAGATGATCTGAATCATCTGGAGAATTTCTGAATTTATTATCTGCAAGGTGATCTGAATCATCAGGAGAATTTCTGAATTTATTATCTGCAAGGTGATCTGAATCATCTAGACAATTTCTGAATTTAATATCTGCAACGTGATCTGAATCATCTGGAGAAAAGAGCCAAAGGAATTCCTGCTGGCGTCACATGTGGGCTTTACCAACCCGGCTTCTGCGCCTTAATGACGGCGCAGACTGAGGCGGTGGCAGGAGGGAGAGCGTTAGGCTCCCCGCCATCCAGGAGGAAGGAGGCCGCCAGGCCTGCTGCGGACAGGGCGTGGCCCGACAGTGAGTCCACCAGGGGCCCGCAGATGGCCTCGGGGACCAGGAACCGGATGAGCTCCATAGTCTTCTCACGGTCGGAGAGGGCATCTGTGTCAGCTGGGTCATATCAACCGACACGTGCTGAGTACACAAGCCGCAAAACCACCAGACACAGGGGCAAGGACCGGCCCGCTATATTAATACGGCATCAGCTCACATCCTGCTTAGGAAGACACCGTTGACATAGATGAGAGAATGCAAAAAGGACAAGTCTGAATCATCCATGTACTCATCCTTTCGCACTAGTGCCACCTGATGGCCATTTACCCACAGCAGTCGTTCTCAAATCAGGTGGTTCAAAATAAATACGTATGATGGTTTGCCGTGCTTGACTGAACCCACACCACTACACCGTGTAGGGCCAGTGTGAGGAGGAGCTGTAGGCGTAATCAGTAGACCCCTAACCATTTCAAGGGAAGCAATGAATTCTACTTCGCAAAGAGCCCTTTCCCTAACAAAGTAGGGCTTGGGAAAACAACGATATTTGAATTTTCAAATGCATCATTCAAGTTATAAAGGTTTAAATGTTCCACCTTCAATCTGCAGCAACAAAGGTCAGAAGACGACCTTCATAACCTTGGAGTAACACACCTGGTTTGGATAATGGCATGACTCTTGGAAACTGTCTCCTTGCTGGTCGCAGTGGACTGCAAAGCAAAAGAGACAGTGAGAAGTTCTAAAATGTATCTCTTACTGCGAGAAGGAAGATGATGTAACCGAAGTATTCAAGGGAGGAATTGACACGCTCTAACCTCGCAGGATCTTTACAGACAGGAGGGAACGGCTGTTTTTGGTAATGGCCAAAGACCTCGAAAACAATCGGTTGGGTCTTAATGTACTCCACAAAAGATTTAGTCACTTCCACTGCAATCTGAAAAAGAGAAGAAACTTATGACAGCCGGGGAGGAAAAACACACTAAAATTCTCACAAAATACTTCTGCCTGAATGACATACATTCTGAACATGGTAGAAGCCTAGCGGTGGTCCACGGCCAGTGTTCTTCAGTGGCTCTGTGGAGAAGGCTTCGTCGTGCCGGTGGATGAAGCTGAAAGTAGTTGAGATATCAGACATCAAACCCAGACGAGTCACAGTGCACCATTTTTCCAGACTTGCCTCATTTGCTCCTAGTTATTTTTCTCTTTCCCACATTTGCCAGATTCAACCAAGCTTTAAAGTGAACCTTAGCATGAATACATCAGACCAGGTCATCATTCATTCTGTTCAGCTCAGTTAAAATTCCAGGATTGCACACTCACTTGAACTGACAGAAGATGTCAGCATATTCAGCAGAGATGCTGGATGCCTGCAGGACCGTCACCCTGAATGTGAAGACGCTGCCAATTCTCAGATGCTCCAGGAAGCCATCTGCTGGACCCTCCTGGCTGGCCTTCATTGGACTCTCCAGCTCATCTTGACTAGCTAAAATGGGGGTTGGCAGAACAGGACTGGTTACCTCAATGTGCCACCAAACCCTTGATTTTGAGGATGCCTTTGTGGCTTTTCACCTTACCTGCGCAAGTGTTATTGTTGACCTCATCTGCAGATGGGCCGATATCTGAGGTCTGTCCCTGTCCTTCCACAATGCGCAACTCTTCCTGAGATGTCCCCGAACGAGACAGACCCAAGGGGCAAGACTCTATCTGAAACTGGGCAATAAAATGGTTTGTCAGCTGCAGTAAACTGATTTCGCACCTGAACGCAAAACCCCCTCAAGCCTTACACATCCTACCTTCTCAAACTGCTGGTCTTCAAAGGAGATCTTGGCAGTCCCTGACTGTCTCACCCCTGAACCGTAGTCTGGGGCTTCTTCATCAGCTAGGGGAAGACAGAACACTAATAAAAACCATCTACTTTCGTTGTTTCAAAAGTTCTAGACAAATGACAATGATTGACATCAATATCACAAAGAGGTCAGTTTCACTTCTCGTGTCCATGATCACTGTTGCAGATGCCACCGTCACTATATACACCCCATTAAACGTTAAAGAATGAACCCTTGTGGGCGTCTTAAGTTCCACTCACCCGAAATGGCCTGCACTGCGACCCTCAGGAAGCCTTTGATGTCCCCCTTCTCACTCACGATGGCAACCCGGTGTACCAGGGGCACGGGGTACAGCAGGTTGCTCAGGTACACAAAGGCCCTGCGGAGAAAGAGAAGAGGAGGAGGCAGGGAAGGGAGAGCAGAAGAAGGTCAGGAGCCTGAAGACACTCGTCCGCACGTCACTGGACGACACAACACCAAACTGCCAAAGCAACTAAACAGAAGCTGCGTTTGCTCCAGCGATAGCCACAGGTACCCTTTACGGTAGCTTATCTTTGTGATCTTTTCAAAAAAAAAAAAACAAAAAACACAAAAACAAAACAAAATTCAGTTTTCAAAAGGGCAAACAAGGGGTGGGAGGTGGTGTGGGGTAGCTTGGTGAGACCAAGGAGCATGGGCACATAGGGAAACTACCCTCCCCTTCGAGGATGCACTGCTTTTCCAAAACCCACACTCATTAGCACCAGAGTCTGAGGAAGCCTGCCTCCTGCTGGAACGAGCTCGTCACACGTGCAATTATTACGTCCGTACAGCGAAACGGAGCACGGCTCCATTTACAAAGCATGCTTCAGCAATGTAAAGGCACCCTGCCCGCATCTGGACTCCAAAATCCATCACGTGCACGAAAATCTAAATGTTGTAATTGACCTATTCGCCTGCATATCACTCCGGGCAATTTTGGTGGAGACCATGGCTTTGGTGAAGAGCCTGGCTAATGGCTATAATATTCAATGGCCTACCCACTAAGTCAGAATTCTTGATGGATTTCTATGGCAGTTACAGCAACACAGCATGGCTCTCAAAGTCTAGCAGGTCATTAAGTGACAATTTGGACTCCGATTCACCACATTTCTAGGGCTCTAAAAGACTTCCTGGCACTCTTTCATGTCCTCCTTTACTTTGAATTAAACCTACTATAAAAATATCAGAACAATTACAGATAATGTGGTACATATTTATTGATTTTTGTTATTTGACTATATTAAATTTCAGTACTAGTGCTCAGGAATCAAGCTGCCTACATCTATCTACATTTATCTAGAATTTAAAAGTTGGATGACCTCTGTTTTAATCTCAGCTCACTTCACAGGATCAAGATGAGACCTTCTTAAAAACCGAGATGTAAATTCGCACACACTTATACACATACACGCACAAAATGGCACAAATCCACACACTATAGACACAAGAATAAAATACTGTACACTGGTACTTTCAACCTTGGCAACAACTGTAAATCTGAAATTTAGATAAAGTGGCAGATAACTAGAGACTATGGGCTCAGCAAATCACTGCCAAGAAATAAATAGGGGCATTGACACCTGACCTTTGACCCCAGGCACAGATGATGAATCAGCTATAATTCATCCCAGAAAGAGCAAAAGGAGATGCCTCAACTGAACCGACGGAAAGCTTGGAGCTCTAAAGTTATAAACCCACTCCTCAGCTCACTGCTGGATGCATGGAGAAGCAAGCAAACTGCAAAAGTTGACATGACCGTGAGAAGCAAGTCACTGACCATACGATAGGCCAGAAAAACAAAGGGCAACTCACAAGCTGGTCTAATGTATCCCAAACTAAGTGCCTCATTGGGCATTTTGGCCGTTATTCTTTCGTTAGCCAATCAGCTCTTTTCTTTGCTTCCCAAGGTCATGGCTTTTGCACCCCCGGGACTGCATTTCCCAGAAGCCACTGGGGCAGAAGGGGAGGGCAAAGGAGTGGCAGAAGAGGAAGGTAGAGGGGAGGAGCTTACGACAAGATTGGTGAGGTGCAAAAATGGCATGCTCAGAAGAAAATGTAAATGCAAAAACCTTTTGGTATAATTATCGTTTGACCTCTGTTGGTTCAGAAATTCAACTGAAAGCAAACAAAAATAAAAATGAAACAAACATACAATTAGGAAGCTCAGCCTAAGCCGACAGTGGCAGCACCTACAAATAAACAGAAGTGGGAAAAAAGGGGCAACAGAAATGGATATGAGCAAAGTGACACTTCTAGACTCACGGCTGTTGAGTGTTTATGTGCAGGTAGGTGAGAGTGGGAAGCCAATCCAAACAAATATATTCGTGTGGAATTTGAAAAATGAAATTAAACGAAATTAAAATGAATCGGTGCTCCAGCATGCCTGTGAGAGACAGCTGTGGCAGAAACTAGCTCTTTCATCTTGAGATGTCGAGTCTCTACCTGCGACTCCCCCAAACTGCCGCTCCATAGCGTAACTGCTTTGCTCTTACCATTTAAAATACTGGGCCTTTTTCTGTAATTCTAAGCAGGCATTTAAAGAGGACAGCTATTCACCGATGATGCGGCGAACTAAGACCATTTATAATGGCATTATTTCCCAGAGGGAACAAATAGCGAATATTTTATTGGTGCTTTAAACGTCAACATAGGCACAAAAAAAAAAAAAAGAAGTCACATCTTATAATGTATCAGCATCAACAATGTCTACGTTGCAGCACTAGAAATTAAATTTATACAATGAATATGTTAGAAAATGGTTCCAGGAAAAAAATGATGTGTTAAAGGACGTGGTCAATTCTGGTTTTTGCAGAGATGTCATTTCCTTTTACAGGATGGTGCTTAACTTCTGTCCAGTTCCTGCTCATCATGGTATTTTAGTAAAAAAGAGCTTGGGCAGACTATAAAGTGATGAGATGGCAGAAAACCGGCCTGGTGCCCAAAGGCCGATATTTTTATTGGTGCGGGTGATGCCAAACGATTTGTGATTCTTGCTTTTAACACATGGAGATTACTGCTGTCAGGGTTTTTCAGAACCCAGAGAACTGGCTGACTAAGATAACACTTATTCTAAAGTACGAAGTGACCTTAAGCCGTGTGTCAGAAAAAAAAACCCATGTAGCTTAAGGCCAGGCTAAGACCTATGCAAAATGACAATCCTGAGGAGAGGGCAGGTACTTTGTTGGCATGGCTGACCGGCACATCAGCGATCCCATTTGATTTGGACGTGTAGTTCAGATTAAAATGTCACTGCGAGACACATTTATTCTGTGACTCGCAGTCTCTCTGCTTCGTTAACGTGGAACGGGAAGTGGGGGGGGGGTTGGACGAGTCAGCAAGTCAGAGTGCTAAGGACAGAAGAACAGAGGCAGGGAGAGCCACGAACAAGATGTGAGAGCATCTTAAGAGTAAAAAGCAGGGAAACTGAGGTCGTTTTGTATGGTGTTCCTAGGCTACAGCTCATTATGACATCACGCCTTGAAGAAGCCATTAAAATAAGGAACACTGCATGATATTCGTCCTCTTACAACATGAGGTCATGTGATCCCGGTGGGTTAACACCTGGAATGATTTTCCAACATGGCTGCCTGCCTCCGGGCCCTGTTAACGTTCTTGTCGCTATGACGACTTGACCCGTGGCCAGTAGGCCACGGCCGAATGGTGGTGCGCAGCAGGCAGCCAGGAAGGGCCCGCGTCTCAGTGTGAAAGAGCTAGTTTCCTCTGCCAGCATGCTCCTGAGACCTCACCAACCTTCCCACTACACTGAACAGGGGCGAGCGGTCGTAAAAGGGGTCCTGGCCTTCGCTGGAGCCCGGGCAGTGCTCGCTCTCATCTGCCCCCAGCTCCGAGCACGGGTCGTCCAAAAAGATCTCATCGTCCAGGTCCTCCAACTGCTCCTCCTCCCCCTCCTCCTCCTCCTCATCCTCCTCCGCCTTCCCATCGTGCCGCTCGTCGGCGAGCTCGGTAATGTCAGAGTCGGGGTCGGAGAAGGTGGGGGAGGGGGTGAGATCGGTCATGCGCTCGCTCATGCACGTGTTGAAAATGGGGGTGCTAGTGCAACCGAAGACACGGGAACTGGGTTAGTACAACGAGATAAACAAACAGAGGTTATCCTAAGGGGCGGCGCTGCTGCACCACAGCACGAACCCAACAGTGGTCTCCGAACTGGTAGATTTTACATCCCAGTTCTAATTACCCATTTCTGCAGGGCATGTGAGAAACACGCAGCAGTTAGAACGGCTCAGGTCCTCCTGCGATTCGATCGATGCTCCATCTGAATCTTTTTAGCCATGCATCGCTTGTGCTTATAGAAGCGTTCTTCATGGTCTCCAGACCTACTGGAATGGGTAATCCTGGGCAGGTTATAAAACCGGCGACATCGGCCAGGGGTAACCACTCTGGCTTCAGTAACCTTGGGGCAAAACGAATGCCCCCCGGTTTGTCCGATTGTTGTTTCACCATCCCAGTTATCTGATTCCACAAAGGTTAATGCTGTGGACAGCCGTCAATGGGGGTAGCAAGAGATTTAAAGTTACAGAGAATGCACAAATCACAGAGAAGGAAACAAAGCCTCTGACTGGTGGGCAGCTTTGGTTTGTTTACTCCTCTCTGTTTGTAGAAAAAGGTTTAGACTCGGTACTGAAATAGAATTAAGATGAGAAACCAGACATTACTTCTATAAGCTTAACAGCCAGATTTGATTTGCTTATGGTAACAAATGCAAAATGGCACCCCCTGTGGACACAGAAAGATTAGATGGTATTTACTATTTATAGGTCCAAAATGCTATATATTTTCATATAATCTGTTTCTCGTGTTTTCTGCTTGAGCTGTGTTCTGTTTCACAAAAGGGCCATTCTGCACATGCCGTCAGTGTTGAGGGTTCGAGGTGGATCACTGAAGAGCTAAGAGAGCAGAAGGTCATCATATTCCTGGGACTCGGGCGAGGAAAATGCTGCTTCTCATTCTGATTAAAGAACCATGGATTAAATGTTAATTACATTATATAATGTTTACTTTAAGAAGAAAGTCATCTATTCACAGCTCCTGGCCTTCGTTATGACCTCATTAATTAGATAACTCAGCTTAACTAGATAGGTTGACATTAAATCTGGCGATCTTCTCTGGTTCTCTGGCATTTGATACTGCCACTGACCTGCCGACCAGGCGGAACCAGGGGAACCGATCGTAGAATGGGTCTCCACCCGTTAGCACATTGTCACAGTCCTCAATGGCACTGCTTGGAACCTCGGCAGCTCGATCGTACATCTCCCGCATCAGCTCCAGCCTCTGCCTGTAGGGGGCGATGTAATGCAGTGGTTAGTAAATAAAAATAGAAAACAAAAAACAGTCCATGCTGCAATAAATAGGATTTTAATAATTTAACAGATAAAGACAATAACTGTCTGCAGTAATCTAAAATAGAATTTTACCGTAAAAAAATAACTCCTCAATTTTAGAATGATATTAAATAAATATTTGTCACATTCAGATATGCCCCCTCATGGTACCTGAGCTTCTCCAACGTCCAGTAATGAGTGGCACCATTCTTCTGGTCCTGCACCTCCACCGCCACAACTGTGCGAGGGAAAGGACGCTTCTCTCTGTCCTTGGCCGCGTCGGGGCGCAGCAGGTCAGGGGGCAGGGGTGAGTATAGTGTGTCTGTCAGTAGGACAAACTGGAACTGGACCTGAAGGGTGCACAAACATACACAGAGCGAACAGCATGACACCAATCCTGTCGCAGCTATGTCACGCGAAGGCCTGCTGTGTTAGGAAAGGCACTATATCGAAACGCTGATCTGCCAAATGGGGTCACCTTCTTCTTCAGCTCCACACTGATGGCGTTGGCCTCCTTCAGGAAGATGGCGTTCCCCCAAAGCAGGTCCCTCAGTGACGTGAACTGGTAGCACTTCCATTTACGGAAAGCCCACAGCGCTAGATCCGTCTCCCGTTCTGTCCATTGCACTGCGGGAAGCATGAAGGTGAGCCCACTTATGCTTACCTGCCATGTGACTTCTTACATTGGGGTATCAACACAATGTCTCTCTGAGCTAAAAAGACAATAAAACTCTAACCATTAGCCACCATAGGACTAAAATGCTAATATCCTCCCTTTGGCCAAATAAATATTCCTACTATGAACTGGTTTCTAAGATTTTTCACCTTCTTCTTCAGGCTCTTCCTCCTCCTCTGTGGTTTCTGGGTAATAGCGAGAGTCTACCTGCTTCTGTAGGGCCTCTAGCTTACTCTCATAATCCTAAAAATCAAAAACATATGGTCATTAAATTCCCATAGCAAAATATTCTATTTTGTATAGACTACGTCTTCGGGAATGGAACCTAGTATCATGTGACTGATCATACCAGCCTCTGTTGTTCTAAAAGATTATTAGCTTCCTCCCTTTCCTTACGGTATTGGTCTTCAAGCTCTTGTAACCTACAGAAATATAAAGAAGGGCATTACATAAAAACGACACTGAAAGTTAGACACATTTCCACACCCAACTGCATCCAAATATACCGTTGAAAATCATCTCATTTAGCCAAAAATCATCTCTGTCTAAAAATACCAACTGTCTACAAGACTAATTTTCTGGAATTGACTAATAGCAGGGTCGTGACCTTTGCTCCATCTCCTGCTTCATGTCAATGCCTTGCTTCTCCAGCAGCTCCCGCTGAGCGAAGGCCCAGTCGACAGGCTCCATCGGCGTTTCCGCACATGGCGTACGTTCCCGCTCCTGCCTCGCCTGCTCCGGGTGGTTGAAGCGGAACACGTGGCTCTTGCCCATGATGATGCGGTTTCCTGCCAAGATGCAGGGCTTCAAATCAGTGCTGGACTGGGTCTTCGACTCGTCACAGAGATTTGGCCATGGTCACGTCAACACTGGACTGTGTCTTTGACTCGCCACGGAGATTCGGTCACGGTCACGTCAACACTGGACTAGGTCTTCGACTCGCCACGGAGATACAATCATGGTCACTTCACTAAGACCCCAACACTTGGCAATGAGACGCCCAAGTCGGAAAACCCACCTGATCGGAGGACGGTGGGCTCGCTCACCCTCTTCCCATTGACGTAAGTCTCTGCCCCATCGCAGGGCTCAAGGACGACTATTGCTGTAGAAATGAATATTTAAAGGGAGTGTATACCAGGTATATAGCATTAGATAGCTACTTCCCCACTCCTGTAGCTCTCTGGGCATTACCTACTAAGTCATGTTGTCTACTGCATATTGTGTTGCATATCACATTGTAATTCAGACTGAGATCTTGCCATGAAATTCCTGATGTCCATAAATTCATGACGATCAGTCATTTGGATACAAATGAAGTCTGTTCAGTTGTGTCTCACCACCGCATGCATTGACTGTCATCGCTGAACCTTCAGTGGAACCTCACCTTCCCCCGTGGGACCGGCACTACTGGTGAAGGTGCAATGCTCATCTTTAATGAAGTGTCCACTTAAGACAATGTCTTGGCGACTGCTGGCATCCTCTCGACCCACCCTGAATGGGCGCAAAGTGACATATGGACCGCCGTCAATAAGGCGATGCGCTCTGAAGTTTACGCACACCCTTTCTATGCCATTTCTGGCACAACGCATCAAATTCCTGGTTTATCCAACCAAAAGGCATTTAGATTTTCATTCTCACCTGGTGATCCCATCTTTAATGTAGTAGAGCAGGCATTCCGACATCAAGGGATCCTCGTTAAGGTTGACCAGGTGGGGCGTCTGGGACAGAGTGTAGGGAACTAGTTTAGGTGACACCATGTTGATAACTGACTTAAAGCAGCATAAATCCATTTGGAAACCCTGTTAGATACTCAGAGTGTGCAGTATCAACAGGAAAACGGGGAGGTGTAATGAGATGGCAAACCAATCAATTTGAAGGGGGAGAATTTGTGAAAACACAGCAGGCAAACAATCTTGGCTATTCATAAGCCTGTATGAGCGACAGAACAAACATAAACAGCAAGTATTTAGTCTTTGATGGGTGTGTTTAGTATGATTGTCCTTCTGTTTGCTGTTTGTTCTATAATGCATACAGTTCATATATTTGCCGGTCGTCGTTATCCAGTCCTTTTTATAACAGCAAGCGAATTGAAAATGAAACTCGGTTCACCCCATTGAACTGCATTGTCTGCTTTCCAAGTCTGATTAGAATTCAAAATAGAATAGCAAAGCAAATGTGAAGAAATTATAGAGAGGCAAAGTGGCTCATTGGGCTTCGGTGCCTGAAATATAGAGAGTGGGGAGGACATCGGTGAAGAGAAAGAGATCTTGAACGTCACGGCAAGCCCAGTGACACATGCTAAAAAGCAGTGAAAGACTGCTCTGGGGTATCGTAGCGACAGTACCCACTGCACGTAAGGGCACACTGTACTGTAACACACCTCGTTGGGGGAAAAGAGCCCGACTGTGTCAATGAAAACAGGCTGAGGCTTGCGCTGTGGTGGCTTCAAAACAAAGCGACATGATCATGACTTCTTCATCGGCACTGTACCGTCCCAAGCATCACAAAGCGGCACAATCCATCAACAGTGCAGCTTTCTGCTGCTCAGGCACCTTAATTGCCATTGGATGGCTGGCCGTAAGGCCCACCTTACAGGAGAAGCAGTCTCTACCTTCTTGGGCGAAAAGACTCCCAAGGTACCGCCATCTTCTCTCATGGCCACGCCCATCTCAGCCAGCAGCGCCTCTCTGGAGAAACAGGCACACTGTGGTTTCTATCCAGGTCCCGTCAAAGTAGAAAATGAATGTGTGCAGCGGGTTTCACGAGAGTGGCTCAGGCGTCGCCTGTGCTCTGCTGTCACGGTGTCACCTTTCCATTCGAATGGCTTCCGTGCGACGCAGTTTCTCCTCCCAGGTTTCATTGAGCTCCGCAATGATCTTCTCTGTTTCCTGTTGGAGAAAAACAAGTCAGGCTATCTCTGGAATACTAACCATCTGAGGGGAGAAGTAGAACTGCTGTGCAGTTAATGGGATTGTAAAAGACCTCCATCGGGGGGCACCAAGAAGGAAGCACAGAGAAATAATGAAGAACATCAAAGTAATACCACCAGTAGAAATGGTCAGAGTACATCTGAGGAACATGCTTGCTTCGAAGCTACACCAAAAATCTGGAACTCTCCGCGCAGTCATCAACGATGCTAAACCTCACCTAGAAATCATTGTGAACGTTCACCTTGATTTTCCTGGTATAAATCTATTGCTAAATGAATAGTTATCAAAAATCCATCAAGCACTGGACTTACAGTACCTCAGATCAATTAAGCATTTGCATGATAAACCTCGACATCACTTCTTATTGTGCTAATGACCAGCCAAAGGCCTTAACAGTGAGTCATTTTTGATGCCTCATGGGGATAGGTGTGATTCTGAGGGTTTCAAGCCTCTGGCCCCCACCTTGAGACGCTCGATAGCCTCTTCGCTGCCCGGGCTGAACATGATGCGGTCGTGTAGGTTGCCAATGGATCCGGCTCGGCTGGACAGGGCGGAGAGTGAGGGGGATGGGCTCATCCCCGTCATGGCATTGGTCACTGTGGAGAGATCACCCCTTTGATTGACAGCCAGGAGGCTATTGTTTTGGTTCCTGTAATCGATCAAGTCTGTCAGAGGAACTGTGGGGCGGAGGGTCACGCGGGGCGATGGTGAGTGGAAGGAATGAAGGAAGCAGAGAGCAAAGGACGGAGAAAGGAAGGGAGGAGCAGAAAAAGAGAAGAGGAACAGACACAGATATTTGAAGGTAAATCCTAGCAACAGACGTAAATCAAAAAACACAGGCGTTTAGACCTAAATCTGCAGAGAGAAAGGGCTGCAGCACACGGAAGCTTTTAAAACTAAAAGGAAACTCTCCACCTTCAAAAAAAACATTGAATAAGCGCAGGCAAAAGATGTTCGCTGACATTCGTGAGCCAAACAGAGCACTCGCTATAAAGGTCAGTTAGCAACTATCAGAAAGACGGCAGCCCTGCATCGCTATTGGTCGCTGGAATAAGAGAGACATTGATATTCACTTAAGGTTTTATTAAGTCAGAATGGCTGAGAGGCCATAATATCTGCATTATCTCTATGAGACTGGCAGCAACCAGCAAAGGCGTGGAGAAGCTCCCAGAAGGAAGGCTGTTAGCAGAGACACGCCCGTCTAAGTCTCCAAGTCTCAGAGGACACACATCCCATTTCAAGCAGATTCAACAATGTCACCCTGCGTTAAGCAAATGAGAAGCTGGCTAACGTAACGTGACTAAGTGTTACTCAGAGCTGGCATGTGCAGATCTGATGACACCATATATCTCACTGAGTAACTGAGGGAAACGGCCTCCAGCTCAATGGACAGGCATGCAAACTGAACAAAGGACACTGATGAGATCCGATTGTGGATCTGCGTTCCCAGGTCTTGAGAAGCTCTGGCTCTGGATCTGCATTCCTGGTTCCTGAGGAGATCTGCCTGTGGATTTGCGTTCCCAGTTCCCGAGATCTACCTGTGGATCTCCGTTCCCAGTTCCTAAGATTTGCCTGTGGATCTCCATTCCCAGTTCCTAAGATCTGCCTGTGGATCTGTGTTCCCGGTTCCTGAGGAGATCTGCCTGTGAATCTGCGTTCCTGGTTGCTGAGGAGATCTGGCTGTGGATCTGTGTTCATGGTTCTTGAGGAGATCTGACTGTGGATCTCCATTCCCAGTTCCTAAGATCTGCCTGTGGATCTGTGTTCCCGGTTCCTGAGGAGATCTGCCTGTGAATCTGCGTTCCTGGTTGCTGAGGAGATCTGGCTGTGGATCTGTGTT
Organism: Gymnarchus niloticus; assembly: GCA_009936485.2. Taxonomy (NCBI): domain Eukaryota; kingdom Metazoa; phylum Chordata; class Actinopteri; order Osteoglossiformes; family Gymnarchidae; genus Gymnarchus; species Gymnarchus niloticus. The sequence continues at coordinate 2,386,118 of JAACJT020000036.1, forward strand.
CATGGTTCTTGAGGAGATCTGACTGTGGATCTGTGTTCCAAGTTCCCGAGGAGATCTGATTGTAGGTCTGTGTTCCCGGTGCCTGAGGAGATCTGACTGTAGATCTGTGTTCCCGGTTCCCGAGGACATCTGATTGTAGATCTGTGTTCCCAGTTCCCGAGGAGATCTGATTGTAGGTCTGTGTTCCCGGTTCCCGAGGAGATCTGATTGTAGATCTGTGTTCCCGGTTCCCGAGGAGATATGATTCTAGATCTGTGTTCCCAGTTCCCGAGGAGATCTGATTGTACATCTGTGTTCCCGGTTCCCGAGGACATCTGATTGTAGATCTGTGTTCCCGGTTCCCGAGGACATCTGATTCTAGATCTGTGTTCCCGGTTCCTGAGAGCACTCAGCTACTAATACGGAGATTGGATTGCAGCTAAATGTACTGCATGTTGAGTAGCTTCACAGGGTAAAGCTAACAAACTCCATTACTGTGCCATGCATGCGCAGGGCACTGAAAGGTAACACAAAAACTCTCGAGTCACAGCAGTTCCATGATTCCTACCAAAGCAACTCTTGGTCTTCCACAGAAGGATTCCTCAAAAAATCTCACTCTCTTAACTTAAAGCCAGATTTTCCACAAATGCATTTCCCGAGTCTTGTGTTTCCCAATTATACGCCTCTACAGAAATGGAATGTCTACGCTGTGAAATTTAAAATATGGCGTGAAGAACACGTGTCTTCAGCTCGTCGTGCAGGATATCGGCAAAGAGAACGCTGCTATGGTGACCGGAAGCCACGGTGACGCTCCCACGTACCTAGCCAAAATAAATGACAGACTGACTCAATTTCTGGGTCCTTAAAATGACAGAAATTGGCTTCCCCAAATGAGTTCATCAAGGAGGGCATGATGACAGCAGAAAGAGGCTCTCTCAGGGTGCCTGAGCGTCATCGCACAAAGGTTATCTTAGCTCCTCATGCCCTCAGGCACATATTGACTTTCCTGTTATGTAGATTCTTAGATTTAAACAAACACGGAGGGTATTATTGTTGCCACAAATTCAATTGAAATCATTTCTCATGTGTGTCCCACCGAGTGACTCGGTGTCAGGTTACTACAGCCTCTGTAAAGGGCTGCATGCCCTTCCTTCAGACCCAAACTGACCAGGAAAGGAGATTTTTAATTGGCTCCTTCTGTCAGGACGTTGGCGCTGACGATCTATGGAAATAAGGCCTTGCTGCTGAATCTGACAGCATTAAGCGTGGCAGCCAGCTGAAGTGGGACCAGTCGGAGGCCCACTGGGGAAGGCTGTGGAAGTTTGAGAGGGGGCACAGCCTCAGTCCAGTTTGAAGGAATAAATATGGTGCAGAGAAGCAGGAAACAGTTACAGTCATCAATGTATTTTTCATCAAGTTCAGTTTATAAGTAGATCATTCCATCTAAGGCAATATGAGTAGTTTACAACCTTATATTAAATCCCAGCATATTTTATTTGATTGGTAAGGTACATCCGTCTCTTCTGGGTTTTCACCTTGGTTATTGCAGCCTATTGTTTATTTTTATTAACAACTGACAACTGTAACTGTAGCAACGAGCCTTTTTTTGTTTTACTTTATAAAACGAGTTGGGCAGCCGAGTAAAGCTCTGCAGTGGCAGCGCCATGCTACCAGAGGGCCGCGGCAGGAGCTAGCGAGAGAGCAGCCTTGCAGCACCAGAGAGGGCCCGGGGCTTGGCCCTGAGAACGGGCCCCGAGAGTGGGCCAGAAGTGAGCTCCGAGCAGGCCTGGATCCTGGCCACTCTACAGTGACTACACCCACTGGCAGTAGGAAAAGCCCCACCAGATAAGACTCACCTGCTAACCTAAGCTTACCCATAAGTCCTTGCCTAGGACCGTATAGCTTTGGCTGACAGGAGAAAGTATACAAATAATGTATCATGTGACTTTGGATTGTTTGGTCGCTGTGCTCCTTAGTGCTATGGCTCTGTGTTTACATTTAACCCTAAGAGACTTTGACCGTGTTCTGATAAATAAGGGCAAAATTTTGAACTGGGAAACTGTGTGCTGCGGTCAGACTATAGGACATCTGCCCTCTGGTGCTGCAGCAAATGCAACCTACAGCAAAGCAGGGGAGGGCTAAGATACACACGTTTCAAACCAGCAACCTCGGTGCCAGGACCCCGATACGCTGAGAAAGAGAGACAGGAGAGAGCAGAGGAGAGGAGAGGAGAGGAGAGCACTGTCAGACACCTTCACACACACCAGCATGTATCCCCCACACACAAACACAGCACCAGGCTGGGTCCAGAAGGACAAAAACGGTGGACTGAAGGTCATTCTGAATGGCGGGCTGCTTATGACTCCAGGCGTGCACTTTGACCTTTGCTAGTTTTACTTCCTGTTGCCTTTCCCATGGTTCAGTGCACACATTCTTGTCCAAGATGCCGAAAATGTGTGTGCAATCTGGCAGCCTCGTTAACAGTGCACGTGCTAATGTCCCCGACCCCCCGTCTCGGGAGATGAGCTCACTTTCAATGATGTCCCCGAGGCCTTGGGCATACAGCAGCTCCTTCAGCCGGGAAACTTCCTCTTTGAGCTCACGCACCAGCCGGTTGTTGGGATCCTCATTGATGACGGCGTTGCAGCGGATCTGCTTGGCGCGGTCGGCGTACCTGAGGGAATGGACCACCTCAGCAACAGAAGATAGGACCCTTGTAGGCAGCTACTAGAGTCTGGAACCCCCACGATACTCTGGCTGTTTGTGTGAAGGGGGTTGCTAGGAGATCAGGCAACGTTTTTGTGCACTGCACCAACACTGCACCGTTAAAATTAGGTCAAGGGCTTTTTTCGGCAGGCCACCAACGGCCTTCGTGCGCAAGCCCACAGGGGGGAGATGCTCGAACTGCGTAGGTGTCTACTAGCACTCTTGCATGCCTCGCCTACCTCAGTGTGCTGAGCGTCTCATCATAATTGATGTCCGCGGGGCTGAGGGCGGCTACCATAGCGGTCCGGGAGTTTCCCCCTGAGAGAGGACGACGGGATATGTTCAAAGACAAACACTTCAGTTCCCATCGCTGAGTCATATTAAATGTTATTCAACGCTGCTGTCAGACGCTGTACCCCATACCCAAGTTCTCCCTAAGCAGCCAGGTCAACACCGAGTCCCTGTATGGGATAAAACTCTCCACCTTCTTCTTCTTCTTGTTCTGAGAATGAAGCAAGTCTTAAAAAAATCGCAGAAACCAGTCAACATTTTGTGGATACATTTTGGCATAAAATACTGTCCTACCTTGTTTGGTCCAGAGTCCTGAAAGAAAACATACAAGGCATTTTACTATTTTTTGTTCTGTTAAGAAATATAACTAATGATCTATACACAGTTAAACATGTATGAGTTGTATCCATGAAAGCTGCTCCATTCATCCACTCACTTGTTAACACGTGGAGCATCTCTACCCTAAGAGCATGTATAAAATATGCAGTAGCCATCCAGGGACAGCAGTGCTGTTCTTTGTTTGGGTGAAAACATTTTTCCATGGAAACAAGCGGCAGTTCTCCAGCTGTTAATCGCCTCGTAAACATGTTGGACGTTTACGTCTTTCAGTAGTTTCTAAGGTGTATCCTTGACTGGCTGTAGCCGTATTCCAGAGAGCACAGCAAGAGACAGACAGGTCTATGAAGAACATCACTCCAGACTATCACATATTCACGTATTCCAGGATGGGGTGGAGAAGCTCACCACTTCAGCCAGGGCAGAGATCACTTTCCCCAGAGTGGTTAGGGATTTGTTGATGTTTGCTCCTTCCTGAGGAAGAGCAATGGAGAGAAAACAACCCATTAAAATAAGTCACTAAAGGACACACATTAATATTTATTTACACGTATTTATTTAGCAGATGTTTTGTCCAAAGCACCACTTAAATGAGGACAGCTTGAGGTAAGAAAGGGTCAGCCAGCATCCAGGAGTGGTAAGGGTTAAAGGCCATGCTCAAGGGCCCAACGGTGATATGATTACTCTGCTGGTCACGGGATTCAAACCCACGACCTTCTGGTCATGGGCACCAATTCCTAAGCCACTGCACTACCGTATTCTTACTTTCAATTGAATTTTGTTCTTTAATGTCACCCATGTTCATACAGAGCTGCTCTGTATTATATGCTACAATAGCAGGAAGGACATCGTCTGGAGGAGAGCGGCTGACCTTCAGCCTGGTGCCTTTAGCCCCTGTCGAGTCAGCTCTTTCACTCCCAGCCAGGTCCACCAAGCTGATCTTGCTGACCTGGAGGAGACAGTGATGGCGGTCTTCATTGCAGCACCAACACACGCAAGCTGACACACCCACACACGCAGGCTGACACACCCACACACGCAGGCTGACACACCCACATATTTCCCCCTCAACTGTTTCATTCTTAATCGAATGTCACCATAAAGCAATGAATCATTCCAAACCCCCCCAAAAAAGCTTCAAAACAGAAAAAAATTATAACAAATATTTTGACACATTTGTGTTCTAAATAAGAGACAAAAGCTTTCTACTTTACACTAATGCACTCATATTCATGAAGGGATTTTCTTGACATGTATCCCGACAGAGATAGGATCATATAGACACATCTTCTCACACACAGACATGACCATTCGGAGGTCCGGCGGTCATTTGAACCCTACCTTCTCGCTGGTGTTGTCAGTGTCGGCGTCATGCCTCCGCTGAGTGAAGATGATGTTGAAGACAGCGTGGGAACGGCTGCTGGTCTCGTTCATGTTGGTGGCCGCCACCGTCCTGCGGGGAAAGAGGAAACTCGAGTCAGCATGTTCTTCTGAAGCCACTCAGAGATCACGCCCCTACAGAACCCGACAAATTAGCTCACAGAAATCGACCTCCAATCAACAAACCACTTGCCAGTGTACTTTAGCTAACTGTAGGTTCCCACTGCGTGTGCTCTACCGTACCACGCTTTATAGCTGAGCAGATGTTTTTTTTAAAGGGAATGGGGAACTCATGCTCACTCATGTGGGGGTTCCCCCATTAGACCCTAGTACTCGCACCTCTGTTAGTCTACTGTGTCTCAGCAGTGAGTGAGTCCTAATTAGCATGAAAACTGTCCCCATAACACCTAAATACAGAAGAGCAGCCATCCTCCATGTTTAGTCCACAGCTTGGAGAGCAAGCCAGCATGAAAACGTGCTTCAGTTTTAGCCACATATATGGTAAAAGATTAATTATGGATTAAGGCACCATCACCACAACGAGCTCTAACCAGATTGCCTGTACAGGTTCCTATGGGTCTGATGTATTTTCATTGTTCTCAGTGGTAAGGCCCATAATCCCAAATGTTACTACAGCATTAGCCAGCTACCTGGCTTTGTTTCCAGAGTCCATCAGATCCTGAATGTCATTGTAGGAGGTGACGGCCAGCTTGGACAGATCCTCCACATAGGGCCCCATCAGCGGGTGCTCCCGTACACGCAGGTTCCCCTTATTCTTGGGGTTCAGCAGGTCCCGCACACGTTCGCAGTAGATCTCCATGTAGCTGACCTGGCAAACAATGCAAGACGAACTCCTTGAGGTCACGTCTTTCAGCCTAACAGTGCCGAGCAAAGACATCACTTCCTGTGACAGCCACAGGTGGCGTGAATGATCTGTGCTCACCTCCACAGAGTAGGACATACTGTTGTCATTATTGCTGCCATTGATCTTGGTAAAGAGGTCTTCACACAACTGGGTAAAAAGCAAGGGAGATGACTTAAACTCAGACATTTCTGGCATTCTGCAAATAACGCTCTCAGCTGCCTGATGCATAAACACTGAGATCATTTTAACAATGCTGAATGTTTTTTTGCACATATCGTGCATAATACTTGGTGATATCACATGTCATATCTGACATAACATAAGGAGCTTTGAGAAAGGTCACTGTGCATTGAGTGGACAGAATCAAACCCAGAGAGAACCTTCTGGTACATCATTACCCATGAGCATCTGCTGTGTAGCTCATCATCCATGGTCACATACCCTTTCTCTTGTCCTCTTTACAAAGTGCCGTTGTGCTCTCTCTCCCTCTCTGTCTCCCTCCCTCCCCCCGTCCCTCTCTCTCCATCTCCGTTTGTCTCCCTCCCTTTCTCTCTCTCTCTCCCTCCCACTCTGTCTCCCTCAGTTGCTCTCTCTCTCCTCTCTGTCCCTCTCTCGCCCTCTCTGTCTGTCACCCTCTCTCTCTCCTCTCTCTTCTTCCTCGCTCTCTCCCCATCCCTCCTCCCTCCCTCTCTCTCCCCCCCTCTGTTTGTCTCGCTCCGTCTCTCTCTCTCTCCTTTCTGTCCCTCTCTCCCTCCCTTCTCTCGCTCCCTCCCCCTTTCCCTCAGTCTCTCTCCCTCCCCCCCTCCCTTTCTCCCTCCCTCTCTCCCACGCATCCCAAATGCTCCGCCCTACACCAGACTCCACCAACGCCACACCTGCGGGATGATGCCCTGCTGCCCAGGCTCCTGCTTGCCCATCATGGTGTAGGACTTGCCAGCACCCGTCTGGCCATAGGCGAAGATACAGACGTTGTAGCCCTCGAAGGCGTGCAGCAGCATCTCCTCCCCGATGTCATGGTACACTTGCTGCTGAGACGCATAGTTGATGTCTTCTGGCTGCAGGTCGACAGCGATAGTGTTAGACGGCCAATATTGAACAGGGAGTGTTAGGTAGGCAGTGTTATAGTGTTAGACGGCCAGTATTGAACAGGGAGTGTTAGGTAGGCAGTGTTATCCAGTGTTAGATGGCCAGTGTTGAACAGGGAGTGTTAGGTAGGCAGTGTTATCCGGTGTTAGATGGCCAGTGTTGAACAGGGAGTGTTAGGTAGGCAGTGTTATCTGGTGTTAGATGGCCAGTGTTGAACAGGGAGTGTTAGGTAGGCAGTGTTATCCGGTGTTAGATGGCCAGTGTTGAACA
>JAACJT020000036.1:2393130-2410717 GCA_009936485.2 Gymnarchus niloticus
TTTTAAAAGTAAATAAATAATAATAATAATAATAAAACAACTTTCTTTAGCGGCCTATAACCATTGCATTTTAAGACAATATTTAGATAATGATGCGCTTCATATAGGTGAAGGAAATAATATATATATATATATATTATTTCATATATAAAATATAAACAATATACGGACAATAAGTCTTCCCTATTCTTCCAAACCAAACACCATTGCGGTTATATTCATAAAAGTGTGTTTTTTTTCTGTTTTTTTTTTTTTTTAATCACAGTTGCAGTGCAACCTGTCCTCTTTCTTTAGATTATGAATGACATCAAGAAGGGGATCCAGTATGCTTTCCAGACGCTGAACGACATGACGATCGCCGTGAGCGGGTCGGGCCACACGGCCATGGAGTGCGCCATCTTCAACACCGTGGAGCCGGGGGAGAGCGTCCTCGTCGCCGTCAACGGAATCTGGGGGGAGAGAGCGGCGGAGATCGCCGAGAGGATGGGTGCGTCCCGGCCGCAGCCAGTCCCTTCATCAGAACCGTACCTCCCGTGCGCTTCAGTTAAAGCGGCGCCGGCTTTGTTTTAACAGGTGCCCGCGTTAACACCATGGTGAAGGCGCCTGGCGGCTATTTCACCAACGAAGAAATTAAACAGGTATCTTTCGTGATATTGAGAAGGATAAACTGTGGATAATGTTACTACCTGGTCTATAGTTCAAGCATCAAGGTAACCTTCTACTTGGCTCCTCTGGGTCTGATCACATTCCAGATGTATCCTACGGTCTCCGCACACGTTCTGTTGTTTTTACTATAAAGTCCCCCGGAACCCATTAAAAAGCTGCCTGAGGAATTTGAATAGAACAAATGCTCTCCAGCCTCAGGAAGGGCTACCTTAAGTAGAAGCAAGGTAACACAAAAGTCATCAAAATGGCCAGCCATCCTCACCAAAATTATAAGAGGAATGCAACCTGTCAAGTAAAGATAGCCTACCAGGTCAACTATGTCTTCCAAAAATTCTTCACTTTTTCAGAGTTGGTCTAATAGGGAGGATATTTTCTAGAAATGATGGACAGATGGAGGATCACTGTGATTCAGTATCTCAAAGCACAGTGCAATGTGGGCTGAAAACCCACAGCCAAGAGAAGGAAACTCAGCTGCCAGTGATAATTTCATGCGCTGTCTGTCCATCTTCCTGCAGGCTCTTGCCAAACACAAGCCAGTTCTCTTCTTCCTCACACACGGAGAGTCTTCCTCTGGAATTGCCCATCCCATAGACGGGATAGGAGACCTGTGTCGAATGTGAGCCTCTTTCCTCCGCCAGCCAGATGATGGCCGCTCCTCAGCAAACGGTAACCATGTTGTGGTGTGTGAGACACATTCCTGTTAATCTTGGATTTGGTGCTACTTCTTAGGCACGACTGCCTGTTTTTGGTGGATTCGGTGGCGTCCTTGGGAGGAGCCCCCCTCTTCATGGACAAGCAGAGTGAGTCCTGGATGCCATGGGCTTGCATGGGGCGTTCATGTATGGCCTCCCATTTACTGGTGGCATGAGCTTTGTGCTGCTCTGCGTTACAGACATTGACATCCTGTACACTGGCTCTCAGAAGGCCTTGAACGCCCCTCCAGGGACGGCCCCCATCTCCTTCAACGACAGAGCGTGGTGAGTGTTGGACTCTGGTTATGACTGTGCCAAAGCCAGCAACATACTGGACTGAGAATTGATCTCAGAACCACTTGGATGTTGTATCCAGGGGTCACAGTGTATGCAGACTAAAAGCATTTCTGAACAAGGACTCTTTCGACAATGCAAAATTGCTTTAGGTGGAAAAAGTGTACTTCAGATCATTTGTAGAAGCCACTCAAGCACCTTTTTTTTTTACAGAAGTTAGGCTGAAACTTATTGTTTCAAAGCGAAACATTATAATAGGGAATTGTTTAGCTACTACCTAACAGGAACATTTGTTGGCTCGGAGCCTGTGCAGACAGGAGGCTGGTGGATGTGACTATCTCTCCCATTTCTTTTTTCCGATGCTCATACAGCAAAAAGATGTTCAACAGGAAGACTAAGCCTGTCTCTTACCTTCTTGACATGACATATTTGTCCAACTACTGGGGTTGCGATGGCAAGCCAGCCAGAATGTAAGTTTGATAAAAAAATGCTAAAAGTAGCGACGGTAGGCATTTGTGAGAACTAACCTGAAAACAACTTTTGTCCGATTCCAGATACCACCACACTGGGCCTGTGTCTGGGTTCTTCTCACTACGAGAGAGCTTGGCCATCCTAGCAGAGACGGTGAGAAGACCACTCTGTTTTGGATTTTCATTGATCTTATTTTGGACCGCCCACAGGGGACAAGGAACAGACTGGGCACTGGTCTAATAGGCTTTAATACGTAACTATTTGCCTGTGTGTAACAACAGTCTCTGCGACACGCTAGATCGTAAAAAGATAACAGTCCTGTCCATGCATACCAGGAGACAGAAACATGAATGTTGGATCGAGCTTAACATGGCTTTTTTTGTGTGATTGTGATTCTTTTCATGGGGGTGTAGTGAGTCTGCTTCGTCTGTTCCTCAGGGACTGGAAGACTCATGGAGGCTTCACAAGGAGGTGTCGGAGTATCTCTATGAGGGTCTGGAAGGCCTAGGGCTCCAGCTCTTTGTGAAGGACAAGGTAAGACCCAAGACAACAGAACCAGGCTGGTATCAGACAAAGCGTGGCGGCTACCACAAGCAGTAACATCCCAGGGCACGAATCTGGTAAATAACGACTTTCGGTTATAAATGCCTCATAGGTTTGAAGACTGAATTTTAAAATGGTTATAAAATGGGATATATATACTCAGTGGCCACTATATTAGGTACCCTCAGCAAATGAAGCACCCCCACCTGGAGGTTTTTTCATTCATAACACCATTCTCTGTAAATTCTCTGTAGACTGTGTAGTAGATAAAAATCCCTCAGGATTGGTGGTTTCTGAGATGCTTGGAACTCCCATGTTTGGCCACAGCAATCGCACCACATTTAAGATGACTTCGATCACGCCATTCTAACACAGTCATGTGGACGCTGGACTGACAGCCTCTGTAACATGTGTGCAATCTGCCATCCAGAACCTCAGACTGCCTTCAGTCACCACTGTCGCCATTCCCGTGGGGTACAACTGGAGAGAGATCTGCGACTACGTCATGAAGCACCACCAGATGGAGATCACTGGGGGACTGGGGCCATCCGTCGGCATGGTGAGTTTTCACGCCCACGCACGATATGTACTCGCAACCCAGAAAGGGGCGGGGCCATATGAGATTATAAGCGGTGTGGCATCGATGATTAAAACCCAGACGCCATTGGTATTCTTCACATTCCATTGAGACAGTAACATTTTGTGACACCGTCAGACTTTCTTCCCCCCTACTAGGTGCTGCGTGTGGGTCTGATGGGATACAACTGCAGCAAGGTCAATGCTGACAAGGTGTTTGTGGCGCTGGCCGACGCACTCGAGCAGTGTCACAAGAGCAAGGCGTAGAGATGCTGCAGCACCTGCTCCATCAGCCAGATTGTAAAACAGCATCCTTGGCTCCAAACTGAGGAGAGAGCCTTACAGAACGATCAATATAAATGAGCGTCTTGCCTATTTGCCTGCACTGAGGAATTCAGAATAGATCAACGATGAAACAAATTGCAGTCACCTTGTAAAGAGTATGCTAAATGTATTAAAAATAAATTAACGAGTGGACTGTATTGCTATTTATTTTCATTGAAAAATAAATGTGGACACTCATTTCAGCTACGTCTGTCAATGCAGGAATTAGTTTTGGGTTCTATAAAAATTCTGATTACACCTAATGGCATAAGGGCGGTGAGACCTTTCAACGGTAGATGGCGCGGTTGAGCAATAAAATACGTACACGTGGAACTAGCCGATATCGAGAATTAAACTTGCAATATAGAAATCAGTACATCAGGCAACAAGCATGTGCACGGACTGCATTTTAAAATGACATCGCTCACAGAATACCAGCTCATAGACATTTCCGGGCCTCTAATGGCCTTGTGGGACGGACGTACGTCGATTTCACCCAGGCGGAAATGCGTGCTGCGTGTATACAGCCGCATTTACGGCCGCCGTGCGTCTTGCGTCATCGGGATGCCGTCTCGGACGTAGCAACGCGGCTGCGGCTCATCCTATCGCCTTATCGCTTTCGTTTGGAAAAGGCGCGTAGATGTCAAAGGCGGCGGCGGCGGCGGACCCAAGAACGACGACAATGACGGGCAGAAGAGGGGCTCTGATAATATTAGAAGGCGTAGACAGGGCCGGGAAGACCACGCAGTGCAGGAAGTTAGTTCAAGCGCTGCAGAGGAGCGGGCGAGCGGCCGAGATGATGCGGTTTCCAGGTGGGTTTTCGGAGGCACGCTCGGTTAGCCCGCTAATAAGAAGCGAGCTCGCCGGGCCTCCGACGCGACGAAGCCCGCCTAACGCCGCCTCTGTGTTCAGACCGCACGACGACCATCGGCCAGTTGATCAGCGCCTACCTTGAGAAGAAGACCAACTTGGACGACCACACGGTGCACTTGCTCTTCTCCGCCAACCGCTGGGAGCTGGCGTGAGTACGGAGCCTCGCCGCAGGCTACGGCGGGTATGTCGCAGAACTGGGGTCAGGATGGGGATCAAAGCCCCGGACCTGGAAAGTATGGACCGGCACAGCTTTCATGTCATGTTGGCCCCACAAGTAGGGGGTTGGCTGCCTGCTGCGTGGAAGACCAGTACTTGGGTCTATCCATAGCAAAACCCTTAATGGTAGTGCTGTGTTAGATCATCATGCAGGTTGGTCCGCCTCCTTTGGAGGTTAGCATCAATGCCAGCTCCATGGCGTATCCCTGGCCGCCTGAATTGTGCTTGACCGTCTTGGTGCCCCGCCGTGTCTGACTGACCTCTCGCTCTCTTCAGGCCTTTGATCAAGGAGAAGCTTCAGCAGGGTGTCAGTCTCGTGGTGGACAGGTACGCCTTCTCGGGGGTGGCCTTCACCAGCGCCAAGCCGGTACGTCCGCGCTCGTCTTCGTGCCCTGCTGTCAGGTTTGGCTTGAAACCGGGGAATCCAGCATGTGGAATGCGGTAATTCCTTTATTCTAAGTTGTTGAAGAAACTGGTGTCAGAATTTTTGTGCTGTTTCTGTGTGGGTTAAACCTGCTTCTAGGCCTGTCAGGAAGCAGCCAGTCGTTTACTCTGTGGGACTGATCCCTCGGAGACCACGCTCCTAAAGTCAGCCTGATTGACGTGACCTCTGCTTGTTCACTTACAGGGATTCAGCCTGGACTGGTGCAAGAATCCAGAGATCGGGCTGCCCAAGCCGGACCTGGTGCTGTTCCTAAAGCTAAGCCCGGCCGAGGCGGCACGGAGGGGCGACTTTGGGGCCGAGCGCTACGAGACGAGTGACTTCCAGCAGGCTGTGCTGCACAGGTTCGAGCAGCTGATAAAGGACCCCTCTCTGAACTGGCAGGTAGGGGTCTGTCTGTCTCATGGAACACAAAACCGGCCCACATGCAGAAACAGGCCTGGCTGCCGTACCACTGCCCAGGCTTCAGCAGTATTTCATTTTTCATCTAGACATAATGACTTCCTGTACTGACAGGAAACATTACCTTAATATCCGACAATGCCTATTCAGCACTAACAAAGGATGGTGGCATGACCGTTGGCCAAATGCACTGTGTCCTGTCAAGATTAAGGTCAAATAAACAGCTATTTAGGATGGCACTGGTGCTGTCTTCAGGCCTCTGCTGGGTTCCTTTCAGGTGATGGATGCCGCTAAGGACGCGGAGCATTTGCATGAGGACATCTTGAGGCACAGTGAAGCTGCCATTGCTGCAGCTGAGAGCCAGGCGATCGCAGAGCTGTGGAAGTGAGGTGGCTGCAGAGCCACCTCACTTCCGCATGGTGAAGTTCACTATCCCGGCACACGGGAACAGCTATTGTACACAGCTGGACATTTTACGGCAGTGAGCTGAAAGCACTACCTGGTAAAGATATTCTTGTCACTCTTGTGGGACAGTGCTGTCCTGTGCACATGCTAACAGATTGATACAAAACTATAATTACTTTAGTTTCAAAGCTTTTCCTTTTTTTTTTTAATAACACCTCAGTTTACCCATTACACTGATCCCCATGCAGAAAAATCTGTTAGTAGTTCTCCACTGAAGGATTTTGTTTATTATCGACTATACATATTTGCTAAGTTTATCATTAGCCACAATGTGAACTTCAAAACTTCGTTTATTTGATTTGACATTCCTGGAGTATCTTTGAACTCTCAGGTTGGCATTTTAACAATATTCCATAATAAATACGCACGTTTAATCATTTTACTAAGGCTTCTGAACATCATTAGGTATTCCCAAACATTTCTGAAATGGACCCCGCCGTATCCCATCATGTGACCCTGGAGTCAAAGCAGAGAAGCAGTGCACAGCCGCGAGTTGCCGCACACGGAGAAGCCGTCCTGTGCAGCGTCGTCCCTTGCTTACCGTGTGCCCTGTTGTCTGGCAACCCCAGGACCCCCGCGTTTCCAAGGCACCGTTTCCACAGGACTGGCTTGCAATAGGACGTTTTTTGGAAACACTTATGTTGCAGCATGTACACGGAAGGGACCCCAAGCTTAACTTTTTTTTTTTGTTTTTCTTGTTTTATATACAAAATAAATTACTAGTATTTAGTGGCAAACTGTAAACAAAACAGAAAATCCCCATGACTAGTGCCTCTGTGAATGAAGTCTGTAGCTGGTTAGAAAGCTGAGGTTGCCGGAGAACCAGTACTGAAGACCCCCTGACCCCCATGCAGGAGGTCTCTCCGCACTAGAGGACATGCTGCTCCTCACAGCGACAGGATCTCGAATTCCTCATCCTCTGAGTCAAAAAACCGCTCCAGTCGGTCCGAGTCGGAGAAATCTGAAGGAGTGGGAACACCATGAAGGGGGTTAGGTCTGTATCACAAGGTCCTTTACTCATATGGAGAAATCTGAAGGGGTGGGGGACACCATGAAGGGGGTCAGGTCTGTGAACATAAGCCAACGGGTCACTGACCAAGGGGCTCCATGAATGTGAAAGAGCAGGCGTGTAGGGCACTGACCAGGGGTAAGGTTGAGCACATCTGCACTGGCATAATGTGATGGCTGACTGTCGACCAGTTCAAACATGGGCAGGGCTTCTCTGTTGCAGGGCATCTGGAAGAGGTTGGAAGTGGACAAATCACAATACTGCTGCCACATGGGATGCCAATGTCAACAGTCCACCACAGCCATTACCACAATCTTCCCTCACCCCCCTGTTGCCAAACATACCCTGAGTAGGTCTGGCATACCTTTCGAATACGCATGCACCAGTCATCAAAGTCGTCCTCCGTCTTGCAGAAGAACCCCTGTTGGGTTCAAAAAAGATATACTTCAGCTTTGAGACTCTGGAATGTTCTACCAAACAATCAGGCGAAGGACATTTAAGTCAATTTTTAAATCTGCTACTGTTAATTATCTTAGATAACATCTGCTACTTTCACATACATTCATGAATCCTGCTAATTCAATGAGAAAGGCTGACTGTCAGATGCTCTGACAATGTGAAGACAGAGCTTACTTTATACATCAAACAAAACAGAGATATTCCCTAACACCTGACAGAAGTAGTAAGTTTGATTATCTGTAAGCTTAATGTTTCCACAGGTCTTTTTGGGGGTTGCATTTACATGTTAAAGAGTTATGTTTTAAAAGTCTGCCAGTGTCATTCTCACAGTACAGCTTTGTACGTTCTATTATGGGCACTTCCCGCACGGGGGTTTTGGGGGGGCATACCACTGCAATAGAGGGGTCCAGCTCGCGAATGTTCATGCGGCAAGGTGGGTGCTGACAGTGGTAGGTGTCGTCTGGGACCTGACCGTCATCGGAAGGCTCCACGGCCATCTGGGTGGTGTGGGGGTCAAGGTAGATGAGCTCCTCGCCTGGCAGGTGGCAGTAGAGAGTTGGGCATCAGGTCAGCTAGCGTCAGAGCTAGGCAAGGCCATCCACTTGACAGCACTCACCTACGAAACCGATGAAGTAGTGAGCGCTGTTGGGCTTCCCTCCGATGACACCCAGAGACTGAGGCAGCATGAAGCATTGCTGCTCCCAGAGAGACGGACGTCAGTACCGCATTAAGCGGTAATATACTCATCACAACCTTCAACGCTGGAAGCAAAGCTCTGACGCAGATTACGTTCCAATATCCATTAGTCTGCCAGCCTCTTGAATTGATTAATAGCATTCTGACTATTTGTAGGCTCAACCTAAGAAGCTGTCTGTCAATGAGCACAGTATCTCGCCAAAGTCACCTGCCTACCTTTAGCGTCTCCATGTAGGCCTCGTTAATGTCGCTAAGGCCCAGTCGCAGTGGGATGAGCAGCACCAGGGGCCTCCAGAGCACAGCCTCTGCCCCCAGGGCACAGGCCCCCTCCAGGCAGCCATTGAACCCTCTCTGCCTGTCGGGCTCTGGCTCAGAACAGGCCGCACCCGCAAAGTCCAGCCAGGGCATGCACAGTCGCTCTGAGACAGGACAACACCGGCTGTGAGCCACGTATCAAAACTGCCTTTCATGCCATTCTGATTGATAACTTGCTGTGTCAGCTGGAAGAATGAGGTCCGCCCTTAGGTGGGCATTACTCAGTGTACTTACTTATTTCCTCAATGACCACAGTGTTGTCCATGGCTACATGCACGGCCAGCTGGCTCCAAGAGTCAAACGCGGACAGCTTCCTGACCGAGGGGAGAACATAGAAAGCCATAAAGCCAAAACACCGTTCAGGGCGCTTCCAAAATACATGCCTTACTCAGCAAGTTCTCTCAGCCTATGTACTTCAGATTTCAGTGAGTGTACAAAATGGCACAACAAGTACGGCAGACACTGATCAGGGTTCTAGAGCCTTGGAATAAAGATTACAATTTCCTTAGCATTCTTCATTTAATTGTTGTTCCATCGTGTTGACATCTTCCTGTTTTGGGTGCTCCGTGTACCATTCCAGATGATCTTGTACTTCACAGCCCATCCAGTTCCGAATCCTCATTCCTGGTTTTCCACGTCACCCATCTTCCATGCCCAGTCATAGTGTCGCCAGAGAGGAACCCACCAGCCCAGCTACTCTGCTACGCTGTAATTTTAACCGCTCCCCCCCAATGTTTTCTGACTTTTGCTTAGTCACTGACTTTAAATCTTGACGTACCTAGATCTGACGATACCGGTTGCACAGATGTTCCAGGCTTTGAGCTGCTTTTGTTACTATCAATGCAACCGATTATAGTTTTTATACATTTTTGCATATGGTATATGGTAAATAAAGCCCTCTGACTTATGGTATTGTAGTTGCTTCACTTTTCCATGTCATCGTCACGTCTACACTCGTGGCGAGACCAGAACTTACTTGAGAACTTGCGCCACCGTGTTGGGTCCATACCACTGGCCAATGGACTTCCCCTCTCCGACACCCATCTGGGCTGCAGGAAGTGAGTGTGGGGGAGGGGGCAACACAAGAGAAAAATTTCACATCCTGCTGCATTTAAAACATGCGACTTTGGACAAGGGATACACTTAGACAGGAACAACAGCAAAACAGGCAGCAGAAATATGGGCTCACCGATCTGATGTATAGAGTAATAGCT
The DNA here is from genome assembly GCA_009936485.2 of Gymnarchus niloticus. Taxonomy (NCBI): domain Eukaryota; kingdom Metazoa; phylum Chordata; class Actinopteri; order Osteoglossiformes; family Gymnarchidae; genus Gymnarchus; species Gymnarchus niloticus. Next base: position 2,402,788 of record JAACJT020000036.1, read on the forward strand.
GTCTTTCTTGTCGATGAAAGCAGTGAGGATACTGACATACTCCTCTCTCTGTCGCTGTCCCCGATGCCACCTCCAGTCTGGAATGGACAAGGTTACCACTAACTCAATACATAACATACAGCCAGGCAGAATCCCATCTCTGCCACCAACATAAGAAGCCAAGCTGTCTGACCCAAATGCCTTCAGTTATTAATGGAATGAATTCTGTGCCACTTTTCCTTCACTCACTACAACCACAGGCAAGAGATATTTAGAACATTCTAGACAAATCTGGCTCATGTTACAGAGGTGATTTTTGAAGGATACAGGACGCCTGTCTGTCTCCCTTAAAACACCCGGAGGATAAGTAGGACTTAAATATTTGAACTTGTTTAGGGTGTTAAACAACTAACTTTACTCCTGCTAAATGGAACAAAAACTTCTATAAGCCCATTTTGCAGCTGGCTGAGCAGAAATACCTCGGCCTAGATGCCTGAAGACCAGGGCTTCAGCTAAGATCATCTGTCCACATCGCAGCATGCAACCCCAGCCCGTATCTGACGTAGGGCCCGTTCCTCCTGCACCAAGCAGATAAGTCACCAGTTTAGATCACACTTTCGACATCATCACAGACCTTTTATTAGAATGTTAAGTTGACTTCACCCAATGTTACGAACCAAATATTTTCATGCAACACACTGAAATATTAAATGCATACGGTGCATTTTACATATACAGACGAAACATTTAAGCATTCTTTTTCCAGTAATTTCATTTCAGAATGTGTACGTTTGCAATCCAACAGCACTCACCAATTGGCTGGAAGTTTTTTCTGTAAGTGAACCACAGGCGTGAAGACACGTCGGAGAGGATCTCGTCCTTTTCTGCAAGGTTATCAAACCGCATGCCTCACTAACAGTGATGCTGAACCATTTAACTCAGATGAGTCTAAATATGAATCGAGAGGGCACATCCAGTTTAATGCTGCGTTTACTAATTATCATCTATTGCATGCACTGGCGTTACTGGATGGTTAAATACCTGTGAGTGCACTGAACTGTCTGCCCAAAATCCACACCGGTTCCGCGGTCTCCGGGAACTCCTCGAATTCACCAAAGCGCAGTGTGTCGTACGTAAGGGTTGCTAGCGTATTGATGCCATTCCAATAAAAGATGTTTAAAACGTTAAAGCAAGGTATTGCAATGACATTCATATTAAATAGAATGCACAGAAATTGCTCTGAAGACAATCACGATTAATTGCACGCACATTGCTGCGCACTGCTGTCTTACAACGCCGGTTCATTTATAAAGATGTGCCCGAAGCAGAGCAATGATTTTGCAACTCTTGCGTTCTCCTGCGTCTGACTTAGAGGAGTGAAGCGACAGCTTTTTGCAATTACAAATGCAAGCGCCACAGTATATACAGTCAAATAATCTACAAACCTATCAGCGCTTTGAAAAGGAGCACAGAAGCAACTGGCACACCCATCCAGGTCAGTCTGTTAGACCTTTATAGGTTATTAAGGCGTGATCAAAGGGACGTGCTCTTGTCTTCGGCTGAAGCATTACAGATCATCATCATCATCATCATCATCATCATCATCATCGGGACAGGGACAGCGGGGACACACCTTCGCGCGTCAAGGACACATGTCACGTCACGAGCCTCGGCGTTCTCGTGCAGCACGTAACGCGACTTTTCGAGGTTTGGGCGAAAAGCCAAGCAACACCTAGCCTGGGTCACGACGACGACCACGACGACGACGTGGTCCCTCTTTTCGCTACAGCCGCACGAACAAGGAACGCGTCTCGCCCGAGGGGGCTCGGAAGAGAAGACGACAACAAAGCAGCTGTCATCCTTCCGGCCATCCCGCCCACTATATCTGCGGTGGGCAGCGACTGTGAAAGTCGTTCCGCGATGAACGGCACGTTGGCGACACTAAATGTGCGTTATTGCGCTCCTGAGGCGCCGTCTTACCTGCATCCATCCCGTCAATGACTCACCCTACCTCGTCGGGCCACCAGGCGTCATGTGGGCGATCGGCGGAAACGGCACGCGCCGATTTGTTAAAGGGACCGAAGAAGAGGCGGGCGCACATTCAACTCTGTCCAATCGCACGGCGGACTTGCCGGAACCTCTGCTTCTCGTCCAATGAAGGCGCCGGAGTGCATGACGTCGAGGATGAAAACAAATGGTGCGTCGGTAAACAGGAAGCTCGGCAGAAATTTTCTGCGCGACCGACGTGTCCCGTGATTCGGCTGTTTGTTTATTGCATTTCGGGATACACCGCAGAACTTTTTAAATACACACACCATGAAAAAAAAATATATATATTTGCTCAAATTCAGCGGGCTGACTTCACATTTCAGGTACAAAAATAAAAATGTCTCTGTTAAAGTAATTCTAAGCGCTTTTTGCCATTGAGAAAGTTCATAATATCATAATTAAACAAATCTGGGCGTCATGCTAATTCTACACACATCCATGGTTTCTCTGTTTTTGCATTTTATCCTTACACCACATACAGACCTATTTAATAGCCAAGCGCATCCAACTACCAAATACACTAGAAATGAAGTCCGAAGATATTTAAAGTTAATCTTAAAATGAAAATGCATACCAATCTTGCTTTAAACTATGACGTTTTATAGGGTCGGCAGGGTTTGTAATACATGATGCACACATGAACACAGCGCCATTGTGTTGTACGTCACGTCGCCCCATGAGAAATCTGACTCCGCCATTTTCGTGTACGGCCGACGTACTTTCTTCTCGTGGTTAATTCTAACTGTGGAGCTTACTTGTTGTAAGTTGCCACCTCGGTGTTTCTGTCCAGGAGAAATGGTCATCTCGTGCGCTGCTGTGAACTGCACGAATCGTCAAGGCAAAGTGGATAAAAACGAGGTGTCGTTTCATAGGTAAGGTCAGCCACACCAACAGGCATTTCCCAAAGCCATCGACGTGGACACTGGGCTTTTAATGGCAGTATGTTATGAAGGTGTTGTTTTCTATATTATATTAACAACTAGCTATGATCATTCCTCGGAGCTAAAAACAGATCAAGAGCTGTGATTCACTCGCGGGGTGCCAGTTTTATGAACTGCTTCTACTCGCGTTTTGACACGTTTCATAAGGAGTCCTGATGCAAATTCAGTACAGCAGGGGGCAGCATTGCGCTTCCAGCTTTGTTCGGAGGTCTGGTAGTACATCGTGTTCTACTGTAACTGGGTCCGCGTGGAATCTTTTGGGAGATGGCAAAAAACTTGACTTGACTGCCAACTGTACAACACTGACTTGTGCATTTCGACTGAAGTGTAATATATTATATTAAAGTAGCACACTGAGAACAAAAATCTGTCTTCCCACCTTTTCCAGGTTCCCCATAAAAAATGCAAGGTGCTTAGCCAAATGGAAGCGTGCAGTGAGGCGGGAGAACTGGATGCCCAATAAGTACTCCTTCCTGTGCAGCAGACACTTCACCCCAGACTGCTTCCTGCAGCGCTGTGAAGACCAGCACAGACAGCTTAAGGCTGGTGCTGTGCCAAGCATCTTTGACTTCAGCCCAAAGGACAAAGGCACAAAGGGCAACGTGCGCAAGAAAATGTTGAGCCTTCAGGTGCCAGATGATGAGCATGAGGGGGAAGGCGAGGAGAACGAGGCACTACCATCCTGTAAACGGCCTATTCAGTCTAAAAGAGGGCTGTTAAAGGGAGTAAGCTGTATGTCAATGTCGCTTAAAAATGGTCACGCCAGAGCTGTCAACTCTGAAACTGAAAATAACCTTGTGGGCCCTAGTAACCTGCTTCCACAACCACCAGTGCACCAAAATGTGGGGGAGTGGTCCGTGAATGGGGAGGAGGAGGTCTTCAAGCCCTCAGCCTGTAATCTAATTGTTGCCTTGCACTCCTACAGCAGCACCTCCCGCCTGGAGCGGCATGGCCAGAGTCACTGGGACAATGCCCCTGGCAGGGTAGGAGCTGAGGAGGCTCCTCTCCTCAGCCTGCTTACCAAACCTGGGCAAAGGTTTCCCCTCGCGTCCAAAATGACACGTTCCAGGTGGCGCAGATGTCTGACACGGCAGCAGCTACAGAAAAGAGCAAAGTGTTTTCGCACAATACTACAAATAAGGAGGTTCAGGAGACATTTGGAACTTACCACAGGTGAAGTGATTGTAGGGTAATGGTCAGAAGTAGTTCTAGACAGTTCAAATAAGGGACCCAGGCTGGGCAGTTGTTTTGTTTGTGGGGCACAAATTGGGAATAAAAACTTGTGTTGCTATCAATCAAGTTAATCAAACATACTCTTATCTAGGGAGGGCAGTGGAGGATCCAGGTTTATTATATGGGCAGGCACTGCCTCTCCCTGGCCACCCCCCTAGAACCACCCCTGGTCCGGGTTGAGAGCTCACATAGATAAGAAGCTTCACAATTTAGGCCACAGAAGTCTCCTCATTTTATTATTTTTTTTTTTAGGAGTGGCAAAGGTCATATTATCATGTTGACAAAATAAATTGCAGTATATTGGTATACCGACCCCCTCCATATGCTTCCTTTTAAAAAGACCATTTATAACTTTTGAGGCCCTAAGTGAATTGCTAAAAACCGTCCCTCCTGAAATTTGTGCTGCAGTAAATTTTAGTGCCAGAATATTTAGAAGTTTGACGGCAAGATTTCAATTTTGACCAAGTAATAAAATTGCAAACCTACAGCTGAAAGAGAAAGGAAATACAGCCACTTTTCCGAAAATTTGCTTAATCGTCGTACCGTACGCCGCAACGGCACGCTCAGAGGAAAACAACCGACGTCATTCGTGCGACGGGACTACAAAAAACTACATGTTCCATCATGCTTTGCGTCAGAGGGGCGCAGTATGTGACGTGTTTCTGAACGGAGGTATTTTGCGTTTTAATAATGACCTTCCCATTTCAGCATTCAGGTAATAACTTCTTCGATGCCTACGGAATTCAGATGAGAAACTATGGGTTGCTTTTTACTTTTCGCGAAACGCAGCTGTTGTCACATCTAAACGTTTGGTTGCTGTTTATTCCGTTAATTAATAGCGGTTGACAGTGAGTGATTTCTTTGTGTGCTTTTGTAGTAGGAAGTCTCGTCCGCGGGGATTATCGTGTATATGTACATTATTTGTGCAAAAGGCATTGCATCGACTAAGGTGTCTGGAGTATACGTCTTTAAGAACGACCCATGCACTGTTGTGGTATGAGGTATGAGTCTGCAAGTCATTTCCACCGAGCACATTTAGAGAGGCTCAGCTTTAGCTGGCACCGTGTCTTCCCACTTCCACCTTGTCCTGCAGAGGCCCCTCTAAACCCCGCTATTATGGCCCTCGACTGGCTGCTGGGGTCGTGGGAGTCGGACGAGCCCGGGGAGGGCTCCTTCCCCACCATTGCGCCTTTCCGCTACACCGAGACGCTGCACTTCAGCCACGTCGGCCAGCCGGTGATCAACTTCATGTGAGAGCCCCGTCGCCGGAGCCGCTCCCGTAAACAGTACCGAGCGCCACCTAGCGGCGGCGCAGCGGTCTGTGACGCGAACGCGCCGCCGTCTCTCTGCAGGTTCAATGCCTACCAAGCAGAGACCAGGAAACCACTCCACAGAGAGTGTGGCTTTATTAGGATTCAGCCTGGCACCAACAGAGTAGCTTTCATCATTGCCCAGAACTCAGGTATTCAAAAAAGTGTATTTTAGAGGAAGCAGACGAACTTACTGCTTAAGCGAAAGGCTTGGCCAGTGACTGTGGCATTTGGGGGTGTGTGTCCCGTCCAGGGCTGGTGGAGATTGAGGAGGGGGAGCTGGTTGGACAGCAGCTGGCCCTGCAGAGCCAGGCCATCGCCAGGACTTCCTTTGCTAAGGAGCCTCACGTTCAACAGGTGAGCCTGAGATCACTGATCCTCAGCTAGCTTTCCTCCTTTTTACCAACGTCTTCTGACTTCTTCCCATGCGGCACTCAGATCTCCAGGCTCTTCCAGCTGAGGACAGACGGTAAGCTGGAGCAGACGGTCTCCATGATGACCGGGCAGCAGCCATTGACGCAGCACCTGCATATTACTTACCGCCGGTCTTCCTGCTGAGTTGAGTGAACGGTACCGAGTACTGACAACGGATTTAGCTGTACCAAGTTTCCTTCACTCAGGTCAAAATAAAATCACACTATACACCTTAAGTACTTAATATATATATATTTTTACATGACTGTGCCAAGTTGATCATTACACAATCCTTAAAATAAAACATTTTGGGTAATAGCAGAATGGTCTAAAATTCAACTAATATTCCAGATCACTGTGCATGTTCTTACTTTCTTATTAAGCTTCTAGGGGTTTCTGTGAAATCACTTGATTGTAAAATTTGCTTTGTATTCATCTCTGGACACTACTAAATTGGGACATCACTCCAAAACCACATTAATGTATGTTAACAGCAAGCCATTTCATTAAAGAAGTTCAACATTACAGTAAGCGTATGATGGTGTGTGACAGATCAAAGCTTTGGGTATGTTTTTAAAAATGTAACTTTATTGAAGAAATTGTGTTAAAACCAGAAATGTGTACAAAGTTATTCACAGAATAAAATGAATTGATGCAAGGGAGGAGGGGGAGAAAAATAATGCCATTTAATCTGTGTGCTAGTGAGTGAATCAGCATCACGGTAGTGTTTTAAACAGCATAATTGAGCTTCCACCAGGGGGCGCCGTGTTATGACTCTAAGGCTTGTCTCAGTCTACTCTGAAACATACGTCAGGGCAATTTGAAGCCAAACTCTCAGTTGTCCTTACCAGTGTCATAACTTAATCCTTTCAAAATTATTTAACGGGGAGACGAGGGCTCTACTGCGTCTCGTATATAATTTGTACATTTAAGTATCTTTCGGCTGAGTAAGTGGATCCAAACAAGCTGCTTTTACACACTTGAGTTCAGGTGTGTTGACGTGTGGTTCTGCCACATTCCTCCTGAGGAATCTGACTCACAGGAAACCAGACAAAGAAAGACGGCTCATCCATAATACTGCGAGAGGCCTGGTCTTGTTAGTCATGCCTCAAATGGAGGACGCGCTGTTGGTGTTGAAGAAAAGAAAACCAACAGGAAAAGCTGGGGGGGGCAGGGGATGAATGGTGATCAGGTCTGTGGGTCATTGACGCTTGCAAGAAGAGCTGCTGTGACATCAGCAGACAAGTGGAAGGATCTCTGGAATCGTGCTGGTGGCAGCAAGAGTGGAGGCTCCCGTCACCGCTGCCCCAGGGTCCCGCCCTCACCGTTCCCGGAGCAGGTAGAAGAACACGGCTTTCAAGAAGTGGCAGCACGTACAGGCAGCGGACACCAGCCAATGGGAGCGGAAGCTGGGGTCGGTGTTCACCACACATTTGGTAATGTCCATCTGGGGGAGGGATGAGAGAGAGCGCACTCAAAAACGCCGTTTCTGGATGTCCAGTATCCATCAGATGCACAGGCTTTTTTGAAGATCAACAACATCCTCCGTGGTGTTTGCATCCCCAGCTACCTGAATGACCACGTCGTAAAATGAGACAATACCCCTCAGAACCGCTTTCCTCCACCATTGCTCCGACTGGTACCATTAGACCTTCATGAGAAGGCAAAGCAGACTTGCTCATAGCCTGCAAGGATGTAGTTTGGCTTCCCCACAGCACAGCTCTTATCTCAATGGCATATATCTGTACATTCAGCCTGACGCGGCTCAAAAACCTGGTGGCAAAACTCGCTTCTCGAGTGCTGTGTGGTCATCACTGGCTTTGATGCCAGCTGCCCAGTTGTAGGAAGTAACCCACTTTTTGCCATCTTGCCAACACTAAATGGACATCTCCCCCCCCCCCCCCCCCCCCCCCCCCCCCCCCCCGCCCCCCCCGCCCCCCACCCCCCTAGTAAATAAAAACAATCACAAAAAAAACAAACACAAAACCAAACAAACCTCATGAA
>JAACJT020000036.1:2441531-2461694 GCA_009936485.2 Gymnarchus niloticus
GAGTGTGGCGGGGGGAGGGAGGAGGAGCTGACCCCCTGCCACCAGACCGCCGTCAAAAGGGGGCGCCGGTGCGTGCGCAGGGGGGGGGGGGGGGGGGGGGGGGGGGGGGGGGGGGTTATGCCGAAAGGAGACGGAGACGAGGGGTGGCTCCGTGACCCGGAACTAATCCCCGGTGTCGTTTTATCAGGAATGTCACTGGCCTGGCTTTCAAGCAACAGTTGGTTTACAGTTTAACTGCCGCGCCCAGGACGGGGGGGGGAGCAAAGGTACTGGGGTAGTGCCTTGGCCCACAGCCCAAGCAAACATGGCGCTCCAGGCAGGAATGCGGCTGTGGAATCTGCCGTCGCACCCCTGATAAGTGGCACCTCCCAGAGAAGAGCTGGGGAAGGGCTCCTTCATTTATCCAGAGGACAGCACTGGGCGGGCATCTGCGAGGGGGGAGGTTCCTGAAGATCTCAGTACTGTGCATGGAAGGGTCCACCCCCAAAACAGCCACAAGAACATAGAAGGAAGACAGTTCCATGGACATGTGGAAACAACGCATTGCAGTGCCACGTGGTCAGGGAATAGTTTCCTACAAGAATGGAACACCAAGATGTACCACTGAGCCCCTGAAGTGTAACCAAACATAGATCATGGCACGGAGCCTTTAAAAACGGGTGTCTCTCTCCTCCTCTTCCACAGAACCCTGAATTGCTGTCAATGGTCTGAGAAAGTGGGGAGGGGAGAGAAAAAAAAAAAAAAAAAAAATTTGCTCAGCTTGTCTCCTAAGCCCCTCAAAGCTGTCTGCTACATTTACCGTGTCCACCAGTCCCCTAAGAGCCAGCAGTGGGCTCTTTTGCTGCAGCGAGCTGTGCCTGCATTTGGCAGTGAAGTGCCTCCTTTTGGCCACAAGTAGCATCAATGGCTTCTGCCACCCCACCTCCCACGAGACAGGGCTCCCAGGAGACCTTTAACACTGCTGACATCACCCATTTGACAAAGCCTGGAACTCTCCCAGCAGAGAGGGTCAGCTTCCTTCAACAATCAAAATGACTAGAATATAAAAACACATCCGGTGTTCTGAAAAAGAAACTTTATTTTCAGAAACTCATAAGTACACTGTATTATAGTAGCACCATACAATTAAGAAGCACTGTACTTTAAATGATCCGGTTTTATTGCAGTTCAGGACACTAACATCCAAGCAGTCGACCGACACGCTGAGGAGAGCGAGGTCAAACGGCGACTGGAGATCAAAGCAAGGTGTGTCGTGGAAGCGGTCTGAAGGGAGGCCAGGACACGCAGGCCTTGCTGAGGCTCTCAGACCGACCTGCACCGAAAGCCACAGTATGGATGGTGTAACCAAAAAAAAAAAAATCACAACACGCACGGCTGTGTTAGTGAAGACTGCTTTATTAGCTGAGGGGGGGGGGGGGGTGGTTTAAACCATGCACATCTACCTGATGACTGTAGATTCTGCATGTCTGGATTGAGGGGGATATTCTGATAGCCAAATTTATAATCACCAGCTTTGAAAAAGGGCCTTCAGCCAAAACAGCCTGGCATGTGAGACAGGCATGTGAGACAGGCACCTCCACCCTCCAAATATGTGGGTGGAATGCCACAGGCTACTACACGTTACAGAATGTCCAATTGAACTGCCCTAAGACCACCTTGCTTTGCTCTCGACAAGGCACTTCAGAGAGGATGGGAGATTAACAAATAAATAAAGCACAGTCTTGATCTCCTGAAAAGGAAATTGAGGCACATTGTACAATTAGCCTCCCAAAATCACTCGCGCACAGTCTGAGTACACATTTCACACATACAAAAAAATAAAAAATCCCACACACTAAGGCTCAGGCACTGGCTGTGTGTGTGTGCGTGCATGCGTGTGTGGCGTGACTGAGGGCCTCAACTGGCCAAAGCACTCAGATGTATGAAAGTGACTTTCATGCTAAATTTGAGACACCTGTAAGGAGGGCTCACAGCGACCAAACGCGTGGGCGATGGTTTGAGTGCAGGGTGGCGCTCGCCTTCTTCCAATGGCTAAACATTCAGGACGTCCACCTTCAATTAGTGAATTTTTAAAAAAAAAAAAAAAAAAAAAAAAAAAAAAAAAACCCCCACACACCATAAAGGTTCAAAAAGGCTTCCTCTGTGGCACCTGAGCTTTGAAACGAGAGTCCACGTTAGGGTGACAATGGCATGGGAGCCAGAACCCCGGGGGTGGACAGCTTGGCTGCTACGGCCCTTTGGTACGGCGTACGGCAATACTGAAGTGTGTCCCGTGTGCGTCCCACGTCACTCATTCAACATTCATATTAATGAAGGGGGACACAGGAGCAACAGCTTACTGTATGAAAGTTTACAATCACGGTGAAAAGCTATAGACCAAGGTACAAACACGAATGAGCCACGTCATTAAAATATACGCCTGAACACCACCGGTCCAGAAAAGCTTGGGGGCATCCAGCAGAAAGCACCTGCAGTCTCAAGTGACAGCAACTTTACAAGCAGAGCACAGGGCAGGGTTAAGGCGGAGCCAACGTCCCGCTGTTCCTCACAGTGAACCGAACATCGGCTACAACCCGTGCAGAGTGGAGCCAACAAGGATCAGCTTGACAGCAAACTCCACAACAGGTGGGAGACAGGGAAAGCCTTTCGTCACAGAAGCGGGGAGACGAGACTGAAAAACTGGGAAAAAGGAAGAATGTGCAAAAACACTGGAAAGAGAGAAAGTGCGACTGTGCAGCTCTGTGCCAAGTGCTAAAGAAATGGAGGAGACGCTGCACGTTACTCAGACCAAACCTCCTTCCTGAGCCCAGCAGACAGAACGTCTAAAGATCACGACGCTCGAAGGGGGCAGTAAGATCATCTTTCACAATGTCAAGGACCTCATGTGTGCAGAGGCTGATCCTTCTAAAAGAGTCTAGTAACTGCACTGTAATGTCAATTTACCTTGTCACATTGAAATTACAGCAAAGAAAATTTGGAGAAAAACACTCCCTTCCTGAAAATACCTCCTTCAAGCTGTAGTAAATGCATGAGGTCACTTTAAATTCGTCCTTTAAGCCATCCAACACCCCAGACATTAGTACTATGCGCATTCATGTTATCAGTCCAATACGCCATATAGACCACCAATAATCCACTCCACAGCAGGGGGCGCTGTGTTAAACACTTGGGGAAAAAAAAACCCAGGTATCAACATTTTTCAAAACAAAAATACTATAATCTAATGATATGCTGGATTTCCTTCCAAGTTAAAATAGACTGCTTAGATGACAGCGACATTAGACCGGGTAACTTGGAGGAAATCGGACAATACGATGAAATGAAACTGTCACATTTGTCATTTGTTCATAGTTTTAATGGCAGTCATTCATAATGCCAAACTTCACCTTGCAGCCAGTCAAGCTTCGACAGACCATAATAATTTGTACTCATTTGTTAATGTACACACTTCCTGCAGATATCCTTTATAAATTAACAGAATAAGCATAGATCAAACCACACTAAAGCCTACAGTTCACATTTTAGGTGACTGAGCAGATCCTGATCAAAGTGATAACCCGAAATTCCAACTTCATCACTACCCATTTGGAGAGCCTGTAGTGTACGTAATGTGAAGCCAAGCACGTCAAATTCATACAAAAATATTCTGTATTCACACAGGTCTAGACATAACTTCTGGGAAAAGATGGTGAGTGTAAGTATGAAGACATACTATGCTACACTATGAAACTCAACTGAAGAGGACAGTACCAAAAGGTATACTGAATGTTTCGTGGTGATTAACAGACAGTTTCCAATCCACAGCCAGGCCGAGGACCAACAATGACTGACTACGACCTAGAAACTGGCACCAAGCAACCAATTAATATTCAATTTGGCAACGGCAAGCTGACAAGCTTCAGCAGGAAGCGATGAGCCGGCTTCTGCATTATTCCATGGGCCGCCACAACGCCAACAGGAAGCAAACAAGGCCAGCATAGACTGGCATCGTGACTGGCAGCTCGAACGAGACACTGAAGGGGTTTGGGGTGCCATACAAGTGGCTGGAGAGCGTTACTACTGTCATCCCATGGCTCGCATTTTGACAGAGGGGAGGGGGCAGAGAGTGAACCGAGGAAAAAGCTGAGAGGCAGGAAGCAAAGCAAATCTGCTGTTTGAAATATTAGGAGTGGCTGAAAAAAAAAAAAAAAAAAAATGGCCGATTGCAGACGGACATTAAGCAGCCCCACGTGATTATAAACCGCAAGGCTTGGTCGAATTATAAAAAGCCACCTAGGAGTACATACATTTTGATTAAAAAGCATGGGGGGGGGTCCTCTACATGTTGATGTGGGTGGCTCCGGGGACGTCCCCGAGCCCCAGCACCTGCAGGTCACGGCACTCCAGTAGGAAGCCGTCCACACCGGGCACGCCCGTCAGCGGACTGCTAAAGAACAGGCCCTGGCCGCCATCGTAGCCCCAGTCTGAGTCGCAGTCGGAGCTGGCGGCACTGGAGCCCTCGCCGGCCGTGGCCGGGCAACTCAGCTGCTCCAGCTGTTCCGCCAGGTCCCCGAACTGGGCTGCCGAGCTGGTCTCCGAGCGCACGGAGCAGGCTGGGAAGTTGACCATGGAGCTGGCCTCTGAAGGGCCCTCAGAACCACCTAGGCCTAGCGACAGCGAGTCGGGCACAGAGCCACACGCGGACCGGTCTGTGAGGAGGGAGCCCGTCCCGCCCAGCACATTGCAGCGCCCCGTCGGCTCAGGGCTGTACGCCTGGCCGTTACCGGTGTCCACGGCATCGAACCTCAGGCCATATGCGTCGACAGCCCCGGCGAAAAACGACATGTCGCTGGGGTCGTCGTCTATGTACTCCTCAATGAGCTGCAACTGCGGGCTGTTAAGGGGGGAGGATGGAGCTGGCCGGACAGGTAGAGGCTCGCACCTGAAATCCAACATGGCAGGTACCACCTTCAGCCCATACCCCCCACCCCAGACATGCCCTCCCTTCCCCACCAGATCATTGTCGTCACTGCCATTCTGTGGGGGCCATGTGTGGGAGGAGCTACTGTCTACACACACGGAGGGGGGACTGCACTCTCCTGCCTCCCAGTTACTAAGGGCACCTTGAAAGGCGGGACGAGGCGGGGAGTTGGCAGCAGCCCTGGTGGTTTCCTCCTTCAGGGAGCTGGGCGCACGGGCCAATGGCGGCGTGTGGGGGGCGGGGCTTCCAGCATGAAGCGAGTGGAAGGAGACTGTAGCCGAGGAGGGCGAAGCCGGTACCCTCAGATTCTCGCTGAATGACAAGCTCTAGGAGAGAATGACAGACGCCAGTCAGCCACGGCCTTAGCAGTTGGCCAGATCTGGTCAAATGAGGTGGTGGTTTGAGAACACATTCCCCTGACCTGTTTGGGCACGTCAGAAGCCATGGAGCGACTAGACATGCGGATCTTGCTGTTCCTCCTGTGAAAAGGAGGACACGCAGGTGGGTGGAAGTGGACACCTTGCATGACATCACACCAGCATGAGGCAACACTCCACTCACCTTTGGTAGGGCGTCCTCCTCGAGCCACTATCCCGGACAAACTCCACCAACTGCTTCTGTGTCCTCCCACTGAAAACGCAGAGGACAGAGTGCCCCTGTCAGGACAGCAGCCAATGCAGCCTGGTCCCCCGAAACCCTAAGGGATTGCCCAAGCAAGCTATGCATTTCAGGACGACTACACTGTGCTATGAAATGTCCCCGTTTAATGATCTCCAGAGATTTGGAAAGGGAACCATTCAGATCCAAGATCACAAAACTAAACAAATCTCAAAGACTAAAATTTCAGGTGTGGATTTATGAGGTTTCTTTGCTGCAGACCACAGTGACGGTAGAAGCCCTACCTGTATCTGAAGGAAGAACCTCTGCTGAAGAGGATGGCTTTGGACTTGGGCTTTGGCTGGTCAAACAAGCGGAAGAAGGTGTGGTGCTCCACACAATTCTTCCAGAAGACCTTGCACTGGTCCCGGCTGGCCATCAAAAATTCCAAGGTGTCTTCGTGGGGGCCCTGGAGGAGAAATGCATTGACAGCCAGGGAGCATAATCGCAGGACTAGGATTTCACAAGGAGGTTGTGATACTCACATGGACCTCTGGGTGGAGCTTAACCAGGAAGCGTTTCCTCTTGAAGCTCAGCTTGCGGATCTTGGACCAGTTGAAGGTGTTTATTTTTGTATAGCCCTGGAGAGACGCCGCACCCACAGAATCAGGATGACCACCTTGCTTGCAGTACTTCCCGCCTCTCGAGTGTTGACGAAGGCCCTCTCACCTGGAAGACCTGGAGACCCGAGTGAGCCACTGCCAGGTTGATCTTGGTCCCCTCACGGTCTGCCGCAGGGTGGAACCGCACACCGTACATCTCCAGTTTGCGAGCAATTTCCAAGACCTGGAAATCTGACTCAGCTGGAGTCTGGGCCCTGGCGTCAGAGAAAAGTGGCAAAGTCAGGGTTCAAACAGGTTGCGGAATGAGGGCAGAGGTAAGCGACCGCAGGCAACAGCTTGGCTACACGTGGGACTTGAAGATGCACCGCGGGAGCCATCAACCACACTGGCATCATCCCCAGCACCCATTTCCTGATGGCGAAGTTATGGAATTGTCAGCTTAACGCTAATACACAAGCCTGGCCTTAAACAATGGTCCAGATTTGCCCGACAGACAGATCTGGAGTAAATCAAATCCCCACATCCCATAATTCTGAGGGAGCAGCTTTTGCAGTGACAGTGAAGCCATGAAGACAACTTTAAGGCGGTCACGAGATGCATGCAGTCACAAATGACAATAGCTTGCTGGCTCTTTCATGGTGTGACCACGCTAAGATTTTGCTGACCCTTTAAGTTCCGACACCCCCAGGTGGGCCAGACTCCCTATGACCTCCGTAAAGAGGGGAGGGGGGTATAAACACAATGTGTCCAAAGGCTGTGTGATAAGAAAAGCCCAGCTACGGTATCCCTGAACTCAATAAGTACCTTCGCCTGTAACCGGGAGTCCGCCAAGCATGTAACCTAGTTATCCTAATAGAGAATGCTTCAACAGGTGCCAGCGTTTCTGAGCAACGGCTTGGAGTCCCAAGGGGGGGGGGACATAATTTTCAGACAAAGCCCTTCCAGGCCGAAGGCCTCTGTGCAGCCGGCAGGAGCCCCACCTCCCTGCCCAGAGGAAGACTCACAGATGTCGACGGTGGAACTCCATGATCTTCTCCTGAAGCCTGTCCTGAGCAGGCAGGAGCTTGTTGAGCTTCAGGAAGTCCCTATCAGCCACGTCGTCGTAGTCACCGATCTCCGCTGTGAGGGCATGACAAAAAGTGCGTTTATCAGGCAAGTGGAGGGAAAGGAGACTCCACCCTTGATTAAGGACAGTTTACAGGAAAACATGTCAGTCACCGCAGCCTCAGGATCCCCCCCTCTCCACCATTTAATCAACCCTGCGCTCCGGCTCTCCCTGCACTCCTGTACTCACGTCGTTCTGACATGAAACATTACAGCCAAGAACATGAACCACAAGTCCAAGTTTAAGTAGCAGGTGGTTGTCCCTGACTATGGTACAGAGCCCAATATGTCCTCAGGAAAACTGCTTAAAAACCTGTCTTACCAGATCTCATATTCAGACCTTTCCCCATTTAATTAGTATTTAAATTAGATGACGATTATTATTGAATATCAAAATTTAAATCACTAGATCTTTAAGGCTTACTCATTGTACCTCAGTATGCTAAAGGCATCAAACTATTAAGTACAAGTAAGGAACATGGGAGGGGGGTTAGGGGAGATTGTCCAAACACACGCACACTCAAGTTCATACTATGTGTACCCACACTGCACCAGGTGAGAGGCCAGCAGGGCGGCAGTGTTCTCAGAGCAGTGAAGCCTGCCCTCACTCAGGTCTCTCTTCATCTGCAGGGCAAACAGGTACCTAGAGGACCAACATTGTGGGCGAGAGTTAAAACCCCTCCAGCCTGCCCTGTGGTGGCGTCCACCTCGGTGATGAGGCCGTACCTTGTGAATTCCTCCTGCAGCTGACCGGGGTCCGGGGGAAAGAACTTCACAGACAGCCTGAAAAGCGTGTTCTTGGGCCCTGCAATTACAGTGTGGTATGACAGAGCCAGCAGTGGACATTACAGAACCACAGGGGGAGGTGGGGTTTCTACTCAGGATGCAGTACACGTTTTACTCACATCTGAGTAAGGGGGGGGGGGGGGACAGCAGGATTAAGGTAATCACATGGGTAAACAAGTACAGATAGACGACTTTTAGCAAAGGTTTAACAGCAAGGTCAATAGCAGAAAACTCAACTTACGCTTGACTTGTTTTGCGATGAGCTTCAATGGTTCCAGCCATATCTGCGTCAAAGACGTGAAAAGAGTGAGACGGACTGACTTCGAATCACCAAGAAATCCCATGTGGCAAACTCACCGCACCCTAGAGATACACCATGGAGCTGAGCCCCCAGCCAGTGCAGATAAGAACCTGTGCAGGCATGCTTGCAACACAACGGGCGCTGTAAAGATGTTAAGATGAAGGAAACCACGGTTTCAGCCAAGCTCAAACAGCTGTGCGTGCGTGCGTAACAGAGAGACAATGGGGAGATGGAGGGTCTCCTCCACACAAGAATGTGAGTTCCATGCCACACCCCCTAGGCTGTCCTCCGGATCCTTTCACACACACCCAGTTCATGTGCACGTTCTGAAACTCCAGGCCAAAGTAGTCTGACTCGATGAGATTGAACCTCTGGTACACCTCTTTCAGGAGAGCTTGACCATCTGCCTTCACCTAGAGAGACAGAGACAAACATGAGGGGAAACTGGCAACGACATTTCCTCTTTCATTTACAAGGAATGCATTTTTCCTGTCGAAAACAATAACATTACTCAATCACCAAAAGCTGCAGAATAAAACGGTGGGGTCCAGAGATCAAGTTTATCAGCTGTGAAGAATCATTTCGGGGGGCTAAAGCATGCCTGACAGTCCCCGGCAGCGCCCACCGTGGGGCGTCAGAAACTGAACGAGCAGGCTGCACTCCAGTACTGCAGGCCAAGCCGGGTCGCCTCTACTGAACCCAGGACTAATGACTATTTACAGAAAGGACATGGCACGAAGGAGGCTTGGAACCTGAGACCAGATCATTTTATAAGAAAATTAGAGGGGAAACATCTGGATGCAATATGGGAGGAGGATGGGGTGTCCGTCAGTCAGACTGGTTTGTGTTGGCAAAAAGGTTTAGACCTCCGCAACAGGGCAATAGGGGGGGAACGGAAAGCTCACTTAAAAACTCCCAATGCCTGTAGGGCAAAGAGTTAGAGCTGGTTGTCCCTTATTACAAGCAGGCCTATAGAGCAACGAACAGCCAGTTTTACTATGGGAGCTTCCCCACCCACAGAACGGCACTCAGGCAGGTCATGTCTCTGTTGTTGTCACAGCATGCGTCACGATTTGTGTTAAAGGCGCCTAACGTCACGCTGCTGTATTAGCTTTAGGGACCCCATGTCAATCGCACGTGTGCCACCCACTCTCCCAGGTGACAGGACTGGCAGCGCGGGCCATCAGACTCTGCTGCTGTCACCGTTACCCATCCCAAATGAGGCACGCCGAAGTCGACATTGAAGCAAAGCCAATTTAAATTCATCGGTGGCACTGCGGGAAAGCATCCCCGTTACATCAAACTAGAATTATTGGAACATACTTCATACCTATTCACATTTGTAACCAATTATGGGGGGGCTCTAGGAAAATTCCACAGCAGGCAATAAACAACTTTTGCAACCGACAAGATTACATTACTCTAATGTCACTAAAATGTTGATGGAACCATGATAAGACTGTTACTCCTCAGATGCACTGAACTGTTTAACATGGATATTTTCTTGGACATGAGATCAAGAGACGAATCACCAAAAAAGGCCCAGGTTCTTGGGTTTCGGTGAGCTTTAAGCTTGCTCCATTTGATGGATCGCGCTTCAAACCCCCGCAGCACACATGCCAATGTTTAAACGGGATGAACCCGAACAGTGAGGCCGGCACACCTCAAGAGAGGTCATACCGGTCTACTAATCCACAAAGGGGATTACACGAGGGACCCCCATATCCAAAGCAGAGCCTCTCTTCAGAAAAATCTCAGCCAAATGATGGTGTTGTTTGGAGAAAGCACCTCTGTCAAGACTTCACAGTACCGCGGGAAGCACTTCCAGATCACAAACCATAGACGTAACCACCTCCCTTCAAAGTTTAATGGTTCTGGTCGAGGAAACCTTTTCCAGCATAAAAGCTGACACCCAGGCAAATGAAGACGTCAATTCAAAACAACTGCCACATGCAGGCAACTCGATCTGTCCTTCCACAGATGGCACATTTTACTACCCAAGCCAAACAAACACGAGTTAATGAGTCCAGAGCAGATACCATGGCCAGATCTGGTTCTTGAGCGGAAACCATATCACATTGCTATCCGTCAGCCGTGAAGCACCTTTAAACAATAGCCAACTCCGCACAAAGCTACAGCTCTTAGCATTTCACTCATGAGTGCCAGAAGAAGCACCATGCAGTCCCTCAGAGAGGTGGAGCCAGGCGAGTTGCTCAATTCAGTTGACTGCCTCACGTTGCCACAAAGAACGGATACGTCAGTGTGTGGGGCAGGGCCAAGTGTCACATGCCTGAAAAGAAAGGTCAAAACATACAACAGCACCCAGGTAGGTCCGCTGCACCCCCCACCAGGCCTGACGTCTCAATTCAGCATCCATCTGCCACCCCCCCAAACTACAAGCAGGGTGAATGTCGCCGGCAAATCTAACAGAGCCCAAAGAAAGTCCGAGACACCACTCACTACTGCCAACTGCTCCTCTGAGACAACATCCAAAGGCAGCACACATCCAGCTCAGACCCCAGCAAACAGCAGTGTTGTTTAGGAAGAGACCTACAAACGTGAAGGCCAAGGCTTTCTCTTGTGGATTTGCCTCCTATTCATTGGCTTCTAGTCTATTTGTAGACATGCTGTTAAACCTAAAATGATCTGCAGCAATCCTACAGGGCTTGGTGTTGGGGCCAGATGCTCGGGAGGCTTTAAAGGGGGGATAAACGGTGAGCATAATCTGACACAGGAGCTGGGGTTAAGTGGTGCCTGCAAGCCCCAGCACAGAGCTAAAACGGCCCACCCCACATCTCCAGGGTACTTTCCAGGCCACTCTCCAGGCCATGCGGGCGGCCCAGAAGCACCACGGCGCTCACACGTCCAGAACAGAAAAAGTCCTTTCAATGTCTAAGACATGGGAATATTAGTTGGTGACAGAGTGTACCTGTCTCCTCTGCCAAGCCTTTTCCTCATTTTCTCGATCTAGGCATTGCCGTAAAACTTGAGTGAGAGAGTTTCAGTCCAAAGACGCAATTAAAGGTCAGTTGGTTGGAATGGGGCTAGTTATGCCTGGCTCAGGACACCATCTTAAGATGCCTCAACACCACACTGTAGCGGCGGGGAGGGGGGATCAGGACAACAACTTAGAGTACCATTGCTATGTCTGGTATTGCAATTTATGCACCCCCACCCTCCGCTGGGGTGTGGCCAGGCACGTTGATTAAGTGCTGGCTGATTCGCCCACAAACAAACAAGCTCATGATTCGCAGACCGTGTGCAAATCTGACAGCACGGGGAGCGTGTCGGGAGTTTCTTTGCATGTCCAAGCCGTATTGATTCGAGATGTTAGACAGCCAAGTGACATGGTCTTTCTGTATGGTAACTGGACCAGTCAGTCATCTCCAAGACCAAGTGTCTTTTTCAGACGCTTGAGCTGAACAGAGCTTCAATATGACAGAGCTGTAATTACACTGAGAAACACTGCTATAATGACAAACTCAAAACTTCTGACCGCAGGAGAACATCAAATTACACAGTGCGTTTTCCAGGCGCACACCAGAATAACACGCATTTGCTTACTTAACAAAACCTCGAAATGGCCAGTGCCCCCCAGGCAAGGAAAAGGCCCAGCTATGCTGTCTGTTTTGAGGTGGGGCAGGTGGGGGGTCTTTAAGAGTGCCCAAGACACCAACCCTTCAAGCCTCCTCTAACCTAAAGCATTAGAGAAACCCGTAAAATGCTCGTCATTCTAGTTAGCATTACTGCACGATTCAAACCACATATCGGGGCTGTTACTTTCTGATTGTTTTTTAGAGTTCTGGGCCACAGGGGGTTAAAAGTTTAAGAGGCCAGTTGTTAAAATTCCTTGGCAAAACTTCCTCTGGCCTCTGCTGGTTCACCTCCCTCCCTCGTCCCAGAGAGGCGTCTGGGACACAAGAGGTCCTTTAAAACCACGAGGGTCCCCCACCCATCCCCTGTGGTAGTCAACCCCAGTTTCAGCGCTTGTTTGCTGGGGGCTGGCGCCGTGCCCTTCCACCCCCCCCACCTGGTGGCCCTCATGCAGGGAAGCTCCTCCCATGAGGCTGAGAGCCCAGTGGGGCCTGCTGGATAAAAGGGGCCTGTGTCTCCAGAACTCTTCCCCCAGCCAGACACCATAAGGCTGCTCTTTCTCCTCCTTTAGGGGAGCAGGCTGGCCATTTAAAAAAAAAAAAAAAAAAAACCACACACCACACATCCAGCACTGAGCCTTGGGCAGCCCTCGACCTTGATCAGACTACCCAGACACACCTGGTGCACAAAAATCGGTTTACAGGGCCCTTTGGCTAAAGAAGCTTTGTTTCATGGCTGCCAGGCGTTGGCTTCAATGACAACACAGGGGGCGGGGCATGCTGATGATTGCAGTTAACACAATCATGGAAACATGCACTGCATTTTTATGACACCAGTTTCGATGCAAGAGACCAAGACGTCCCTGGAGGCTAATGTGAAGCTCACTTCCCGTTTATACACACAGATCCATCCACTCAGGTCTGCCTGAACATTTACAGGGAAGAAGTAACCCGTGTGCAGAAAACGTGCCCAATTTGTGTGAACTGGCTACTCTTTCACTGCTCAGACGCTACATGTGTTCCTCATACTCACTGCAGGGTAGCCCACCTTTAAGTCTCCAGCCAGCAATCTGTCACTGATCCGTGTCCTTATCCAGCACTCTGCCCAACATCTGACTGTACAGTGTCAGCATCGAAACATCCAGGCATTAAATAAGGGGCTTGCTGGTGACAGTGGGTCACGAGGAGTGGGTTCCAGGCTCACGTCCTCCATTAGGGTGCCTCCCGACATGTGGAGCCCACCCATTTCTCCCCGGAAACACTCACGTTTGCCACTGCAGCAATGACCCTTCCTTCCCGCATGGCCAGCTGCCACAGCAAGTCGGAACACCTCTCTGCCAGGGACAATTACCACCAAAACAAATTTCACATGGTGCCGTCATGTCACGGCACATTACGTCACCAAGTCTTCAAGCAACTAACCAACAAAGAGGGACCTTTGTGAACAACAGGGCTTAGGAGGGTCCTGCCCTCAGGGGGTCTTAAACATTTAAGTCTATGCTAAAGAATCCATCAAAAAAACCAAACCATGACAGATAAGCCAAAAATGCTGAGGTCAACCCTAACAAAAGCTGTTCCCGTGTCACCAAAACTACATCATGGTCTGGGCTTCCCGCTGGCTCAGAGGAAGCTCGCTCTACACTAACTTCTGTTAATATTCTGTCACTTTCAAAGGGAAGGAAGTGCAGATGACTGCTCTGGCTTCCTTATTGCTTCCTGTTGTTTGGTTTTGAGGTCCACCAAGGAAGTACCATAATTGTATGGCACCGGAAGCAGTGAGACTAGTTAACTAGCAATGGGCCCATGAGGCTTCAAAACCCACGGTGGTGGGTGTATCCCAAACTACCAACCAATGCTGGAACTAGCCAGCACTGATTGGTAGCTCAGGGTACTCCTACCCACCACAGGTTTTGAAGCCTCGTTTATCCCATCACAATAACCCCATGCTTATTTCCACACCTACTGACAAGGTCATTTGCACAGTCAATATCGCACCACAGTGAAACTTCTATACGTCTGACACCAGATGTTCCTGACACCTGCAAAGCTTGAATGTGGAACGGTCTCAGCGCAACCATTAGGAAGAACAGGACGAGCTTTCATAGGAAAGAGTGACTCCGCCACATTTCAGTCAAACCACAGGCAGCCAAAGAATCACCTAGTTCAACAAAGCATGCATGAAGCATTAGTCCAAGCAAGCTCAATCCTGGGCAGGAAATTCCCAGGAAAACTGGGGGGGGTCTTTACCAGGTTGATTACATTCACTCACCAAATCATGTGACGCTTGATGGGAACACCAAAAACCACAAAAGAGAACACAGCACCCGCTGTTTTGCGTAAACCGTGGTGGGAGGGGCAGCTCTCAGTCAGTTATTTCCATTTACATGAACGTTTAAGCTCCTTAATAATGCAAAGGCAGCATTACTCACTTTGGAAAGGACAAACGAACGCACACAGAAAGCACAGTCAGTTCACGCAATGTGCGGTGACACGGCATGGGGGAATCTGGACATCATGCTGCCCTGCGTGGTACAAGTACTGATACAATTAATCTCCAGAGCTTTTTAAGCACAAAGGCTATTGAGGTGCATGACTTAAAGGCTTTGGCATGCATGCCAACAGCGGAGTGGACAGCATGGCACACTACATTATAGCCAGATCGCATCCCTTCATTGACAGCCACTGTGATGGCATGCATGTAAACAAACGAGATTCATTCATGACCAACTGCCCAATCAAAAGCTCAGTACTGGCAACCACTGCTTGAAAGTCTTTCTGGGCAGACCAGAAACATGGCTGGGAATGAATCCAGAGAAGCAGCAGGCAGACTCTGCTGAAAATTATTCCTTGGAAGACAAAAAAAAAAAAAAAAAGGGTTGTCCAATCGGATGCAGTGTGCAAGCTTTCTTCACAGAGGGATAAATTACACAAACACCACACATGAGGAGGCCTGCATACTTCTTGCATTAACTCAAGCTGTCTGACAGCAACCAACCATTCAGCCACACGTCTGGTTTTCAGGCAGCTCCTCACAGCTACACCAGCACCCCAGACAAGAAAGTATGCCACGTTTCTTTGGGAACCAGCCACTTCAAAGCCTTCCCAAAAACAACACCCTGACGTCCAGCCTGTCAGGTATTTTTAGATGAAAACTCTAGTCACTAAAATGAGGGGGGGGGGGGGGAAAACCACAAGGCAGCTCAGTGGGTTTGAAAGATACAGCATAATATTGCAGTTAAATACCACCAAAAGTT
Source organism: Gymnarchus niloticus (assembly GCA_009936485.2). NCBI lineage: Eukaryota > Metazoa > Chordata > Actinopteri > Osteoglossiformes > Gymnarchidae > Gymnarchus > Gymnarchus niloticus. The sequence continues at coordinate 2,456,750 of JAACJT020000036.1, forward strand.
AAATAAATGCAGTGGGCAGAGGAGGAGTTACATTTAGCAGTGCTCTGAAATTGGTGGCCGGCTGCAGACACCACATTCGAATGATCTTAGTATACACCCTCAAAGAATCAGTCCACACACGGCCCAAATGGATGTACCGACGGGGAACCGCAAGGGGAGGGTCACCCTATGAATATCCACCCTATTAGGGCGTGAAGAGTCGCAAGCATACTGTTCAACTAACCCGCTAAAACCAAGAACGGCGACACGCCATTTGTCCTGTTGGTGGGGAACCAAAAGGCAGCTGCAGAACGTTGCTGAATGACACATGTGAAAGCTGGTAGGGGTACTTCCAGCTTTCCTGAAAGTTGATGGGGACCAATCTTTACCCAAAAATCCAAGCTATTTTGAGGACACATTCCACATTGGTGCGAGTTATAAACTCGGGTCTGACTCGCAGACTGGATAAGTTAAGCCTGAAAACACATAACTACGGTGCTAAAACCAGGGAGCCAGCCAGCGTGTTAAACAGTCACTAATGCCTTGGCGGTATGTAAACAGGGCCCAGAGCTATATAAAGCACGGAGACGTGACGTACGGCAATCGAACACCAAGTGAATGCCGAGAGAGCATCTGTCAGACGGGGCACATGCATACCTGAGAGAAAGCACCCTTTTATTTTTTAAGCAACTGTGCTCGCTGGACAACAAAAGTAGCAGTACAAAGCAAACAAAAAAAGCCTGTTGATGTGTCAACCAAAACACTCCAACAGGTGAAGTGTTAAGGAGTTGACAGAAGAGGCTTTTAAATCAGTACACAGGAATCAGACTGTTTAAACTCCATTGTTATGCTGCAGAAAGCCGTTTTCTCAGATGGAACAATAGCTAAGTGAGATGCTACTTCTGTTTCTAATACACAGGCAAAATTACTGTCGCATATCAAAGGAAAAGAACGAGAACCTTCACCACACCCCGAAAGCACTGAATGACAAACAAAGTAGACCGCAAGGGAGAGCTTTACACCTCTAAAGAGGATTATACATGGACATCAATTTCCAGCTTATTGGGTCCCTCACCTAGTCAAGTGCACCATGGGAATACTACCCCCACAATAACATACTGAAGGCCTGAGAAAAGAGTAACTAGTAGCCAGCCAACCATGATACCTGGCACTTTTCTCAGAAAACCATTTACCACCGAGTTTTGATACAGCTGAGGTGCCATGACACTCACTGGTGGGAAGAGAGGCCCAGGCAGCGAGACCCGGACCAAATGGGTACCGTGGGACTGTAATCGAGCCTCTACCCAACAGAGCCAGACATCACTGGGGCAGCCAGGCCTCAGAACAAGAGTTACTGATGCCTATCACCATTCAGTTTCTTGGTGGTGCTTGTCACAGGTCCAAAACCACAATGGGGACAATGGTGTGTCTCATATACTCTTGTGAGGTGACGGATTAGACGCTCAACCACTAAATTCTCAAAGTACCTTCTCACGGCTTCACCGTCTGTCAGTCAAGAATAAAGCGAACTACTCAAAACAAGTCACATAACCCGGAACAGCGACATGTGAGCCTCCTGTTTGTCCCTATTTGACGGGGGTTGGGCTGGTGGTCCATCTCATTGAAGGCTACAGGCCATGCCCACTGAAGATACTCTACAGAGAAGCCTGGACTGTACCCCCTCCTGTCAAACTGCCACAAGGGCCACCATGAGTGACACACCAACCAGCCTCCAAGAGCTTTAGATTGTTGTCCTTTAGACAAGGCTCTCTCCAGGCCCTAGCTTTCGGTGAAACCTGAACCATTCTTCAGCTCCTACATATCCATTTCAATAGACCAGGGGTTTCAACCTCTCTTAAATCAAGGATCTCTCCTCAGAGGAAATCTCAGCAGAGTTGAAGACCTACTATCACTACCAAGTCATCAGATAAGCAAGAAAGACCCATGGATGGGGAGGGACGAGGGGTAATTTCTCTTCCCAATTATCTACATTTTATCAGTTAACAATATGTGTGGAGCCTCAACTGAAGACACCCACTTTAGGATTAACCATTGTAAGGTACCATCACCTCAGTTCAGGATCTGTCCTGACATTTGACCCTGCAATGTTCCAGTCAAGCAAAAAAAAAAAAAAAAAAAAAAAAAAAATCAGCAAGGCGCAGCAAAAATTGTGACGTTTAAATAAAACAATGGAGAGGACAGAAAATCCCCTACAGCCACCCAAGAGCACTCAGTCAGGGAAGGAGAAGACATCCAAAATTAATCCCGTTCCAAGCCTTGCATACAACCGCCTGTGTTTCATCCAAAACAACAAGCCTGGAGAGTGGCCTGAACTTCCTACCACACAGACATCCTTCCGAATTCTGAAGGCTGTATTCCAAGAGCATCTGGTGTTCCAAGGCCAGAGCAACACGCCTCACTACTCCAGAAGGGCCGGCTACAGTTCTGGCTGGGTTCTCGGCAAAATAGCAAGCTCATATTCCTCTAGGGAGGACAGGCAATATTTCTGAGGCATCTACAGAACAGGAGCTGATCGCTACCATGAATCTGTGACAACCACAGCTGACACAAGGAGACGTCACACAGCAGGCCCAGAGCAACACGCCCACGTCGCAGCACTCACCTCCATGTCGTAAAAGTCCTGTGAGTCATCCAGCCCTTGAACTCGCAGCTGTAGCCCCTTGCCGTGGCTCTTGGCACTGACACTCTGGCCTGGCTCCAGGGTGCTGATGCCGGCGTTATACTGGGCACCCAGACGGGCCCCAGGGGTCTGCATAGCACGGTATGAACCTTCGATCTCACCCATCGCTCACCTGCGGCAGTCTGCAACCCTAGGAGACCAAAGGGAGAAGACTCAGTGTCAGACAGCAGAACCGGGAACATCGGGAAAGACCCGGTATGGAAAGGCACACGAGATTAATCTACTTCTGACACTATTGATCACACACACAAAGATGATAAAAGAAAAATCATTTATGGGAAACAAAGACTTTACTGTCGATGGACGCCGCTATCTACATAGCTAGTAAGACATCTGCTTTCCTCCACCACAAGCGTCCAGTCTTTAGTACAATTGTATTGTACAACGGTATTCTTGATGTACGGTAATTGACTTAGAAAGCCAATTTCTTGGGAACCAGAAGGACACATGCACTCTTGTACTTAATTACTAATTCAATTCCCTTGAGTAATTTGAGACCAACTTCTAGCAAGCCGGCTGGAATGATTTCTCTTCACACCATGTGTAGAAAACACTTGAGTGTCACTGTTTTTGCTCATAAGGTGCAAGAGAGTCTTTTAGCAATGTCACTATACTGTCACCTATAAGCAGACCACACTTTCCCTGGCTGTAGAAAAATGTGGGACCAAAGGCCCTTCAAGCAGGAACAGGTAGAGAACGGCCGCTTTCATATCTCAAACAATCGATAGATTGCGTGTGGTGGTTTTTGTGCTGGGCAGGCTAGGGTCCGCCTACCAGGTTAACTGTGATATGTTACCAGGACAACACGGAAACAAAGCACAGATGACAATACGCCTTTCACAGGTTAACAGATTGCTGCTTTGTAAGACAGTGGCACTTTGTTTAGAGGAATTCAGAGGTTTGCGTACCTTACGAGACACCAGAGCGATTACCTCCCTCAAAGATGACCACAAGAACAGAAACAGGCTGAGATGGGTACAAAGACGAAAATCAGAATATCACCAACTGTACAGGTCCCCAAATGACACATCAGACAGAAAAATAAAGTTTGTTCACGGACAAGTCAGAATATTTGCACATTTTGACGGTTTTTTTGGTTAGAAACTTGACTAGAGTTTTTGTTTTTCTTTCAAATTCTTACATGCTTAAAATAACAGCGTGTGCAACCTGACATCAGAGCCTAGGTACAAGTACAGTGAGACATTTGGGAAGCCATCTGAGACACTAAACCTGCAACTGTCCGGCTCATACGGTCAGATTCACGAGCTCTTTAATGAGTGACAAGCTGGAAATGCACACTGTAAACAGAGATTTCGGACAACAGTGCATTGAATTGTTCTTCGTTAACTCTGTGCCACAGAACAAAGCACTGGGTTATTTTATCTTGGCCAAATAATGTGGAATGACTCATCGGAGTTCAGCATATCCGTGCTCAACTCTGAGCAGGGCGAACCACTTTTTAATTAAACAAAGACAAAATGAAATGAGTGTACCAAGAGGACGCTGAAGCAGCACAGATTACTACATTTCCTGCTACGATGCGCCAGATCCAGATTAACGAGCCCCCCCCCAAGCAACCCCTGGCTGTAGCCAGGCAAGATGGAGATCCAGCAATCAGGAAATTGCTGGGATCCTGAAGCGATCTGCTTGGTTGTTTATTAGGGTTTCTGAAACACGGTCCCGCAGAACCTGCCTTATCTACTTGAGAGGCCATCAAATGGCCTCAAGATGGACCTTTAAAACAGCATTACAAAAAGACCAGTTAGTTCGGAACCAGCAGGCAACGTGGACAAACAAACAGAGTGTGCCGCAGTGAAAAGGTGCTCCTTTAAACAAACACGCATTTATATAGAAGTGTGCCAGCATACAGCATCCATCTTTAATTTTCCTTTTTAAATTCAACATTGGGAGAAGCTTCTGAAATCAGGTCGGCCGTCTTCACTTCGAGCTCCAACTTAAAGTTCGCCTCCCAGTCAGGACTCACCAGAGGTCGGTCCCGGTCAAAAAGTATAACCCGAGGTCGGTCCCGGTCCGGTCCTGGCTAAGAAGTATAACCCGAGGTCGGTCCCAGTCAAAGAGTATAACCCGAGGTCGGTCTCGGTCCGGTCCAGGCTAAAAAGTATAACCCGAGGTCGGTCCCAGTCAAAGAGTATAACCCGAGGTCGGTCTCGGTCCGGTCCAGGCTAAAAAGTATAACCCGAGGTCGGTCCCAGTCAAAGAGTATAACCCGAGGTCGGTCTCGGTCCGGTCCAGGCTAAAAAGTAT